>VZSR01003797.1:580721-592611 GCA_013398615.1 Brachypodius melanocephalos | reverse complement strand
AGACAGTTGGGGATACAAGCATCATAAAGTCACCCCAGGACAGGTATCACTCATCTGCTGATCCTTCTGGTCTGTTCCACTTTTCCTCTGGTGGCTGTGGGAGTCTAGGATGCACAAGAGCAGCACAGCTGCATATTCCCTCTGAATTTTGACTTCTTGTCTATCAGGAAGGGCAGGAAAGGTGAAGGCATACAAGATCAGATCAGAGAAAGAGAAGGCTTAGCTTGACCAGTCTGCATTTTCCACACAAGAAGGAAAACCTTGCCCTCTGCCATTGCCCCTTTTCCTCTGCTCCATATACTGGCAGCCACACACCCAGCCCTTATCCCCCAGCTCCCTGCCAGCCCCATGGCCATCCCATGAGCTGCCTGTACTTCAAGTCCTTGACTCAAAGCTGCTCACCTTGTGTTTCAAGGCCCTGTTCTGCTGCTCCCAAGTGCTGCCAGCCCAGCCTTGCCACGGCCCCGCAGCCCCATTCTCCTCCCAGGCTGAGCAGCTTCTGCTTGAGAGGTGACAATTTAACTGAGAGCCATTTCTGAGAGTGATGAGTGTGATTTTGAATGTCTCATTGAAACGCAGGGCAAATCCTTCATCCCCAAAGGGAGATGTGTTAAACACTGCTTCAGAATTAATCTGCAGAGCGTGAATCTCCCTTGCAGCAGCTAGGAGAGGCACCACGGTGTCCTCCTTTGTCTCCGTGTTCATGGCAGTCTCCTGGTTTATCTCTGCCACTGCTGCTCTTCGGGGCTCTCCCTTCCCGTGCTGCCCATGACAAATGAGATGCCAGCTCCCTTCAGGGCGTGGGTATTCCTGATAATGTATTTTACATGTAAATAAATGGCAGCGATTTGCCTATCAGTTACATTAATTGTAGTAGAAACCGGGAGAAGCAGGAGAAGGGGTGACCAGATCTTCTGCTGGCCTGACCCCGGCACCGCTCCCAGGAGGCTGCAATTTGGGCAGAGCTGTGGTCTTCTGCACGGAGCATCAGAGCTGCTGTCCTGCAGATTTGTAGCAACATCACCCAGCAGCGGAACCTAACTGCTCTGGCTCTGGGATGAGCTGAACCAGCCCAGCATCTGACCTTGAAGGATGGGTTTTCCATGATTTTCAAGTCCTCCCCTCAATCCCTTGACACTCCCAGTGCAGCCTTTTCCTTCATACGTGCTTTCAGACCTTCAGATGAAGCACCCATGTCGCAGAGCCCAGCGGGGCTGTCAGAAGGTCCTTCAAAAATCTGTCGGCACAGGTGGCACGTGCCTGCCTGCTCCATGAAACATAAATGCTCCTGACTATAAAGATTATTTACATTCCCAAACAAAGCTGCCAAACACTTTTAAAATGCGCTAACGGTGCCTCTCTCTTTCCACTGCACTTGCTGATAAAGGGCCATAAACAAGCTTGACACATTTATAATAACCTTTCTCCCCTCCCTCTACCTTGTTCTCTCCTCTTCCTCTTTTGCCTCTCTCGCAGGCTGCATTGGGTAAATTTTTATTCTACTGCCATTAGCTGGGATATATTGTTTGATGGGGGAAATAAAATGTCGAATCTCATTTTATTTTTATTTTTATTTTCTTGTTCTAGTAGCAGCTGCTTCAAATGCCAACAGCGGATGTTTGGTTTTAAAATTTGGTTTCCCCCAGCATTTTTTTCCCTTTCTCTGTTCATTTTCTTCCCCTTTCCCTGTATCTCCCTTCTAAAAGGTCATCTTAAATGATGCAAGGATACATGCTTTTGCAGGTTGTTTTTATCACTTATCAGCCTGTTCCAAAGGCCATTTAGTCTTCTAGGCAAAGGTTGTAGCTTTCAGCCTCCAGTTCCGATTTACAAAGGAAAAATGGATGCTCCATTTCCAGGTATATAAATTAGGTATAGATACAGATATAAACCAAAATGCTAACCTATCGAAAAGGAAAGATCCTTGTAATTTCTTTGTCTCCAGTCTGAAGAGGTCTCAGGTTCACCTTTTTTCATGTCACCTGTTCCTCTCAGAGATATTGATGGAAGTGCCGCATCTAACGATTCCTCCTCCATCCTGTATTGATGGTGCTGTAGAAAGGCCTGTGAGCTGAGATGAAAGAAGCGTACAAACTGTTCCTTGGGGGCTGCTCTGGAGCCTGTTTTGCTCGCTATCTGGTGGCTGTGAGAGAGGGTTTGTGGGCAGGGGGGCACATGGGCTGCACAGGGGGCCTGGGGAGGTGAAAGTCTGCGATTCTGGAGCTCTCCTGGCTTTGCAATTTTGTACCCATAATGATAAAGCACTTATTTGTTTCATCTTCCCTTGAAGCCCTGGCCAGAGGGAGAGAAATGGATGTGGTAGACCTGGCCTGGAATTGCTCATCCTCTGGCAGCAAATGAAGCCGTGGTGAGCGGTGCTGAGCTGCTGACATTGGGAAAACCTGGCTTGGGAAGGGGGGGGGTGGGTGTTGATTCCAGGAAATCTGGCAAAGATGCAGCAACTGAGCTGTTGTGTAAGGAAACATTACCTAAGATGTGGTTAGATAAGGTGAAAATGTCCCCCACCTCTCCCCACTTTGTCTTGCTTACATAATATGTATATAGTATGTATGCATATGGTACTGGCAAGGCAATTAATCACGGTGTGCAGACCTTAGTTGGAGCCACTTTCAGGGCTTGAGACTTTCAGATGAGAGTTGAGGAAAGAATTTTTTATGTTTGATACATTAAAACTGCTGCTTTTCCTCTTCACTTGGTATATTTTGTTGTCCGTGGTCAATAAATTTGCAGAGATATGCCTGCGGTTATGGAAATCACACAATGGAATAATTAAATGGCCTAATTGTAAAGTGTATTATCTTCAGCATTGCACTCACCAGCTATTCTACCACACCTCATAGAGGAGGGCAGTAATTATGAAAATCTGACACAGACTTGCACTCAGCAGGTGAATCCAGCCAAATCCAAATGTGCTGAACTGATCCCACCACCCGTGGAGATGGATCCCACTCCTCCCTCATGGTGGTTTTAAATACTGTCAGTGATTGAAGATATTGAGGGAGGGGATGATAATATAGAAAGGATGAATCATGAAGCATCTGCAGCACAGAGATGGCAGGGACCATTTTAACTTTGGTACCACTCTGGCCTTCTAAACCTGTTTTGTGGGACTCAGGTCTGTGAAAGCATTTCATCCTCTGTGGTCTGGCAGGAGTTCTGTGAAAATTTGCCTGTGGTAGATATCCTGGGGCTCCTGTCAGCACTGAGGGCTGATGCTGTCTAAAAAATGAGGAAGGAATGAAGTGTCCTCTCTAATATGACACAAAACCCTCATCACCCGAGCCATTTTCTAGCGTATTAATATTAATTTTGCACTAATGCAGGATGAATACATTTTAGTGTTTGGCCAGAGCACATTTGTCATTTTTATGTCATACTCACAGAATGCATCAGTGTGATATATTGTGTATTTTACCATAATAGTAGACAATATACCTCAGTATTTCATTTGGACAAGTAGCAAGTATGAGGCAAGGAGACAGCCACTGCTGGACCGGGGCTGAGCGCAGGAAAACAGAAATAAATTAAAACATATTAATCTGGAATAAGAAGTCATTTCTCCAGCAAATTAAAAGCAGAAGCCTTCACCTCTTGTTGAGCTGCCCTATTAGGCTGCTTGAGCAAGGCTCGGCCAGGAGCTTCTTCTGGATGTGACTTCAGGCAGTGTGAGCTTGGAGACAGGAGGCAAAAGGCAGAAGCTGAGAGTGACAGTGCCTGGGGAAAGTACAGAGCTGGAGCATCTGAGCTGGAGCCAGGTGGGCTCAGCACCTACTGCCAGGGAGGCACCACCCTGCCTGTTCCCAGAGCACAGCTGGGGCAGGGCGAGGTGCCCCAGGGTGCTGGGAGGGAAGGAGGATCCCCAGGGTAGCACAGAGAGGAGGCTGAAAGGCAGTGAAGGAGGGAGAAGGGGCCCCAAAAAAGCACCGAGGAAGTCACAGTTACTGAATGGACTTTTCCCTATTGCTTTATTTGTTCCCATGTTTTGCCCTGGGCACTGATATTTAGTAATTTAGACCAAAGGGATCTAAAGCATTGCCATAAAGGGTAGTTCAAAAATCAATGGATGTTAGAAAGGGTCAAATGATGCCATAAACAGATTAACAGCAGCGTGGAGAGATAATATTCCCCTGACTGCAGAGCTGGCCCTGAGAGCTTTATGACAGGGAAAGAGCAGAGGCAGCCCCAGCACCTCTTTCCCTGCTTGACTTCCCCTCCTCACAGCTCAGGCTGTCTGGGGAGAAAGAGGGTGGGACTGCTGGGAGCAGTGAGCAGGGAATGGCCGTGGAGATGGAAATGAGAGCAGACAGGCAGGTGGGCCATGCTGCTGCTTGATGAATTCTTCTTCTAATCCAGACAAACTGCAGCTCTGTGGACAGTCCCTGCTAAATCACCCAGGAGGAATTACTTACTCAGCAATCAGTCACAGGTTTATAGCATGAAGGTCAGATTTTATGAGGGTCCTCTGGAAATGCATGGGAGAGGCACAGTGTGGCTGTGTGTCACTCGCCTGGCATGGCACCTAAAGCCAGGGCAGGGGACAGAGCCAGCCAGAGCAGCCTTCCCCTGTCACTTTCTCCCCAAACCCATCTGTAGCCTCCTCACTGAGCCAGGGAATAAAATCAGGAGCCCAGGGGACCTGCAGGCTGAGGCAGAGGTCGGTGATCAACTGAATATCCCTGTCAGAAGGAAAGCTGCTCTCTGGGGATTTGTTTTTTGCTTTATTTTCAGCTGTTCTTTGGTTCCATGGAATGTTCTTAGCACTGACAATGCTCCCATGTAGGAGCACACTGGAATAAGCAGCTCTGTTTTCCCCTGTCATTCTCCTGGGGCACTGCCTCTCTCCATGGGGACAGGCAGAAGGAACCACTGGCAATTTTTGCTTAGAAAAAACTCTCAATGCACAAAGATCTGTTCAGGAAATGTGGAGGGGCCAGTGCCCCTCAGGCTTGCAGTTGACTGGGCTCATGGAAGGGCCCTGAAGGACGTGAAGAGGTTGAACCCCATGTGTGCAGTAAGGATTGCCTGGGAAATCTCAGCCTGACCCTCCCAGGAGGGTTTTCCCTTGGAGAGAAGCCAGAGGCAGCTTCCCCACGGCGCAGCTGATGCTTGGGAAGCCTGGGCAGGAGCCAATGATCTGCATACAGGGATCCTCCTTCAAAGCATAAGCAGTCCTTGTACACACGGCTCCCTAAGCCTTCCCATGGTGACAGTTATGGCAGGATAAAGCCAAGGCAGATAATAACTTGTTTTCCTGGTATTGCACTGTAGATCTTAGTATTGTAGGAAATTAAAAATCGCACCCAGAGGCACCTGATGTTTCCTGGATAGTGGGTCCTTTCTCCTGAGTGCTGCAGGTTGCAGGCTTGGCTGGGGGCTCTTCATGAGGACAGGCACCTTTGGGGTCTGCTAGGGGACTCCCCAAGCTGGGAAGAACACATGCAGAATGGGATTGCATTTGGTGCTGCACTTAAACAAATCAATGTGTGAATCGATGTGACTGGAAGAGATGTGTTGAAGATCCAGCTGACTGATGTACCATATTAGCAAATCTGAAGGGAAAGGAAAGAGAAGGCTAAACCTCGAGAAGAGATGACCTTGATCCCCTGCCCTTTAAAGCCACAAAGGCATCTGTTTACTGGAAGGGACAGCTGCCATTGTATGTGGGAGCACTTGAGTCACCACATGCTAAGAGGTGACATTCTGAGCTCCTCCTGCTGCCAAGACTGGGTGGCTTTAGGCCAGCTCAAAGCCCACTTTCCCCAGGAGGAACCTGCTGTGATTCTCTTGCCCTTGCCCAGAGGGACATTCTTCTCTCCCACTTCATTGCTGAGTGCAGCAGACCCTGGTGGCCATCAGGATGCCTGCTCCATCCCCGGGGAGCATTGGGATCCATTCCTACACCCTGGGCAGACCAGGCAGGTGCCCTGGGCAGGGCTTCCAGACCCTGGCAAGGAGCAGTGGCTTGACCTTTGGTCCATCTCCAAGGAAAGCAGCATTTTGCTGACATGCTTTAAAGTGATGTGTGCTTTATCATCTCTTCCCTCTCTCGCTCTGTTCCTTGATGCCAGGGTGCTGTTTTAGCACTCTCCCTCTTTTGCAATTCCCCTCCTTCTATAGCTTTGCTTCTGATTCTTGTCTGCTTCCTGTCTTCTTCCCTTTTCCACGTCCTGCTGACCCCGATCCTGCTCACCTGCCAGCCAGCCCCACGGGGACTGACTCTTGGGCTGCCCTCTATAAAGATTTGACTTCTTGCCTCGCACCCAAGTGACAGCAGATGAGAGTAGGGTGCTGCCACGAGGGTTCTGTGCTTGCTACCATCAGTGCTTCCTGCAGAGTCTGGGCGATTATCATCTCTATAAATGACTGAAAGAAGTATAGTGATAAAAGGATTAAGTGAGACGTATTTTATTTTATTTATTTATATCTTGCTGCTCCTCTTCCCACCCCCTTGACAAGCCGTGGAGCATATTGTGCTGCAGCTGTTCCAGGGAGGAGCAGTGACATGGAGACCAGGGCATGGTGCAGAGGGTCTGGGAGCAGGCAGAGAGCACAGATGGGTGTTTGGGCAGGGGGTGCAAGGGGCTGCAGCAGGAGGGGAACCGACCCTGCTGTGAAGGGGCTGGGGATGCAGTGAGCCAGCTTATCCACTTTGTCTCCTAGTCCTTCTTTTCAGGACAGGGCTAAAGAGCTCATGAGAATGTAGTCATGAAGCTGGAGCTGCTCAGAGTGAGAGTTTCAGTGAGTTATGAACCAGGAGGGCTGTCAGAGTGTCTCTGGACAGGAATTGTTGCACAGAAATCCTACAAATTGCTGCTTGCCTGGGGCCCCCGAGTGCACAACGCAGTGGCACAGCACCGCTCCCATGAGCAGTGCTGGCCAAGCTGTTCCTGCAGCAGATCCCTGCAGATGCTACTGGAAGCAGCCTATTCCCAGCTGAAGTTTATTTCAGGTCTCCATGTATGTCTGCTAAATAGCTGCCAACCCACAGACCCACAGGGACAACCAAGTCCTGTCTGCAGAGCCCTGCCTGTGTCTACGGCCTCATTAATGGCCCTTAGAAGGGTTCCCATGCTCAGAAGTCCAGGTGATTTCCAGCCATGCTGGTGGCATTAGAGTTGGATGGAGCTTAAACCAAGACAGAGACTCAGAGTTACATAAAGCAATTTAGCTCAAATGTTCAGGTTTGGGTATTGCACCCCCTCCCAGCTCCTTGGCACAGAGGGAGCAGTACATGATTGCAAACTCTCCTTGGATTGAGCCCTACAGGAACGAAGCTGGAGATTATTCCTGGCAAAGAGTCCTCTCTAAAGCTCGTTTGTACCAAGGCTGTATCTATTCTAGTAAATGTAACGAGCCAGGATCCAGTCTGGTCCTGCCAGGGTGTGATGTGGTGTGGTTTGTGCTGATACAACCAAACTCTGGCCTCTCCCATGCAGTTCACCAGTGACAGTCCCTGGCTTGTGCCATCCCCTGAACTGTGTCCAGGATCCTCAGGGACAGTGCTGCCTGAAGCAGCCCAGGGAAGCAAGTCCTGGCTTGGATGGCCATGACAGTGTCTGAAGCTTGGGCTCTGGCCCTGGCTTAGTTGCCAATACAGATCTCTCCTGAGCAGTTTCACAGGTAGAAGGAGTTTCATGAACCTGCTGGTTGGAGCCAGGTATGTGGGCTTTGTCTGGAGTGCAGGAGCAAGGGATGGGCATGGAAGGGAGTGGGGGAATTGGGATGGGGAGGGAAGAGCACATTGGGAAGCCTCAGCAAGCAGGAGTGGAGGCAAGATGACCCTCTCAGTCTTTTCCCTGTAGTCTCGGTGCTGCATGATCACACTGCCTGTATCAGCAGGAAGAACTTGGCAGCCGCCATCTCACTGAGTGCTGTGTGGAGACAAATCAGCTGCTGTGTTTGTGTGACTAAAGAGACTCAGGAGCACAATCAGTCAGGAAGTGAAACAAAAGGATGGCAGCATTCAGGCCAATACCTTCAGCAGCCCTGGGGATATGGGAGCTCTGCAGGCAGGTGAAGGAGCAGCTAGAATGATGTGTAATGATGGCATGAACCCCTGGGACCATGGCCTGGCCCTAAAGGGGCAGCAGCTGCAGTGATATTCCCTCAAGAAGCCCAGTCCCTGAGGTGGCATCACTGATATTTGCCTGTTAGGCGTGTGGTGGCAGCAGCACCCCTCGATCAGCTCTTGCCATTTGTTCTGCCTCATGCTGCAGCTGCAAAGCTGCTGATGTTCACTGGTGCTTCTGGACCTCAGCCTCCATCTCTATGCCCAGAGTCGAAGGCCCTCTCTGGGTTTATGGTCAGCAGCAGAGGCTGTAGGTGGGACACCCCCACCAGCTGCCCCTCTGAGAGGCAGCTCAAGGCCAGGGTCAGTCTGCTGCCTCTGCTGTCTCAGGCCCCACCCACAGGTCTAAGCAGAAGGAACAATTTTGTCTCTTCAAGCAAGGCCTGTGGGAGATGAAGCAACATCAGAAGGGTCTTCCTTGGATTCTGATCCACCCTTGGAGAATACAAGGCTGGTGAGATGGGCAGCCATCACTGGAAGGTCACCTGAGGAATGGAAATCTCACAGCCTGACACAACTCTGCCAAAAGTCAGTGATTCCCCTGGGCTGACTCTTGCTATGGTGGCTTCTTCCCACAAATTCCCTCTGGTATTTACTTTTCCCTACCTCCTCTGCTCTGCCATCTCTACATTCCCTTCCACCATCGCCCACAACGAGCAGATTGAGCAATCCAGCATGGCCCAGTTTAATATTCCACAGATCCTCACACGCTGATAAATGAGAACAAGAGAGGGAAGGGGGGGATGAGAGCCTGGTGCATGGGGGGGATATAAAGCCCTGAGCCAGTATTCAGAGCAGCAGAGATAACAATAAGCGAGAATAATAGTCTAACAAGTCGGAAATGTCACACGCGATCGGGTGCCATTAACACAACATGGATCTGAAATATCACATAATTAGTTTTGTGCCTGTTGTTCTGATTTGGAGAGAAAAAATATTAAAGGGAAGGGATTTGGGGGGGCAGAGAGGAAAGTGCCAGCAAAGTGAACTCATAAAAGGGTGAAGCCTACAGCGTCTAATGTTTTTGGAATGGTATAATAAAGCTCTATCTCCTTACCCATGTTTGAGGCAGAGATTTTTATCTGGCAGTACGGGATAAAAAGAAATGAGAACTTGAAAAGGGTAGATAAAATTGCGATTGATCTCTCTAGGGCTGCCTTGCCTCCTTTCAGGGAAGCTTGTGGGCCTCGTGAATTGCTCCACCACTGAGACACACGATCCCCACCCTTTCCCATGCCACCTCACTAAAAGATGAAAAAAACCTAATGTTTTCAAGGCTTCTTTCCCCGTCTTTTTATAACCCAGTGCACAAAGTCCGTGTTTGAAGGCTGTGCAGTGACTCAGGAGCTGTTTGTCCCCTGAGAGCAGGCTAATGCATGGGTGTTTGGGGGACCCCCACTGCTCTGAGGCATGTGAGTGCTTGTGCCTGCAGACAGGCTCGGAATTTCAGGGGCTGGTGTCTGCCACAAGCTGCTGGGAGCAAAGCTCCTGCCTCTGCTGCAGAGCCCACTTCGTGCTGGGGGCATTTTGTCTTTCTGAGGGATACAGGCACAATCAAAAGAGACAGAAATGCTGAGGTCTCAGTGGGCACTGCTTGGGGATGGTTGTATAAGGATTGGAACATGACTCTTCTCTGAGATGGTAGGAAAAGGGAAAATTGCAAATACCATAGGAGGCAAACACCGTCAGTCCTTTCCTGCCCTGCAGCCTGTTGAGGTGTGAGGAAAAGTAGTGTACATGCAAAGCTCTTGTGAGTCAACTCTGATTATGTCAACTCTACACCTGACTATTGGGTGACTAATTAGACTGCTATGTGACTGTACACACCTCTTTTTTTCTGGAGGGAGCTGCCCCTTTCTGCAGGGCCCACATCTCAAACACACTCCTTCAAGGCAGGAGCCCCTGAAATAGGGGGTGAGGATTGCACACCAACCCACCCCTCTGTCATAGAACAACTTCAAGGTCAGGTTGGAGTGGGCTTGAAGCAACCTGGTCAAGTGGAAGGTGTGCCTGCCCATGGCAGGATGGACGATCTTTAAGGTCCCTTCCAACCTAAACTGTTCCATGATTCTATTAACTTAGCATTTTCATCATCAACAAGATTGTGATGGAGATGGGGATGGATTTCTTATCCGTGCTTCATTTTAAGCATTCCCCTCTCAACATGCCTTTTCCAAAAAGCTCTTCAACTCTGCTGCTCACTGGGATATGAACAGCAAACTCATTACCTCTTCTCTGGTGAGAAAGGTGGAGGTGCTTGTACATCATCAGGCACAGATTTTGTTATCTCCTCTGGCAGAGGCATCCCCTTCTCCATCCCCTGGCTGTGGGAAGTTGGTGGGTGCCTCCTGCTCCTGGAGGCAGGACTAACCACCCATCAGTGCTTTTCCAGGCTGAAGAGCCTTGTGGTGCACAGCAGCCAGAGCTGGTTTTGCCAGCTCATTCCAGGGACTGTGTTTTGGAGGGGAGATGGGAAGGAGATGTGCTCCTGCTGCCTGCTCTTGTCCTGTCACTGCAGAGCAGTTTCACACCATCCAGGCCTTCCTTTTCCTGGTCTGTGCGAAGGGAGAGCAGAGATGTGCTGACCCCAGACTTGAATTACAGTGCTAACCAAGCTGCCAGTCACTTGTTTACTTGCCAATTGCTAATCACCTTTAAATACGTTCTGGGAAAGAGAGGCTTTCCAACAAAAGCAGCACTCCTGTGCCCAAGACATGGGTAGCTGTGTCCAACTCCCATCTCTGGAGGATGCCTGTGGGATTGGGATTCAATTCATTCAGGCCCACCAAGGGCCAGGCAGTGACAGCAGTGTGACAGCAACACTGATCTATTGCTGCTGCTCCAGCCAGTCGGGACAGGGGCTGCTGTCACCTCCAGAGCCACAGCCTTGTCGTGGAGGGAGGGATTCACAGGGGGCTGAAGTGCAGCCCCTCCGGGCTGGAGTGTGGCAGCTCTGGAACACAGCTCCCCTCATTCACACGGCAAGTGAAAAGTACTTCTGCATTTTGTTAACACTGAGCAGAAGTGATAAATATTAGGACTAGCAAAGAAGTGAGTTTTCCTTTTGACAGGAAAGTCTGTGGCATCAGTTTTTCTCTTGACTCCGAAATGAATGTTAAAAATTCTGATGAAGCATATGTTCTTCCAAAATTAAACATTTCATTTCTATTTCAGCCTTTGCAGCTTGCCAGTATTTTTAAAATACAAACCAAATGATTTTGTTTGGAAAAGTCATTTTGAACAAGGCATTTCAGACTTCTCAAAATGCTTTGTTTAATTTTTTTAAATGGAAAAGCTACTGAGCAGACTGTGTGATATTAGTATTTTCTGAGATGTGATTTAAATGAATACAATTGATTGTTTTAGTTTGGTGGTAAGCGATTGTTGATGAAAAATTTCTGATCCGCTCTAGAAAGATGGACAAGGCCTGTATTTTATATTGGTCTCTATCTAGAGAACAAGACATTGGCTATTGCAAGAAGCAAAGGGAAGCTTTTGTGACCATTACTATCAAAAAATCCCTAAACACACTCCTCTGCATCATATGTCAATGTGAAGTATTAAATTTCTTCTGGCCATTTACAGGGAAATTTATCAGAATGATGCAAGAGAGAAACAGCCTTGCAAGATGAGCTTGACAGTGCCACTTCTCTCCCTTTCAGTCTGCTTCAGTTCTCAGCAGATCAGCTCAGCCTGGACTTCTTGTGAAGGTTCAAACAGACCCCTAACACTGTCTTGGTTTGAAAGACAGCTGGGAATCTCCCTTGGAATGGAGAATATGATCCTCTTCCCTCCAAATTA
>VZSR01003797.1:538767-580621 GCA_013398615.1 Brachypodius melanocephalos | reverse complement strand
AGAAACACAAGGAAAAACCCTAACCCCTACCAAACACCAAGGGAAAAGTCTACCTAGTGCACGAGCCCCAGGAAACTGGGCTGCAAGGTTGAGATGCAGTCAGGTTTTCAAGAGGCCTGGAAAGGAGCCGGCAGCTGAGGTGTGTTAGGGCCCAAGTTTCAGGTGTAGCAAGGCCAGGGTGGGGGTAGCGCACCAGCAATGTCCCAGGGTCACCCCTGGGAACTGCAAACAGGTGACACCAACAGGGAGGTGAGCACTGCAGCACCTGGAACTCATAACGAGATGATAGACCGTGCTTGCTGTAGTATCTGAGATCGTCTGGGCGCTGGAGAGAGGTGTGCGAGCAGGGAGGAATTGGGGGAATGGTTCTGATGTGTTGCTTCAGCTTTAGAGGAGAGAAACCTCTACCAAAGCCTCAGGAGAAGTATGGATGTTTGATCGTTTGAACAGGAACGGCTCGGGAACTGAAGGTACGCTTTACTGGATGTGTTTTGGTGGTGGCTGTGGCTGGAGAAGGCGTTCTCTTAGCCCTTGTTCCCCCACTCTCTCTCGAGTTGTGTTGTGATGATGGATGGAGCGACACCAGCTCCGTAGGTAGGACTGGGTTAGTGGGTGTGGGCTGTAGGTGTGGGCTGTAGGTGTTGGCTGGTGCCTGGGCACAGAGGTTCCCTGGCCTTGGGAAACAGGGAGACATGGGCTCTACTGTGGCTTCAGAGAGCAAAGAGAGCCTCACTGCCCAGGGCAGTGGGCTCTGAGGCTGGCTGCTTCCTCAGCTGAGAGCAAACATTCCTGGTTTTTTTACTTTTGTAGAAGTTACATTGCCAGCTCTTCCCTGGGAAATGGCCTGCAAATTCAAATAATAAAGAGAAAAAAACTAGTAAACATGTTCTATCTGGCTTGCAGTCCTTTAAGGGCCACTCTTTCCCCCTGTAGCCATGAGGATTAGAAGCATCCTGTCCCCTTCAGTTGATGCAGAAAGTGAGGTTAAGTGCAGTGCCGAAGACTCCAGGACCTGAGGATATGCAATTCCCTGAACTCATAAAATCATGACTTGGCAAAACTGTGCTAGCTGCAGAGCTGTTCATGCTCTTAACCTGTACGTTCCCTAAGCCAATTAGGCTGAGTTTCTGGAGAGGGCAATAATGGCTGGGCACACTCCTTTGAACCAATAATGAAGGTGGCTGCAGCAGACGAGTGGCCTGCTAATGAGGGAGTGCTGCCTGCTTGCCGTGCATAGCTAATGACCCTGGCTCCAGCAGTTCATGGCCAGGCAGAACAAAAAAATCTATTTCCATCTAGCCCTTCATTATTCTCCAGCTGTACCCAAGTGAACAGCTCGGTTTGATGGGGAGAGGGCACAACAGCATGGCTGTTTTGGGGAGAGGTACTGTGTTTTTTCCTGGCCACCCTGGGTCAGCCTCAATTCCTCTTCAGGCATTGCTGTTCTTTCCCTTCCTTGCCTTTGCAGTGGCGTTGCTTCAGGCATGGTGTTGGGAGTGAAATGGGTTGTGATACGTGCTGCAGGTTATGGTGGAGAGGAGGAAGGCTGAAATAGAAACATTTTATGGCTCCAGTTTGGAGATGCCTGCCTGGTTAGTGTTCGTCGCCTCTCCAGCCTCTTCTCAGGGGATAATACCCTTCTGCATTTGGGGAGGGAGCTCGGGAAGCAGACAAGGCCCCCCCCCCCAAAGCTTTGTAGTACTTGTGAAACACAGATTTCTCCAGGATTGTTACTTTCTCTGTTGAAGCCAGCACCAAGGCTACAGGCAGGGCTCTTGTGCCTGGGTTGAGTCTGCTGCATCCCTGGGAGAAGTGCCCACCTCTGAGCTGAGATGATCTGGTGTGGTGCAGGGGCAGGCCCTGGTACCTGTGTGCCAAGGCCCAGGGGTGCAGGAGGCTGTGTCAGCCCCCGTGGAAGGGCTGGGCTTGCTGTGTGTGTGGATTTCCTGATGTGTGATGGCAGGGAGGCTGGGTAGGTGGGCAGGGTATAAAATCCGCTGGAAGAAATTCTTCCTTTCACCAGATTAAACACTTCTTGCAGAGCTCCTGTGCGTCTTCCCTCCTACTTGAAATTATAAATATGTTTTTTCAGTGAGTTAGTGAAAAATTCAAGCTTTCTGCTGTAAAGAACCAGTCTTCAAATCAAGCCCTATGAGATACACATGTGGCAGTTGATTTAGTTTCACTGGGCTGCTGTGGTTGGAAAAAATGTATTGAGATGCTTCCAAGATGCTAAAGAAATATAAATGGTTGCTGTTAGGCTAATTTATTTCTATTTAGCAGAGAACAAATACATTTTTAAAGGGGTAATGGCAAATTAAAATTCCTATGAAACAAATTTGCTTACCTAGTACTTAGTAAAAAGTTGGGCTTAGATCCTACAGGCTCTTAAATGCACACACAACCTTGTGTGAGTGTGTAGGCCCAAAGAAATCTTAAATCTCTGTGGGATCAAGAGCATGGATATTAAATGTGAAATAATTAAAAATAGAAAGCCCCCACCAAATTAGTCTTTTGCTCTTGGCACTGCTAGTCTGCTTCTTACTCACTGCCTTTGCTTGGAAAATGACAATCGATGAAGTCAGTTTTACTTCTGTTTGTAGTCAGTGTCAAATCGTTGCCCTCAACACTGGTTTTAGCAGGAGTGTGGTATTGATCCCACCTCTGCTCTGCAGTTTTGGGCACTGGCAGGCAGAAGGACACAGGCTGTGTGTGCTGGGTCAGGTGGGCTGTGCTCTCCCCTGGAAGTGCTCTGGGGATCTGCAGGATGTGATGCTGTGCCCTCAGTTACAGAGGAAGGGTGTGGGGAGCTGGCTGCTGCCATCCAGCACAGGTGGGCTGTGCAGCCCGAAGTAGGATTCACTAATGGAAGGTTATCCTGAAAATTCTTTCCTTGGGCTGCTGGATGAGCACAGGAACCCGTTTCAGCTGCTTCTTGACTTACCTGCTATGGCTGTGCAGCAGCTACAGCTCCTGTTCTGCTCTGTGTAATTCCCACATCCCTGCTGAATGAACTAAAAGGGAGAGAATTTTGGTGAGGCCATGGCACAGGTTGCCCAGGGAAGATGTGGCTGCCCCATCCATGGAAGTGTTTAAGGCTGGGTTAGGTGGGGCTTGGAGCAACCTGAGGAACGTGTCCCTGCCTGTGGTAGGACATGTGGAATAAGAGGATCTTGAAGGTCTCTTCCAACTCAACCAGTCTGGGATTCTTTGGTTCTAATTAGTAGAAGTCGGTCTTGCTTTACTTCAAGTTCTAGTTTGTACTGTAAATCAAAGCAATTATCTTTCTGCACTCCTGCACGGAAGACTGGCATTTATTTATTTTGTTAGCCACAGTTTTTCATGTGTTCTGATGCAGATAATGGAACTGACGTGGCTTGAAGTTCAGTTGTGAGCAGGGCTGCTTCTTGGGATGGATGTCACAGAGGTGACCCTGCAAGGGACTGGCTGAGGTGTGTTGTGTCAGAGAGACGCCCCAGAAGTCAGCACAGGTCTGTGCAGGTGTGAGCAGTGTGGAATACTGTTGGAATACTGCTGGGCTTGGTAATCCTGAAGCAGGGAGCACATACAGAAGTGTTTGAGCAGGGAGGTGTGCCTGTGGTGGTTTGTCGTGAAGGCTGCTCAAGAAGGTCCTACCTGATTCCCTTGGTTCCACTGAAAGCTGGTAGCACCAGCAGCTGCACATGAGGGCAGGAATGAGCTTTTGGAGGGGCTGGGATTGGACAGGGACGTCATGGTGGGGGGAATTTCAGTGGGTTTTGCATGGCCAAAAGTGGTGTGGTCTGGACCTGCGCCCTGGGATTTGTACCCTGTGTCTGGCAAGAGCTTACTTCTGCTGAGACCTTTTAGGTGATATCTGGCCTAAACCCCAAATGTGTAGAGCACTCCTTATTTCCATTGATTGGAATATGAAATTGTGGGGGCAGTGTGAATAAATACTCACCTAAAACAGCCATTTACCCGTGTTCTCATTGTGGTCACCAGCAGATTGCTTTTCTCCACGTGAGCTTCATCCCTCGCAGATCTTGGTGCTTGCTGGAGTGTTCCCTGTCCTGTCCCATTGTGCCTGTCACTCCAGGTGACAGTCTGAGGCAAGGTCTGCCCTGCCCACAAGGCTGTGGGGGCTGCTCCCCTAAGATGGGCGCTTACAAAGCTCTTCATTAGCAGTTGAACTGATGAGGAAGGCCTGGGGGGAGCCGGAGGCGATTCTCGCTGCAGGCACCCACGGTTTTGTGCCTGCTCTGACCATATCTCAGATTTGAGATGGGTAGTGCATGTTCTGGTTGGAAATGACATGTGCTATAATTCCTGTAGCAAAAAATATACTTGTGAATGTGTTCCTCGGAAAAAAGTGGTGAGTTCAGATGACGGCAGCTTTCAAAAATCCTTCCTTGCTATTTGTACAATGATTTCTATTTATGTGGAAGTACAGCTTCTGTGAGGACCTTAAATTCGAGAGGAGTTTGGTAAAAGGCTTTTTCAGCCAAGAGATGAATTTCTGATAGTCAAAACACTTTGTTTCAGATCTATGAAAAGTTCTAAATTACTTTTTTGTCCAGGTTTCTCTGGAACTGCTCCTTTCTCTTGGATATGACATAGTTTGGGGAAATGCTTGGATGCTTTGATACACAAATGTTTTTTGGTTGGGAACAGCCTGAGGTGGTTTTGGGCAGGGAAGCATATTCATTCAGCAGTCAAGGATTAATATAGCTCTGCCTGCATCCCTCTTCTGTGCCAACCAGCCACTGCTTTCCAATTCCACAGCAGTGGTCATCCAGGCAAGGAAAAAAAAACATGTGAAGTGCCCCAGTGCAGAGTGTAACTACTGAATTGGCCCCAGCTTCCCCAGTGTGATTCTCACCTGGCTGCAGAGATGCTGGGTGGCCCCTCATGGCCCTGGTCGGTCCGACTGTACCTTAAATTTCAATGCACTGTAATTGAAATGTGATAAAAGTCAAACCAAGAGATATCTTGATGCACAAATAACTCCTTCCTATGAAGAGGAATCCCACTTTCTGTTTTTAGTGTACAACTGTGTCACGCAAGTGTCTTTGTGATGCTTTTGTTGTGATAGATCCACTGGGCAAATATACTTCAAAACAGGCTTTTTCTCTTCTGTGTCACAGGCAGCTGTTAGCCTTGGTGTGCAGGACAGCAGAGAGAACGCTTGTGGGGAGAGCAGGAGGCTGTCGGTGTCTGTGTCCTTGCCAGGCTGGTGGGGTGGGTTGTTTTCCAGGATGTGAGAGTGGGGTAGGTGTGAGTCATGCCTTGCCCTTGTCATTCCCTTGTTTCCTGAGCCATGCTCACTCATCTTTCTGAGCACAGGATGTGGTTGGCTTTATTTGGAATGTTACAAGCATCCCCGTCTGAGCTAATTGACCAAGACAAATTTTGTAAAAAACCTTGACATTAATAATGAGAAATAAGAGCTGGGAGGTAAAACACACACTCTCTAGACGAGCATTAGCAGTAACCCCACCCTTCCAGACTCCTCCTGAGGTACTGTGGCAGAGAGCTTAGGTCAGTTAGTTTTAAAATTAACTTCTAGTCCTCAAGGCAGCCTTTAAATAGAGTATTTGAGCTGTGACTATTGCTAGTCTTTTCAGGCTGTATCAGGGAAAGGTGGAAGAGTGCACACCCAGAGAAATCCATAACTGCTGGTGACTGGTCTAATGACTGATCCTGGGCAGAGCCTTCATCTCAAACCCCCGGGCCCTGGGAGCTGAGCTAAGATGTGGTGCACTGGCTGGCAGGAGGAGTGGGAATACTCCTCTCTTCCAAGGGAGAGTCTCCACATGCTGTTAGGCTGCCCTTTGCAGCTCAGATCCATCAAGGCCTTGCTGTGATAATGCAATCCTAAGTGGATGTTGTTCCTGCTTCTCTCACCCTGGGCAGTGGTGTGCTGATGTAGCTGTGCAGAAAGCTTGGCCTTGTATGTGTGTGGAGGGGCCAGCTGATCCTGCTTTGGGTACCAAACATGCCCTGAGGAACTGCATCACTCCATCTGAGAGCTGCAGAGCTGTTCCCTTCTCTTGGAACAGTGAGCTTAGCCCAGGAGATACAGGTTCCTTGCCTGACATAATTTTAAGGTGGAAAAATTCCTCAGGTATAAAGTGAAAAAGAAAAGGTACCAGATACTCTGAATGCCTGGGAAACAAGGTGAGACTCCTGAAAAAAACCCCACCTGTATCTTGGCTGGGGCATTGATGGGACAGTCTAAGCTGCAGGGACTCAGTGTGTCCTGTGTCAAACAAAACGTGGCAACATTCATCTACCTCTTCACCTTCCCTTTCCTGTCCATGGGGAGGAGGCTCCAACAGGACTGTGGCTGCTGCGCTGCAAGTCATACATCTCTCCAAGGAAGCAAAGCTATCCCTGCTCCTGCTTACAGACCCAGATAGGAATTTGTGGTGAAAAGATACTCCTGAGGCTGTCAGGACAGCAGCAAAAGGAACATCTTCATTTGCTTCTGCCAGCAGTCAGAAGCTCGGTGCTTGGGATGGCTCCAGCCCGGAGTCCCGGCGCTGTCCTGGCTCCTCTTGGGACGCTGTGCTCCCTTGCCCTCCTCGGTGCCACGGCCTTGCAGGCGATCCATCAGCCGGCGTCTGTGCCGGAGTGGCAGGGCTGCAGCCGCACATCTGATCGATACCGCCCAACCTTGACACGGAATCAGTCACTCGTGGCCAGCTCATTACTGCTGCCGAGCCGCTCGCCTGCAGCAGCCCCTTAATAGCCCTGCTCGGCTGCTGCCGAGGCACAGCAAAAGTGTTCGGCTGTCTTATTTACATGCAGCATTTCACCAGTCCCCGCTTCCCTTGCTCGCAGCTTGCCATCTGCTCTGGAGCCTCGGAGGAGATGGAGGTTGCAGAGCGGGGACAAGAGCGATAGTGCCTGTGCTTTGTCTCTATGGTGACTGAGTGCTCTCCCTTGTGCAGGCTGGGGAGGGTGGTCCCAGGCCTGCCCATTTTAGCCCTTCTCTCCTAAAAACCTTGCTTTGTCCAGAAGATTTTGGTGCTGTGCTTGGCTTTTATTCTGGCTTCGAAGCTGATTTTTGGTTACAGCTGTTTAATCTGCTGTGTGTTTCTTGTCACTGTGTTTGCACTCTCCAAGGGGTGGCAAAGGCTTAAGATACTCTTCCTAGACAGCTTTAAAATGGCAATATATTATTTATAAATTAGGGGCTGGATGAGGTCTGGGAGTCGAGTTCCTGTGAGTCTATTAGCTGGGCAGGTTGTGCCCTGTGTCACTGCGAAGATTCTTTCCTCTATATCAGCAGCAAAGTCTTAGACTTGACTCCTGACCTTGGTCCTGAGCCATTAATGATCTCTGAAGGAAGAAATGCACTGACACATGCACTTTGGGGGATATTTGGTACATCTGCTAGCATGCCATTGATGTCCATGAGCAAACTCACAAGGACAGGTTTCTTTTTAAATAGCTTTTACTTCAACTGGAGTCCGATTCTTAAACAGGAGATCCTCTGGTGTTCCTGAGAAACAATTTCACCCTGGGGAGCAAGGATGTGGAGGGTGACAAGAAATGATGTGTGTGTGCAGCAGCAGGGCTGGAGAAGACGCTGGACCTGTTGGTTGGCACTATCAGGGACCTCTCCTCCTCTTCCTCCTCATGCAGTCTCTTGCAAGGCAATGTCACAGGCCAAGGCAGCTGTGGCAGAAAACCCAGACAGAGCAGTATGGGTGTGTTTGCTGCTTTGCTGGCTGTTCTGGTAGTTGTAATGCTCATTTGTGGTGTGGAAACCCCAATCTCTGGCACTGCAGTGGCACAGAACTGAGGTTCAGCCCTGCCCTCAAACTCCCTGCATGAACACTGAGCGTCAGACCAATGTATGTGCCATGGCTGCCAAATAAAGTTGATGTTTTTGTGACTCTTAATTAGTTCACTAAACTACTTCAAGTGATTACCCTGTTTCTGTCCTGATTAGGGAAAAATCTTTAAATACATGCGACTATTCTTAGATGTTTGGGGAGGAACCAACAGTGCTGTAGAGTGAGTTGTGTTAAAGGTATCTTCATCTGGAATGAAGACAGGAAGGCTTGCTCCAGGAAGCTTATGGGCAAGGAATGCTTTCTAATCTTGTGTTTAGAACCACTATCTTAGGGCCTCTGTTTATTTTCGGTGGTGAGAAAGAAATGGGTGGGTTAATTGCCTTATTTCAGAGTGTTGTGGTTTATCCCCAGCCAGCAAGCAACCAGTGCAAGCAGTGTTTTGAGTGCTGAGGTTCCCTGGCCAATGGTTTAATGCCCAGACCTTGAGCTTGGTGGGAATTGGAAATTGGAGAAGGCTGGCAGCTAAATGCTTTCCTTCTTGTCAGGGTCTGTGGTCAAGCAGCTGGCAGACTCTGTGAGCTTGATCTTTATAAAGGATTGGGAGCAGATCTCTCCCTTATGATGGGGACAGCCCTTGCCATCGGCATGTCTGTGCTGCGCTCTGTGCACACCATGGACACGAGCTACCTGACTCGGTGAAATGAGGCTTTCATGCCCATGCCTTTCCATGTGGGGGTAGATGCAGTGCTCCTGGGAAAGCTGGGTCTCTTGGAGTGTCAGTCCTGCCAGCCTCTGGGGACTACAGCCTGTCTTGTACAAAGGCCAGGCTGGTGCAGGTGCAGGGCCATGCTCGCCCAGCCCTCTCCACAGACTTTTGGAGCTGTGAGTGCTCCTGCCAAGGGAGAGGCTGCAGTGGGAAGCTGCACCATGTTAGTCTTACAGGATTACAGAGAGGATTATAGAGGGGAGACTCTGCTGAAATCACAGGAGCACTTCAGTCAGCATTTGTGCTTCCTGCCAGGGCAGTCATTGAGGAATGAGGCAGTCAGAGGAGACGTGGCTGAACACAGTGCCCTGAACCTGCCTCGGACCTCTTTTCTTACCTGTCTGCCCTGCCCTGAAGGACTTTCTCTCCCATCAGTTGCTAATGTAGGAGAGTTTTGTGTTTCAGAGTAAGATTTGTAGGCCTCTGTTTCCCCTCTTGCTTTCAAGAGCTGGATAAATGGTTTCACAGGCAAGGACTTTGTGCTGGCTTCTTTTGTGTACAAATGTAGCTCCAGAGACTTGGAGGACAAAGGCAGCCTGCAGTGGCTTTGCAAACCAACTTCTGTGCAGCAAAGACTGTCTGCAGTGCAACCAAAGCTATTTATTGTGTTTCTTTCCAAAAAGTTTCCCCCATCCAACTTTGAATTGGACAGCAGATTAATTTTCTTTTATGTGGGAAAAGTTGGAGCTTCTCTGTGGGGTGAAGTAAAAATAGATAATTTTGACTTGTTGCATCTTACATAATTTCCTGGAATTTGTTCCCCTTGGAAAGGCTGTTGGGAAAATAAAACACCCCTCCCTGGCTGGCTGAATGGCATGAAGGTGGAAGGGCTGGGCTGGGTGGAGAGAAGGCCAGTCTAACAAATCCCCTTGCTTCCCTGGAGACCAGCTGAAGGGTTGGCATGTTCTGGGAATGCCAACAACCTCGTTAGTGGGCAGCAATGGGTGGAGGAGGTTGGAATATCTGTATCTATATATATTTTACATTTTTATTCTAGTCAGAAATTAAACCAGGTTATTAGGCTTCTAGTCATGGTGCCAACAGCTGGATTGGTCCATCCTTAACTGCAGGCTGGGCACTCTGGTTCAAGTGGGGCTGCAGCAGGACAGATAACACAGCACTGGGATCAAGTGCTCTTCCTCTGACTGAGGCTGGGGAGGTCCATGCAGTCCTGGGAGCGCAGGGTGATCCATGACATCAAGGTCTGAGCAGCTGCCTCGTCCATCTCCTCCTCAGCCAGACCTCAGCCCCCTCTGCTGCGGCAATCCAGATGCAATCAATCTGGCGCTTTCAAATATTTATGAATCATTGATGGATTTTTTTGAAGTTTGAAGTTGTAGCTTTCATGGAATTTGGTTTGATTAGCTGGAAAGTCAATATTTTCACTGCGCCGTGGCTGAGCAGCATTAATTCCAGCCCAGGCAGCAGCAATAACAGCACTGCAGTGCTAATGGCTCTCTGCCTGTCCTGGCTGGTGTTTAGGTAGTCTGGGATGAGCTTGGAGCATGTGGAGGAGCCTTAGAGAGGTGATAATAAAGCAGTACAGCTCATGGTGAAAATTGGCAGAGGCAGGTAAAGAAAAGGTCTTATAGCAATGTTTGAGAGTCTGCAGGGTGAGGTATTGAGGCTGCCTTTCTTCATAAGTCATCTGTTCCAACACATCCAAACAAGGTGGATTGCTCTGTACCACAGCTCCCATTAACTTGTCGTAAAAGGATAAGGCACCTTCAGCAGAGTGAATCAGAACCTCATGGGACCAGACCTTTATTCTTTTTAGCTGATGCAAATAGGAGTTTGATAGGTGAGCCAAGTTTTCCTTGTCTTTATAGATGAGGGAGTGAAGCCATAGGGGAATTGTTTGAGCTCAGCAGAGGCACAGACACCATATCTTTCTGTCACTTCATGCAATGATAGTCATTGCTTGCACTGGAGAGCTCACCTCTCCCTTCCATGTCTCTAATACCTGTCCTATGCCAGTCCTGTTCCAGAGGAACTCAACAACTCCCATGCTAATTTGATATGGCTGAATAGGCTGATTGAGAATGTATGAGCTCCTCACTATCAGCGTGGGCTGCAGACAGAGGAGCTTCCTGTGCTCTGAGGATGTCTGGGATGTTTGAGTTGTGCATGACAGTGAACGTGTCTGCATCTGTCAGGGTCTGGATATTTCAGTGTCATCCCAGGGGTTAAGTGCCTGCAGTGGAAAGTCATGTTCTAGGATATTTCCTTTAAATCCATGTCATGGTGCATTTCTGTCACACCAGGTAGCACAAAGAAACCCAGTGGTTTGCAGGAGGAAACATCTGATAACCTGTGCTCCCCGGGCAGCAACAGCTGAGCAGAGGCTGAGGAGGTTCTGCTGCATCTGGATGGGATCAGCCCTCGGGATCCTGTGACACTCTGTGGGGTTTCATGCTGACTCCATCCTGGGAAGCAGCCTTGCCTCTGCTGCTGAGGCCACAGGGACATGAGGGCCAAGGCCTTGGGTCAGGTTTCTCCTGGATCTCTGGATCAGGACCTGGCAAACAGCTGACCAGCCCAGTGTGGAAATGGGATTACAGAGCACTCAGGATGCAGAGCATATTTCAGATAGAGCTCCTTACACACTGCATGGCTGTCAGATTGCTGTGGTCTTGCTGAGAGGTGGCAAAAGGCATGAACAGCTGTGGCTGCACCCCTGTTCTCAGGCAGGAATGAGCTGACATGCTGGTGTTAATAGTGTGGATCACAGGTACTCTGAGGTGGAGCTTAATGGTTAGCAAGGGATGTGAGGAAGCCAAGAACTGAACTGAGTGTGCCAGTGACACAGTAACCTTGCCTTCCTGTGCTCAGGGCCATTTTTGAGGTGAATTTACATAGCCTGTACCTTCCATCCAGTTCCCAGCCGATCTTGTGTAAATTCTAGGGCAACCTTGTGGTGTTTGCATCTGAGAATGACATAAGCAATGACAATCCTGCTTTAAACTTCACGGGCTTTTTGGCAATGCTAAGGATGCCCAGTCTCTTCTGAAGAATAAGATGCAATGGTGGGCTGTGGTGCCTCACAAGCCTGTGCCAAGGCTGTCAGTGTTGTGAGCCTTCAGTCTGAAGGAGAGTGTACAGATGTGTACATGCACAGTCCATCCTTCAGGAGAGAAACCACAGTAAGTACTGGTGGGAGAGATGGCAGATCCTCACAGATTGATGCTGGTCATATGGGTGCTAATGCCTTGCTGTTACAGCTTGATCTTGTTGCTGTCTTTTGTGGTGGGTAATAAATACAAGCCACTTCATCCACTTTGTCTCTTCTTTGGACCTTTCTTTACATTTGGTCAAGTTCATGATACATGGATTTTCTTGACCCTTATCAGGAAAAGACCTGCCCTGGGATGACCCCGAGTCTCACTATAATTTCTGCTGCCATGCTTTATTTCAGACTTCATTTTGGAGGGATAAGACTGCATTCAGTCATGCTCCACAGGGTGCTAAAAGCCTGTGGTCTGGGTGGTGCTCCAGTGGAGAGGGTTTTTCCAGGTGACTGGGTACTTCTGAACCTGAAGTGCCTTCCCTGACCTCATTCTTCTGCTTTAATTTCAAGTGTTTGCTTCCTGGTTTCTTGGAGTGCGTGGCAAAATGTGTCCTGGGTGATGAACGTGTGGGGAGCGTGGTACAAGGATTCCCCCCATCACAGGTGAGGGAAGTGTCTCTGTACCAAGGCAGCTGTGGGGGGGCAATGCCATCTCTGCCACAGCTGTGGGATCATGTTCCCACTAGTCACCTCCACAGGAACCAGATCAATCCCCTGCTACTCTGCAGTCTTCCCTGCAATTGCTGCCAAAGGAAAAGAAATGTCACGTATTTGGAAATTCTCCTTTCTTATTCTGGCAATGAATGGACTTACCTGGAACATCAGAGTTCCCAGGGCTGCAAGGTCCACTTCCCCGCCAGCTCACACTGAGATAAACCCAACATGCAGCCAAAGGGAAAGCCCAAGGATCATGTGGAGTATGGCTCCAAGTGTCTCTTCTCTTCAGGCTAAAAATGTAGCTTATTGCAGGGGCTTGGCCATGGTTTTCCATAAAAAGACCACATCTGGAAATGCTGGCTCATTATTCTTGTGGGGCAGTTGTGCTTTGCTTGCTTCCAGTGGCAGCCCCAGCTGGAGATGGGAAGTTCTTGACTTGTAGAGTGTGTGGGTTAAAATGGTGTGAACTGTCACAGGGAAAGAGGACGGACACTTACCAGCAGAACTGGGTGCAGCTGGTTATGGGGAGGGCTTGAGCAGGCATTTGGGACAAGTTTATGAAACATGTATGGCATGTGGTTGGATGCAGCCTGTGCTGGCTGTCATGATTAGCGTGACGTGCTGCTGGCACAGCAACGCCTTCCCTGCTGAAAGCAGCTCTCACAAGAGGCACTCAGTGTGCCACTTGCAACGAGGTGACAGTGATGCAGGAGATAAAGAGCAGCCTGGGAGTGGGAATGCATGTTTTCTGATCTTGTTCTTTGAGCTTGATACTGATTCTGTTTGCAGGCTGCTAGGGAAGGGATCCCTGATGCCTGCCTAATGCAACATGCCTTGAACCCTACTTGGTACTGTCTTAGGGTTAAGAGCAAGAGGCCCCAGTTCCTTAGACCATCAGTAACCCTTGATATGCAAGAGTAGTGAAGCAAGACCCTGAAAACTTGTTCATTCTGTTTGGACACTTGTTCTTGGACAGCTGATTATTCCTGCTGGAGAGAAAAACCTGGCCCTTGTATCTGCACTGGAAAAAAGCGGGTGATTTCTTGAGATACCAACATTTTCTAATCCTGTGTTCTAAAAGAACCTGCAGTTCTTCTCACCTCCATGCTACCTGTGAGTTTAATGAGTTTCTTTTTTCTCCTTCATCCAGCTCAGTAGCAAAAGCTCTGAAGAAGGCAGGTGTGTGACAGGTTCCTGCAAAATCCTGTTTGTTGATATCCTCTGCCTTTGTAGCAGAGGAGCGTGCTGATATCTGCTCTTTACACGTGGTTCTCTGAGCAGTTCTGTGCCTGCTCTGTCACCGCTTCTCTTATATTGCCCTGGCTGATGGGAGTGGCAGCCTGGGCACTGTCAGAAGCCTTGCTGGAGTGGAGGTGTCTGACAGGGAGTGCTGTGCCCAGAGCCTGTTAGGCTCTTGGAGGAGGGAGATAGATGGGAGTGATGTGATTTGCTCCTGACAAATCCATATTGGCTGCAACTCATCTCCTTGTTATTGCATTGATTTTTGGAGGGCTTGGAATTGGCTCTTTGAGGAAATAGGGCAGTGTGTGTGAATGTACAAGAGCTTCCTCTCTGCAGTACTGGTTTGTGTTATTGGCCACTGCTCTTGAAGTGTCCCTCTTGTACCCCAGATGGCTTTTTGCTCCTCAACACCCCTGTGGTTATGGGGTGGGTGATTGTCTGTGTCTCCCCTGGTGATGTTTTGTCACACCCTAGCAGCTTGATGGCGCAGTGGCCATAGCTGTGGCCATGCCACAGGCTTCAGAGGACTTGCTTTTCTTTCTTCCTTTGGAAGAATGGTCTGGGATTCAGTCCCCTCTTGCTCACAGCATGCCTGGTTGTCTGCTTGGGAGCACCAATAGTGTTCAACCCCCAGATCATCCCATCTACAGCATTCCTTGGGGTCTGACCAGCTGTGCCGTGTGGAAGGTGAGCTTGTTTGAGCTGCTGTAGCAGCTCTCCTGTGTTAATGATGCTGCTTCTCCCCCTCCCTCATGACGAGGCTTGGCTATGGAAAGGCAGGATGAGGCAGGATTTCCTTCATCCCTTTTGTCTAAGTTCCCATCAAAGCCATTACAGTGCCAGAAAATGACTCTTGACAATGCCAGCAAAAATGGCAGCACCAATTCCTGTCCATTTGGAGGGAAGTCTAGCTAAGACAGGTTATTTACTCACTCTCCTGTGGTTGCTATGGGATCATATGTGTGATGCTGGGTGAGATTCCCATGGAGGGGATCTCCTGAAGGCTTGAGGGGCTGAACCTAAAGCCTGTTGCTGGCTCAGGACTGTTGTAGGGAGGGGCTGGGGCCACTTATAGGTGATACAGCTGATGGGTGCGACCTGGTGGTGGCTGTGCTTTACTGATCCTGGCCTCTCCGGGTCACAAAGCAGCAGAGGGATGCACAAAGCTTTGTTATGAGGATGTTGATAGCACAAGGAGTGCTGGCAGGCAGTGGGGCCCATCTCTGAGAGCTGGAAGTGACTTGGTCCAGGGGCATGTGGGCAGCAGGGCAGAGAAGAAGGTCACTCCTCTGTTCTTTAGAGTCTCAGAAATGCAGCTGAATCTGGGGCAAAACGTCTGGGCTGTGCTTGCTTTACTTGTTTTGTTTATGCTTTTTCCTACCCATATATCTGATCAGAAGCAAATTGTGCACTGGAGTAGAAGCTTAAGACACCTTCACACAGGTAGCACCAGTGGTTTGGATTCCCCTAGAGATGGCTGAGGTGACCTGATGGACGTGCCCTGCAACGCTGAAAAGAAATGTCAGCAGCCTCAGGGTCACCGAAGCTTCCTGCTGTCCCCTGTGGGGTCAGTATGTGGGCTGGGTCCCTGGAGTTGCTTGGCTGACACACTCTTGGCTTCCCTCTCCTCCTTAGCCACTGGAGAATGAGCAGAAATTCTGCAGCTACCAGCCACCGGGGAAGGAAAGCACTGGAATACTTAAAAAGCAATTAATGTTTGCCACCACAGATCTAGCAGTGCATTGCTCTTTCCAGTCGCATTCCCTGCCTCTGGCCCCCTCACCACCTGCTGCATTTTGTGGGTTTTCTTTTATCAGTTGCTTTTCATTTTTACTTGAGCTGTCAGTGAGAGCTGAAGTTCAGATTAAGTTGCAGCTGAGATGTGCTTTGCTGGGGATTATGGAGCTGGCTGTGTGTGTAACTGCCAGGTAGGGCAGGAAAAACAAAGCTTTTTAGCAGGCTCTGAGCAGACAGAAGCCTCTGCTTTCCAGGGCTGAAAATGGTGCTCCCAGGCTCCAGGCTGCACTGGTGAAACCAGTACCGCTTCTTTTATGGAACTGGTTGATTCAGTCTAAATAGGACTGACTGTGTGACCTCCTTGGTGAACTGGAGCCTCTGGGCTAGCCCAGAGAACTGCCAGCACTGGTGGAGGCTCAGGCAGCACCTGGAGAAGAGCAAAGTCTGCTCCCAGTGATGCATTTTGGTCTGATGCAGGTTCTAGGTGTAGTAGAGAGAAAAAAATGCGGCTTTGACATATATCTCAGCCTTTTCGGGTTTTTTTTTTGTTTTGGTTTGGTTTGGTTTTTTTTTTTTTAGTTCAATTTCTGTAGTTGCTTCCTCCAGGAAGCTCCCTAGCTGTGTCTGTTGAGAAGATGAGGCATAAAATGCAACTGCCATGATCCAGGAAGGCCAGAATGGTCCAGAGCCACCCACAGAGA
This sequence comes from Brachypodius melanocephalos, assembly GCA_013398615.1. Taxonomy (NCBI): domain Eukaryota; kingdom Metazoa; phylum Chordata; class Aves; order Passeriformes; family Pycnonotidae; genus Brachypodius; species Brachypodius melanocephalos. The sequence goes on along the minus strand of VZSR01003797.1, from coordinate 564,664 downwards.
GAAGGATGGCTTGGACACCAGCAAATGGACTTGTACTGCTGCTCTGAATTCATGGACTGTACTGAGTTAAAATAACCAACACTGAGTGGCTTATTTTTTCAAAATGTTAAAAATATCCCAGATTCTTCATAAATCCAAGGGATGCAACCACAGTTGCCTAGCACAAGTGTGAATGACTGTCCTCCCTCAGAGCCCTGGTGGGAGCTGCAATACTTGTGCTGAGTTGATATTTTAAGGACCCTTACGGAGCAAATTGCCTGAATCTTTAGTTTGGCAGCTGGGCTGGCCCAGGGTGAGATGCAGGGCAGTGGTTCAGGGTGCCCTGCTCCTGCTGGTAACAGGGGAGTGAACTGACCTCATTCATTGCTCTCATAGGGCACAAACTGCACTCCATGAACTTGTACATGGCTGGTGCTACATGATTTTTGAGCAGACTGCCATATTTCCCAAGGAGTCCTACCGAGTTGTGAGAGCTTTGCCATCCCAGGGTGGCAGGCACAGCTCTCAGGTTGCCCAGCTCAAAGGCAATCCCACCTTGCCCATCTCTGGGGCTCACTGGGCTGCAGTGTCATCATGCCACAGCCCTGGGGTTTGTGTTGCTGCTGTATAACAAGAGCACAATGACGCTCTGCCTTAGCTCTGCCCCTCATTTATGGCATGTCATTGTTGCCAGGTGCCACTGGCATCCCCACCCTCTGAGCCCTGCATGATGGAAGCCTGATTTCCATCCTGCCACCTCCAGGCCTTTCTTTCCTTGCTGCTCTCATTTCTCTGAGTCTCTCCAGCAGAGATTCACCAAGGAAGCCTGTTATTGCTGGAAGGACTGCCGTTTTCAGAGCTGTAATCTCCCACCTGCCCTGTTCTGAGCTCCCAGTGTCACAGGCATAGCCTTGCTTGCTGGGATTCACTTGGCAGGAGTGCTGCACATCTTAGCAGTGGCCAAGGTGATCTCTAAAAGCATCTGTGTGTTGTTGAGATAGCACTTATCTGTTGGGAGGGAGTGAGGGAGTGAGCAGGCCTGACCTCCAGAGCACAAATGAGACTAAAACATCATACCTGAATCTCTCAGATGATCTTTCAGATCTCCTTCCACCTACAGAAACATGCAAAATGCCAGTAAATATGATAGCCAGCTGCTGGAAGATGATTGTGCTAGTGGGGAGCAGTGTGAGGTAGTGTGGTGCTTTCAGCCACAAAGGATGCTGTAAATTGGGTCCTGTGTGGTGATGAGCCACTGTCACAACATATGGCAGCCAGTGTGGGTTGTACAGTCTGAGCCCCCAAAATGGCTCACAGCCATCTGCTGGGACTGCTCCCACCTCCTGCTGCAGGCATGGCCTGAGCCTGTTTTTCCTGCTTGGAGCCTTTGCAGAACAGCTGCATCCTTCCCTTGGAAGGATTTGGGAAGCTGGAGACCCGAATGTTTCATGCAAACCTTCGTGTCAACAGCATGTCCACATCTCCATGTGCTGGAGATGTAGCAGATGCCTCCTACCCTCCTCAGCTGTGTGCTCCCTCCTGGGAGGGGTTGGGGTGCTCCAAGTCCTGAGGGTTCATGTCCAGTCTGAAATTCCTCAAACAAGGCACACCAGTGAAAGTTTGTTTAAAATTCCCTGCTATCTAATCTCCCCAGATGCTGGTGAGATAACGACGTTTTTTGCGGGGTTACTCAGCAACGAAAAAATATTTGGGTCAAGTTGAGCTGTTTACATTCGTCTTGGTTTATCCATCTTGTAGGGAATGAAACAAGTTTCTTGTTAAGTTTTTCCTTCTTCATTTTATTTTTATCTTGGTGCTTTGTATAAAAAGTATTCCATGTGAATCATGGATATTATGATTCCAGTCATGATGAAGGCCTTGTGACATCTCTCTGCTGTGGTGGTGGTACACGAGGGATGAGTAAGCTGTGCTCAGTGCAGTGAGACCCAGCCTGGTGTGCATCTCCTGCATTTCCTTGGCCTTCTGGTTTTGAATGGAGAAGCCCCAGAGCATGAACCTGTGTTGGAAATAGGAATGCATTTATCTCTTGTCTTCTAATGAGGTGCCCAGCGCCCCAGGCTTTCACACGTGGTTCTCCAGTCTGTCTGTGAAAATGCTCTTGAGGGACCAGACCTGTTCTTTACACTCATATTATGTTTTCATGGACTCTTCACTTTCTGATTCAAAGTGAAGGTTCAAATAACAGAATAGCTTTCAGAAGTCAGTTTCTGATTTTTGTGTGATCACAAAGTTCTGAAAAAGAGACTTAAAAGGATTGCTTGTGCTGGGCTTGGTGTTATGGAAGGCTTAGTTTTCTATGGGAATCCTAAAAACCATAATTTGACTGAAGATTGTCCCATAGCTTTAGAATAAGTATCCTATGCCTGTTCCAATGTATTGGTCTCTCTGATTTGTGCTCTGTGTCCTGGGGCTCTGTTGATCTCATTGAATTAAAGCGATGGAGGCTGTGAAACCAAGAATTAAACCATTACTGAAGGAGCTCATCCTGTCTGTGAGCCCTCTGTGCTTACCAGCCTGCTTGGGAAGCTGTCCCTCCCTTTGGGCCTCTTGTGAAGTGTTGCCATTGAAGAGGATGGAGAAAAAGCCCCCAAAACCCAAGCTGGAGACAGATGATGCTGCACCAGCTCCAAGGAGGTGCCAGGCCTGGTGGAACAATCTGAGAGTGTTGTGTGTCATTTGGGTGAGGGGTGTTGTCCTGGCACCCAGGGGCTGCCCCATGCACAGAGCTCCAGGTGTTGCCTTGCAGGGTAGGGGAGGGATGGCTCCTTCCAGGAATACCTGGGACTGCTGTGGGAGGTAAGTGTGTCACATGCACATAAATGGGAAGTAGGTCAGCAGTGGGGAGCAGGTCTTTGTGTGGGCATTAATATGTTTGTGTGACTGAGGGAATGAAAAAAAAAACCCAACAAACCCTACCAAAACTGTGTTTTATCCTTTCCTTTCCAATGTGTGCTGTGAAGGGAAGAAGGGGTCTTCAGGGACAGCAGGACAGATCCTTCTCTGGAGCAATTCTTTGTAGCTGTGTTGATTTAGTTGGCATTTCACTGATTAATACTAGTTGAGAATCCAGGCTGGAGTGTTTTGTATGCTTGTAAATAATTGAACGCCATGTGAATACAATGATGTAAGGGAGGATGGGAATAAAGCAGAGACACTGAGAAAATTCAGATTTTTTGCAGTGAGGCTTTTATGTGGAAACACTTTGGCATCTTGGCTGTGAGACACTGTGGTCGAGTGTGAGGGTTTTTTCATCGTAATTATCAGGACTAGAGCTGGAGAGCTGTTGAAAATGTGAAAAATGGCAAGCACATGTCAGATGGGGAGAGGGAAGCTGCTGCCAGCTGTTTTCCCCTCCCTCTGCCTGACTAGGTTTGATAAATATGCATTATTTTTTAATACTAAAAATGAGTCCTAGTTCTGGCAAGGTGCTAAGTTGAGAAACCTGAAGATTAAAGCCCTCGTTATCCAGGGTGAAGCAGCAATAGCACAAGCCTCCTGTGTGTGCTGAGGGACCAAGTTAATGTACATCTGTTTCAGTGGACGCCAAGAGATGCTACTTGTGGTGATGGTGTTCTGTGGTGTGGGCTACAGGCTCCTTTTACACACTGGCTGCCAAATGCCTGCCCATAAAAATGTCTTTTGACAGCTGGGGTTGGTGGGAGCTGATGTTGACCTGTCCCTCCTCACTGGTCTGGGAGCAGTTCCCAAGTTCATGCCTCTCCTGTTTGCCCACGTAACATGGCTGTGACAGCCCCTGCTCCCAGGGACATGTGAGGTTAGGAAATGAATTGATCTGTTTAAACCCATCTGCGTGTGTGATTTTGGGACAAGACAGGAGCCAAGGCAGTGTCCTGAGAGCTGGTGGCTGCCCTTGGCTGTGATGCAGGCACTCCAGGGAGCCTGGATGGAGGCTGCTGATATGCAGATGTGTGCTTCAAAGCCTGGAGGCTTCCCAGGAGCTCCCACGGGAGGAGGTGAAGCTGTGAGGACTGGAAGTGGGCCTGCAGATTTCCAGAGCTGTGGGTTCTGCATCATCTGGACACCCAGCAAAGAGGGGTGGCATCTGCCTTGGATCTTCTCACAAACCAGGAAGAGGAAAATGTGGGTATTTGGAGAGAGTTATTCTTTCTAAAGATTAATGATCGAGTTCTGGAAAGACTCAGGTTTGGTTAGAGCCTGTGGGCTTGTCTTTTTGCCCATCACGGAGTAGAAATTATTGTTCCTGATTTCTCATTCCCTCCTGGGCTGGGGCAGCTGTGCAGCAGCATGAGGCAGGAGGTGGCTCTGCCTGCTTGCAGGACCTGCTGCTGCCATTTCATATCTCACCTTGCTGGGGCTGTTGGTGAATTTCTGTGCACACTCTCTTGGGGAGGCTTTATATTTTTTTCTTTGTCACTGTCTGGAACTTGAAATAAAAGTCAGTTGGGAACAAATGAGGGGTTTGTGCTAGGTGTGGGGCCATGTAAGAGTGGTGACAGATGCCCTCTGTTTCTTGGACGATGGGCACAGCTCAATGCCATAAGCCATTTTTATCCACAGCTTGGAATTTCCTCAATGTAGTATTTATTAGTTACCTATTCACTACGTTGCAAATCCCCTTCTGCTGCAAGCTCTCTGCTCTGCTGGTCTCTGGGTTGGGACAGCCTGCACAGACTGTGGTGCCCCCCCCTGCTGCCTCCAGCCCTTGCCCAGGAGGTGCTCAGGTGGGAATGGAGTAGCACAGTGGTGAAGTGCTGGGTGACAGATCCTGAAATACCACAGATGGTTGCCATCGGGATAGTGGTGCAGCAGGAGATGAAGAGCAGAAGGGATGGTGCTCTGAGGGCAGACTGCAGAGCCCAGGTGAAATCTCAGGTGTGATCCACAGCACTGCTGGGGGTCAGGAGCTTTGCCTGTGTTCTGAGGGGAGGTGTCTCTTTGCACTGCTTCCTTTGTAGAACCAGCAGCCCTGTCCCAGGCAGGCAGGTAGCAGGAGGGCAAGATTTAGGGGCTGCAGAGGTGGTCAGACCTGGAGCCTGTCAGAACATTCACCATGGGGGTAAAACCAGAACCTGTGGGGAAATGTCAAACAGCATTTGTTAGAGAACATGGTGCTGGGAAAGAAATCAACCCTCGCCCCGCAGACTCATTCCAAAACAAATTCAGAGTTACCCAGACAACCTTAATACCTTCAGCAGTGGGACTTGAGAACCACCTGGAGAGCAAGGGGCTTGCAGACAGTCTCAGCTGCTGGCCACTAGCAGTACACACAGAGTAACATGCTGTATCTCTCACCTTGGCTTTGCTCTGTTGCTGTCATCTGAGACTAAACTGGCATCAGGTTCAGCTCAGAGACTTATTGCTGCTTGGGGGGTTCTGGTGAGCCATTGATGCAGCATTGAAATATTTATTTCATAAGAATCCACCAGGAAAACTAAATTTCCAGGCAAGCCAGCCCTGTGGGGGTACTGTTGAAAGGACACCGAAGCAAATGTTGAGCTCCCTGAAAAGCAATTTTTTTTTTAATGGTATTGGGGCCTAGGGTGCAAAGCTGCCTGTAGCAGGAGTGCCCACCTTTCTCTGGAAGGCAACAGTGAGTCCACGGGCCAGGGGGTTTCTATCTAATTTAAATATATGCAAATGGAACTGGGTAACTAAATCATCCTCATGACATTCCTCATACAGCAAAGACCCGATTTCTTTCTAGGGACCAGAGTGAAACCCCAGTGGGAATTCTATGCCTGAAACATCACTGCTAGGGCATTGCCTTGGCAAGGCAGGAAAACAGCAGTAAAATGCTAAAATGGCAAGACAAGCACTGCTTTCAACCCCTCCTTTGTAACCGGTGTTTCGTTTGTCTCCGGCTTCCCAGGGTCTGCCCTGCTCCAGGAGCTCCCTGGGGTACATCAGGCTCATTCACTGGCCTGGGCTGGGGGCAAGAGCCTGATGCGTGTCCCGTTTGTGATTTCAACAAGGAGAAGCTCTTAGGAGTCCCTGGGCCCCACCCCACACCATTGTCCTCCCAGGGGAGGGATAGTGGGGTGCCTCCACATGCTTTGCTTACACAAGCGTCAAGTCAAAGCAAGAGTCAGACTAGAGGGGATGCTCTGGGCTGGTTGATGGAAGGGCTGTGGATATCCAGAAGGGTCTGTCCTTGTGGTCCTGCCTATCTCCCAGGTGCTGGCAGCCCCTTAACCACGGCCTGCTTACTGCTGAGATGTGGTGGGAAAAGTAGGAGCTGGAGGAAGGCAAAGCTTTTTTACTGAAATAGGTCAAAAATGCTCAAGTGGTGATGTTTTCATGCCTGCATGTTGCAGGGGCACTTGTAAGAGCACTATTTAAATTTAAAAAGTGAGATTTCTAATCTATTATTCATTCAGGAAACATCATTTCAGTGTAAAATAAAATATTTTTCTTTTCCACCTCATTCTTAATATACTGTCTTCTCTCTTTCTCTGTGCCCTGCCTCCCTCCACCCTGCAGTGCTCCAGGGAACAGTATGTATGAAATTATTTTGTAAAATCCAATAAAAATTTTAATCAGGTCAACATCATTACAGGAAAGGAAAGTGATGGAGCTTTCCTCATCCATTAAAAAAGCATGTAGAGGTAAAAAAAACAATGTAAACATGCAGTTATAGAAAGAGGAGCACAGAGCTTCACCCTTGGACACCATGCAGTGCCTTCTCCTCTCTCCATGGAGCACAGTCTCCCTTTCAGATACATGTGCACATCTCTCATCCCCTTGCACATACACCAAATATACTCCAAAGCAGGGAATCAAGGCATATTCTAAGTTGGAAGGGACTCACAAGGCTCCTCAAAGTCCACCCCCTGCACGCACACCCCAGCAATCCCACCCTGTGCCTCAGAGTGTTGTCCAAACTCTCCTGGAGCTCTGGCAGCCTCGGGGCCGTGCCCATTCCCTGGGGAGCCGGGGCAGTGCCAGCAGCCTCTGGGTGAGGAACCTTTTCCTGGTATCCAACCTCACCCTCCCTTGACACAGCTCCAGCCTTTCAGGTTCTGTCACTGGTCACAGAGAGCAAAGATCAGTGCCTGCCCCTTGTGAGAATGCAGACCCCAGTGAGGCCTCCCCTCAGTTTTCTCTAGGCTGAACAAACCAAGTGACCTCAGCCACTCCATCCACGGCTTCACTCTCTAGCCCCTCCTCCACCTTTATAGCTGTCCTTTGGACACTTTCTAAAAGCCTTATGCAGGCAAAAGTCTTTGGCCAGTGCCCTTTAGGAGAACACCCACCTCCACCTGGAGGTCTTTACAGACCCTATGGCCTGTATGTCCCAATATTGTCTATAAACCATGGTTAGTAAAACAGAGGGACCAGCCAGTTCTGTGGCAACTCCTCTTTTTAATCCCTGTCTCTCCAATTACCATGGAGGGGAATAAAAAGCCCTGGTAGCACACGGTCATGCTCTGAGGATTTGCATAGTGTATTAAGGCTTCCTAAGATCTCCCTATCCTGACATTTACAGAAAATGCAGTTGCTGAGGCTCCTCTCCATCTTCCCTCTTTCAGATTAAATCTGAATTTCTAAATCTGCCAGGAGGGAGCAAAGGCAGGGATTGGGAATGTAACTGCCTCGCCCTGACCTGGGTTTGTTACCGCTGTCTGAAATGTGCAGCTGGGCCAGGCAATAGCACCAATGGGTGTCCATGCAGGTCAGAACCCCTGAGGGAGATGAGACACATACCAAGCCCTGAAAGTAATAAACTGTTGACTTCAAGGGATTTGCAAAAGCCTCCAGGAATGAGTGCTTGGAATAATGTATTTTTGCCATTGGATTCCTTGAGAGAGTGCAGGGGGGCTCCAACATCATTCCCACTGAGGTCACGGTGGTGGTTGTGGATAAGAATGGAGCTCTGGAGACAAGCACCATCCTCTGAGGAGCCCACCTATGGAGGGGAAGACATGATTCCTGAGATCAACACAGCTCCTGGTAGAGATGCCCATCTCTGCACTGCTGGGGCTTCTCCATGGAGTGCTGCTTTCCTCAGGGAAGCTGGGACCAATGAAACAACCATGGACCCTTGTGCTTTTCTGATTCTGCTGGGACACAGGATTGTCCTGGAGGACTAGGGATGGTTTTTTGCAGTTCAGAGAAGCAGAGATGGGAGTTTTAGCTCTTGGGAATGAGGGTGGCTGGTGTTTTCAAGTTGGAGACAGTTGAGGTTGAGTGGTGGTTGAGTTTCCTGGGAGGGTGACATCAGCAGGAGCAGTGCAGGGACTGGCAGGGCCATGAGATGCCCTACCAAAGGTGGAGGAATTCCATTCTGGGGTAGGAAGTGTCTGTGGGGACTATTGCCAGCACTGAGGTTTGTCTGGTGCCAGCACTGACTGGCATCAGGCTTGGAGCATGGAAGTGTCCAAGGCCGGGCTGGATAGGTCTTGGAGCCACCTGCTGTAGTGGAAGGTGTCCCTGCCCATGGCAGGGGCTTGGAATGAGATGGTGCTTGAGGTCCTTTCCAACCCAAACCAGTCTGTGATTTTATGAGTTGCAGTTCATCCCCTCAGCAGTCCCCTCTGTGCAGTGGTGTCCCCCTGCATGCTGGTGTCCCGTGTGCCTTGTGGGGACGTGTGGTTGAGCCCATGAGCTGGAGCCTCCAGTCTCCGCTGGCAGATGGGCTAAAATAAGAGTCAGAACATTCAGCGCTTTGGAAAGAAAAATAAACTCCCAGGCAAGCACCAACTGCAGCAGCCATTTTGGCAGAGCACCGTGGTGCAGGGGGATGGGGTGGCAGCCTCACGGGTTTTGGGAACATCCCTAAGGGGGAACAGCCCTGCCCAGGCTCTGTGTGCCCACAGCACATGTGGCTGTGCGGGTGGAGGCGGGAGAAGGACCCTGCCCACGGCACACGGGCTGGCACCTCGCCTCCTCCCCGCGAGGCTTCTCTGCCACCCTCCGAGTACACCACATCAGATGCCTTTGACGTTACTTTCCTTGGGCTGCTGCAAAGGACTCAAAAATGTCCATTTTAGGGTTTTTATATTTTGGGAGCCAGGCTGAAAAAATTTTTTCATGGTCAATGACAAGCAGCTTATGGGAAACAGATGAACAATACTCCCAGGAATTTCTCTTACTGCTGCCTGTGTTTAAAATATAAAGTTAGAGAAGGAAGGGAGGAAAAAAATAAAGTTTTTTAGGCTGAATTCCAGTTGAGTGCTACAAGACGTTCCCTGCAGTTCTCCCTGTAAGGATATGGATCTCAGATGATGGAAGTGGGCATGGAAAGCTTGGCTGGGTACAGATCTGATTTGGAGTGAGGCCCTGCTTGGCTGCTGGGAAGTTGCTGGTCTTCTCAAAGTGTTTGGTCTTTCCTGGAGCCCAGAAAGAAAAGGCAAGTGCACCCTGAGGCCAGTGGCCATGGGAGTCTCTTCATGGTGGCCGCGGCCAGGCCTGGTGGCTCTTTCCAGAGGAGACCATGTCCCTCTGATCTTCCCACTGAGGAGAACTGATTTGCTTCCAGGGCAGGGCTGGTGGTGATGGAGGACTTGGTGAGCACCCTCAGCAGCCACTGGTGCCTGCAGCAGGGATGGACCGCTCGGTTTTCACCTTTCCCAGTGTTGTAGGTGTGGCTCTGTAGGTTCTACAGGATCAGCTCCTGTACCTGCCTGGTCCTGGCAGCTGGCTCTGATTTCTAAGCCCTGTGCTGCTGCCTGCAGGGCTGTGCTGGCTGTATCCACAGGCTGCAGCTCCCTGTAATCGATGGCCAGAGGGATGGCTGGCCCAAAGGGTGAATAAATCTTGTGGGCTGGGTGATATAACAAAGCACTTGACCTTTGCCCTGGTGGTTTATTTTGTAATCAGTGCCTGGCGATTGATTTATGGGATAATCAATCTTTGCCTCTCTCCCTTCCTCTGGCCTTGGCGTTGCCTGCACCATGGTCCTTGCTTTTGAGTGATGACTCCAGGCTACAAACAGCGCCGAGGGACGAGGCTGCCCACCCCTGCCTCCTTCTTTCCCCCACACCCAGATGTGCTGTTTGCAGCCCCAGCTGCCCAGTGAGCGTTCATTAGGTAACTCTCATCCTTTGGCAGGGGCAGTCCTCTCCACCTTGCCAATCTGCAGCGCTCCTGGCCTGACAACTGGCTTCTCAGCACCTCTGTTTATAACTCCTGCAACAAATTGTCCTCAATGAAACCCTTTCATGCCTTGTGATGGATTTCCCTCACATAAATTGGGGCTGTGAGCATCCTTGCCCTTCCAGGGATGCATTCCACTGGGAAGCTGCAGCTGGGGCAGTGAGGCCTGTGCAGGGATAGAATTCATGCCCAGGAGATGCTCGTCCCTGGTGTGCATTCAAAGCATGGCTTCAGGCATAGTGCAAAGCCAATACCTGCTCAGTGACAGGTAACTTCCTCCCTGGCTATAATGCCCAATTTTTCATCTTTGTACTGTTTTTCTCCTTTTTTTTGTACTGGCTTCTGTTTTCTCTACTCAGCACCATGTTGCCTGGTAGCTGTGTGAAGCTCTGCTGTGGGTCAGGGGCAGGGAGAGAACGCCTGTGGTGTCCCTTGGGATGGGGCTAGTGAGAGTGTGTGCTACATCCTGCACTGCTAACCAGTAAATCCGTCCTTCCTGGGCCCTGGCTCTCCTTTGCTCCCTGCCTGAGAGGGACTCGCTGCTCTGATAGCTGCTGTGTGCCCGGGGCTGCCCAGGCGATTGATAGGGACCGTGGAGTGATCTCATAAATATGGGATTGGGAGGAAAGAACAAGTGAGGGAGCTCAGCTTGCAGCGGGTGTGTGATGGGGAGCAGGTTCACCCAGTCAGCAATAGCCTGAGGAAGGCATCCAAGTGTCAATTCCAGCAGCAGGGCAGCTGTGATAAGCACGGAGATACGAGCGGAGGAGGAAAGCTCTGAATCCCACCAGGCTTTACTCTGACAGAGGTAGCAGGGCCAAGGCTCTAAGTTCCTGAAAAGCTCTGGGAAACGCTTTCACATTTGGATAGCTGTAAATTTATGCTCCCATTTCTATCAGAGGCCCATCCTGGCAATGTGTGCTGACTGAGACCTGCACGTCCCACCTGCCCTGAGGATAGGATGTCACGTACCCTGCTTTGAGCAGCCATGGTGACATGGTGGCACCAGGAGAGCTGCTGACACTGCTGGGCACCTGTGGGACAGACTAAGGGGAGCTCTGGTAGATATAAAATGCTTCAGGCAGGAGGCTGCTGGAAAAAGAGAGCCCCAGCCTCTTGGCATGTAGGGCCAGCTCTGTGTGTATTACTATCTCCATAATCCTGAGGTGATGCTGTGTGGCATGTGGGGCTGGGCTGGCTGTGATCATTCTAGCGATGGCACCTTTCCTCTAAAGTGTTTTTAAACTTCTCCTTCTTCCTTATGGAAAATCTTTCCTTATAATCTATTCTTGTCCTTCTCTTATTTAAGTTCATTCCTTCTTGTAATGCATCATCCTTGGTCAGCTTTAAAGGTTGGCAAAGCCTGAGGGAAGAGAGGAAAGAGTTATAATGTCTGAGGGACTAAAGGTTTGGTTTGGATGCAACCACATTTATTCAGCAGCAAATTACATCTTCAATCAAACCAATGCAAATCAGGCTCCCAGTTCAGTCTATTTGTTTGGACTTAGTGAGTGCAGGGGGATTCATTATTTCTTGTGCTTCCCCCCATCCCTCTAAGTTCCTTTGCGCATGTCGAGACCTGCGCACGCTTGCCCATAAAGCCCTCTTCCCCCAGGGTGGTGTGCTGTGGGGAATAGATGATCTCTGGGTTTGGGTAGAGCCTGGAGCCCTCGGGAAAGCAGTAGAAAAGCAGCACTTTGCACCCAGTGTGGTGCTGTACCAGGGAAGGGAAGGGTACCTCGGAGCTGCAATTAGAGCTCTCTGAATAATTCAGTTTTTCAGTGTGCTGTCTGAAGTAGAACAGTTAAAAGAATGTCTCTGGGAGACTGACAGTGATCCCTTTCTCCTCACACACACCCTGAGGAAGAAACAAACCATGAAAATCCATTTCATTTGTTTGGGGTCGTTTCATTTTCCTTCTTGTTTGTGCATGCCGGTTCACTTCCTCAGTGAAAAGTGTTCTGTTTTAGAAAGATCCAGGAAAAAGAAGTCAGGGCTGAAATTTTCATTTTCACTTCATTTTTTCTGAAGTTTGTCTCCAAATTTGACCTGTATGTCTTTGGATTTGAAACCTGCATTTTAAGGTGGAGAGGTGAGAAAAGGTAAATCCATCACTTTTATGAACAATTTCCCTTACCTTCATCCCAATCTACCCTGGACATCTGTGTATCTGTCCCTGCCTGAGCCTGCTGTGAAAGCTCTTTAAGTCCTTCTCTTGCACCTCGTGCCCTACAAGAGGGCTGGGGATTTGTCCAAGCCCTGAGTGGGGCCGTGGGGAAGCCATCCATGCCATGCTGCACCCATGCTGACTTGGGAAGCATCAGGTCCCAGCACGTGGTAGGACACAGCCCAAACACGAAAACAGTGATCTCATTTCCCCTGGGCAGAGGGAGGCTTCTTCCCTTGTAATTCTCCTTTGTTTCTGGAATAGCCATGGCAGTGTTTTCGGAGAAGAGCCCATTTGTGGATTTGTGTTAGATCCACCCCGGCACACCAGGGGAGGTGAGTTGGGTGCCTGCTGTGTCCTCCTGAGTGTACATGTTCCTCCCCGAGGCCCTGATCCTGCACTGGCCCATGCTGCCAGATTCAATAAAACTTGACCAGGAAAGCTCAGGAAGAGGCTGCAAGGTCTGGACTGAAAGTGGTAAATCCTTTGAGGCTGGAGGCGTCTTTATGCTGTATGTGTGTCGTGAGGGATTTTTGTTCCTGCTTGCAGCCTCCTGTTATCCTTGCCTACCAAGTCCAATCTGGATTCACTGCACAGAAGGTTTTGAGCTGAAAGCAGCTCAAAGTACCTCCTGGAAATGCTAGGAAAAATTTCCATACTGAGGATAATGAGCGGTGAGTGCAGAGGAGGGACACAGCGGGAATTCCTTACTCCTAGAAAGTTGCTCTGAGCCTGAATTTCAGTGCCACAGAAACCTTGGAGAATTAATACATGGGTCTGGGTTTGTTGTTTTTGTTCGTTCTTGAAGTGGGTCAAAAAGCTTTGGATCTTTTCATGGATCCAAAATCATGCACTATATTCTCTCAGAAACACTGCAGCTGCTGTGTGCCTGGTGCTTTCCCAGCTGCCAGGGCTGCTCACGGCTTTGAGACCGGTTCCTTGCGGTTGGTGTTGTCTGGCAACGATGTGTTTCTCAAAGATGTGTTTAAGTGCTGCCAGGGAGGCTGGAGGCAGGGACACTCCTGACAAGTACAACGCACATGAGGCTGAGATGTTTGCCCTCTCCTTCAGCTGAAACCTGCTGGGACAGGCAGGGTGGTGGGTTGACCAAGCCTGGCTTTCGTGGGTGAGCACAGACAGCTGCTGGACCCTGGTTCCTCCATCGTCCCCAGGTTGTCTCCTGGCAGAAGCAGAGCTGAGGTTGCCCCCTGACTGTCAGCAAAGCCCACTGTCAACATCAGGTCCTGCATGCAACCAGCTCCCAGCTGGCCTGTGGCAGCAGAGAAAAGATCTCAAAAGCACCAAATGAGTGCTTGAGCTTTCAGAGGGGCATGTGGCTCCCAGTGTCAGGTGGTTGGCCAACTCCCTGGACCCATCCCTCTTTTCCAGGGCCCTTGGTTACATGTTGGGCAAGAGGGACTCTACAAACTCCTTGTCTCTGTCCCAAGCAGCCTAGAAGCGGTTTATTTTCTGTAGATTCTCTGCCCTGTAAAATTTGCATGTAAAGCCAGAGTTATAGACCATGTTATTTATGTGGAGGAAATGGATATTTAAGGCTGTTCCTGTTAGTTATTGGCCACAATATTTTCAGGATGCCAGACCCCTTTTTATAGGAGAGCTGCTGCTGTGATCAGCATTTCAGGGCTGGCTGGTTTAGGGCTTTAGCTCCTGATGTCTCTCACGTGGAGCCTGTGGGAGGCCTTGCTGAGTTTGCAGAGGGAGTGCAGTGACTTTTTCCATTCATTGGGATTCCCTACCTCTGTCCCCTTTGATCTTCCTTTCCCAAACAGGCTTGGGTTTTTTTCCCTTTTACCTGACACCCTGTCAGCTCTCACACCCCTCTTTCTTCCCCGCGGTTCCTGTAGGTTTTTGGATCTGCTGTTGGTCACTGCTGGGCATTTCTGGTCCTCTGGTTCCAGTGAAGGGCTGGCCCTGTGCCCTGCTTTCCCTGATACTGATAAGCTCTCCTTGGCAACAGCTCCACACTGGCAAAGCATTTACCTCATCCTGCAGACCTCTTGAAGACCCGTCCTCCCTTGGCAACCCAGATCATCTTTCCTGGTTTTCTAATGTACCTCTTCATTTGCCTTGTCTGTCTGAAGACCTTTATAATGCCAATAAGATGATTTGGCACAGGGATGACTCCCCAGGGCCCATCCTCTGCCTGGACTGGGATCTCAGCATCCTTATACAAGCACCCCATGGATACCTGAGGGTTTCCCCTCTCGCAGGGCCAGCAGTGTTGCCTGTGGAGGGGGCTGTGCTGGCCTGCCTCATTCCCTCACCTCAGCTTGCTAAGGCACAGCTAAAACTCTCATCCAGAGTGTCATCATCTCACGGCTCAATTCCTTCAACATCCTTTTCTCTGGCCTTGACAAATGCAATCTTTTCCCACTCCTGCCTGTTCAGAGCTCTGCTGCAAGGATCATTTTCTGTGCCTGTCATTTTGCTCGTGTCACCCATGCTTTACTTGCTTTTGCTGATTCCTGCTGGCAAACAGCAGTTACCTGTCTCTGCTCTCCAGCCCTTTCACTGCTTTCTTTGCTGTTAACCTTGTAGTCCCTTTCCACATGTGGTTTCTTACTGTCACTCACCCTCGGGTGACAGCCTCTGCCAGCACTTGCCGTTGTCTCCCAGCTCTCTGCTTTCTGCTCTGGTGCCTCTGGGAGTTCCTCTTCGAGCAAGAATTTGCCAGCTTCTGTCCCAGATCGAGTGCAGTGTGGGAACCACCTGCCTATGAGGCAGTGACCCTCTTTTCTCTTGCTGCTCTCCCATCACCTGCTCAGGCTAAAGACTTTTAGACCAGGACTTTTTTTTAGCAGTGTTTGTCTAGAGAAATGCAAGCTCACAAGGCCCTCCTGGCTTTGTGCCTGTGTGATGTGTGCCTGTCCTGCTGCCATGTTTTATGGAAATGGTGGTGAATTCAAGTTGAATTTGGCAGGCTGGGTGGAGATGTCATGTTCTTCCAGGTTTAGTGAGAAGCACTGTCCAGATACTGGAGAGAGATCCTCTCTGGCAGCCAGGGTGAGGAAGCTGGGTTTGTGCTGGGTTTGTACAGCTCGGTGCTGATGCGGAGCAGGCTGAGCCACTGCCCCATCTTGCTTCATGCCTGCTCCACTGTGCTTGGTGGTGGCCCAGGGGAACTTTCCTGGTCCTGAACCTTGCTGGTGAACCTTCCTGTACACCTCAGGGCAGCATTTGCTGTTGCAGACTAAGTCTGGCCCCAGCCATAGCCTACTTGGGCTAATGTGGAGCAGGGGCAGGGTCGGGGTGATCCTGAGCAGCACACAGAGCCCTGCTCCGTACTGCAGCTGCAGGAGGGAGAGAAAAACGCATCAATGCCTTCATCTGCCCTTGTGGATTTTTCCACCATATTTTATAAGCGTTCATTTTTATTTATGTGAGGTTAAAGTCAGTCCAATTTGGAAATCAACTTGTCTAAGGAGCTCCCCTCAGATCCTATTAGCTTCATGTTGTATTCCTATTCATTTTTGCTAATGCCATTCACCAGGCTGGCTGCGGTGGCGGCTGCAGGAGCTGATAACTCTCTCCTTTCCAGACCGCTGGCACCATGAGCTGGTGGCTGTGGGGACAGTAGGATCTGGCCATGCAGTGGAGGGCTGGAGCTCCCAGCTTTCCACTTATAATAGCGTGGGGGTTCAGTTTCTGACCTCTGCTCCCACATATCCCCCCTAGCTGCACCCAGCATCACCAGGACCCCACCAATCACCGCAGGCACGGAGGGCACTTCTACCTGGAAATCAGTGGCTGCTTTGGACAGAGAACAGTTAAGAAGTGCTCAGGCTATCCTTGTAATTAGAGAAATTCCTGGAAGAAAATAAAAATAAATCCATTGAGGGCTTTTAAAGGAGAGATAGGATGCCTAACTCAGGAAGTCCGTCAGCCGCAGATTGCCGGCGGCTGGAGGAGCGTCCTGGGGAGGTATCAGTGCACGCTTGGCCAGCTTTCACACCATCCCCTGGCATTTGCTGCTGGCCCCTGCCAGGGAGGGATTGGCAGGATGGATCTCTGCACTGGAGCTGGATAAGCACCGTGTCCTTTCCAGAGGCGACATTTCGGAAACCCCAAATCAGCTGCCAGGATTGCAGCCCTGAGGTGGGGGTCAGCACCAAGCAGGAGCGACGGTGGCTGCCAGGATGGGATGCATCCCTTCCTTCCATTCCTCTCCATGCAGGTAGCACAGCCCACCTCTCCTGAAGCGTCCTGGCTGCCCTGTGTCCCCCCTGCCTTTAATTATTTATTGAAGTGGTCTGATACCAGGCGACTGTAATTAAAAGAAGAAAAATACACACAAATGATTTTTAAAATAGTAACACACTGGGTGCAGTGAAGCAAGCAATGTATTAAATATTTATAGCCACTAGTCTGCTGGGGGGGGGGAGAAATTAAATTTATTTAGCCTGAGAAAAACATTTTAATTATTTAATTTGAGGGGAAACCTCCCCCACAGCCCTCCTTAATAGTAAGCCCCAGACAAATGACAGCATAATGTAAGGTTTGATTAAAATCTGAATGGTATGAGGACCTGGAGATTGGAACAAGGAGATAGGGAGCCACGTGGTTGTCACACGAGGCAGAGGTCCCCTTGCTGTGCTGTGGCAGGTCCGTGTGTGTGATCCTGCATCTTGCAGGGGAATTCTTCCTCTCCAGGTGTGCTCCATGCTTGGCTGCAGTTAGCCAGGGGTTTGCTCTGTGTGTGGGAGCCTGGGAGCTGGACAGGAGTGCAGTGTCATGGGGTAGGACATGGAAGTGAAGCACCATGACTCACCCCCTGCAGAGGGAACGCTGTGCCTGTGGGTTGCTCTGAAATGCTTTGCTGGGCCAGGAGCTCTGGTGTGTCTGTCCTGACAGTCTGGCTGCACCAGGCAGGTTCTGCTGGGCTCACCCCACACCAGGCATGTGGCACAGGGCTGCCTGAACCCCCAGGTCTCATGGAATTTACACACTGTGTGTGTGCAGCTTTTCCTCGGAGTCTCCATGGCCCTCTGCAGGAATGGTGCTTGGGGCTGGCATCCCATTGGCACCTCCACTGAGGGCAAGAGCAAAGGCTCTCCCAGCTGCATATCAAAGATTGAGAAGAGCAAAGCGTGGGGTCTGGCAGAGGCTGATTGTTTGCTGAGAGAGGAGGGGCTGCAATCTTTTCCCTTGTGCCTCCAGACTGACAGTCTCTCATTATTAGCCCCCTGGAAACAGGCACTTTGACTGAAAGAGCTGTCCCAGCCTTCACTGTAACAATCAAAGCGGCTCAAGAATAAACATGGCTTGGCAAGAATAAACACAAATTGCGGTGCTTGCTGTGAACAGCGATATCCAAGGGAGCAAACATCAAATGAAGGATTATCCCTGTTTGCAAGGAAGCTCTTTGAGGAAGAGATTGAATAAAGACCATCTGCAGCCCAGAGCAAAGGGGCTTGCCAGGAGAACCTGCTTGTGCCATCAGGAGCTCTCCCCTTTGAAGCCCACATGGTCTCCTTTAGGCGCTGTCTGGTTTAACTTCACATGCTCTGTCAGCTGCTGGAGCCATGAGCTCTTTGCAGCTACCTCCAGCTTGCAGACAGTGTGGGCAAGCCTAGAAAGCACGAGGAGGGGAGTTAAAAGGGTCAGAGAGGACGAGGAGGGCCTCCCTGGTGTGTACAGGTACTGGACCTGATGGAGGCAGCCTGTGGGGAAAATGCAGAGCACCTGTAGGAGCTGGAGGAAGATCACATCAACCAAATCCTGCGGAAAGCTCTGCTCTCTGCCCCTGACATTAATGCTGCCAGTCTTAGAGCAGGAGCCCTAAAGGCAGCTTTTAACCAGAGACTGTCCCTTCACTGCCCATGGGAAGTGAGCAAGTGAGCAAGTGAGCAAGCCCTGCTCCCCAAACCCTTGCCAAGGGGCAGCCCTTGTGGCATAAATCAAATTTGGAGGCACAGAGGTTCCATAAACACACTTATTTTCTGAAGCCGGGTCCCATTATGTTATCTGTCACTTTATTGGGGTTTCTGAGCCGTTTATTTTTATGTATATACATCAGAGCTGGTGAGCTGGCGTTGGCCTCAGAGTATAAAGCTGACAAGACACAGTAGCAGCGTGTGAAACCTGTCAGCAGAGCAGCCGCCTGTGAAATGAACACAGGAGCCAATGCTGACGATTTTATTTATGGGGAATCTTGGGCAGCGCGTGCCGGAGCGCTGGTGCCGTCTCTGGCCCTCCGAGAGGGACCAGTACCAGACCCCTTGCAGGCAGGGATAATGGCTCCAGGCAGCTGGAAATTAGATTTTCTTCTTAAGGAATATCTTAAGCTGCTGAAATAGTTTGATAGCTCAGAATCTGTATAAAAAGACAAATTTTCTTGGGATGGAAGGTTGTGATGGAAGGTTTTACAATACTTTGTTTTCTGGTGTTGTTCATCTTGGTAATTGTTCTCTTAATGTTTTGTTTGTTTCTTTGTGTTTAAGATAAACTCTTACTCAGGGTAAAGATTTGTTCTGAAATAGAAAAACTGGAGTTTCTTTATCTACCAAAAAAAAGGTAGGGTTTTGAAATGTTTTTGAAAGTTTTTTCCCCCTTTTTTTGCCCCTGGAGCAACATTTTGCCAAACTCAATAGTCTTTACAAAAGCCTAAATGAGTAATTGTTTCTGTCATGTTCCAGGAAAAAAGTATTTAGATCAGCAATTTTTCCTCTCAGTCAGAGCAAACATTTCGGGTGTGAGATAGTTTTATGGGTCATCGAAAACCCTACAGAGTTATCTGGATTGTTATCAGGGCGATGGTACAAACCACGGATCCTGCTCTTAGGCTGCTGTGACCTTGCTCTGAGTCCTCTGGTTTAGCACAGGGAGGATGTTGCTGTCATGTTCTGGCCCTTCCACAGGCAAGAAGGGCTCGGTGCACTTGGAAAAGCAGCCAGAGGTTGTCAGCGCCACGTTGCACGTGGAAGTTGGTGCTCCCTTGCCTACTCTTGCCAAATTTTCAGCCTGAATGAATAACCTGGGCTTGCACTGTGCCACGTGCCAGCCCCGCTGCCCAGGGAGAGCAGAGATCCTGTGGGGCTGGTCCTGCCTGAGCATGTCTCAGGTGTATAAAACCTGGATACATTCCATGTGGCAGGAATGATACTTAAATTCTTAATCTAGACTCCAGTCTGTCTTCATGGTTCACAAGCAGTAGCAATGCTACTGGAGCAGTTCCTAGAGCTGTCCAGGGAAATACCTCTGGATCTTCTGCATGTCCCAGGGCTGCCTGTGGAGAAGGCATGGGTTACATGGTGGCATGTTTCATCCTCAGAGCTGCAAGCCCCAACCCATCAGTGGGAATTTTCTGGTACTGCTGTAAAACAAGTGGTATTATTTTAATCCTCAGCTCTCTGGTTTAGGTGAGGAGCACGTTTCCTTCCCTGGTTTCACTCACAGCCTGTTCCACCAGCACATCTTGTGCTGGCCAGATGCAGGAAAGGCCTTTTCACCCTGCCCCATGAGTGAGACAGGCAGGTCTGCCTGATTGATCTGCTGCCTTCCAGCTCGGATCATTCCTCTGCAGGTCTGTCTCTCACCTGCCTGGGCACTGCTAAATCTTGCCTGCAAGGAAGAACTATTTGTCAAGTGAAACAGGAAGGTTTGAGCCTCATGTTCCCCAAGGCCACTTAGCAGGGCTCTGGCTGCTGTCTGGACACTCTCTTTGCTGTGCCGGTGTGGTATGAGCAGGAGTGAAGGCCGTGAGGCTTTTCTGCCTGCTGTCAGCACTGCTGCTGTGAGCCCTCCTGGCCAGCACTGTGTGTGTGTGTGTGCCTTGTCTTCCCCAGCCTGCGAAAGGTGCCGCGTGCCTCTGCTTTGCCCACTGTGGAGCAACGTCTGTGGTCTGCACGTCATCCTTTGTGCTTCTCTGCACCAGCTCACTTATTGACTAGGAGTGTAATTGTGCTGCATCATGTCTAATTGGTTTGCTCTGTCACTCTCCATTTGCTTTCCCTGTGTGCCCCCCCGCTCCCCTCCGTCAGCACAGCGAGCTGTGAGCGTGAGCGGGGCACGAGGCCACGCTCCTGATTGCTGCAGGAAAACAAGGCGCCCAACTTCCTCCCTTCTTCTCCTAAATTCAAATGACAAGAAACAGAGGCAAACAATTTTGCCAACCCTTGGCAGAGGGCCAGCTCTGATAAAGAGCCGTAATTAATCTGCCCAGCTTTATTAGAATATCATTACAATTAACTCGGCAATCTTCTGTTGATCAAAGCCATTGTTCCCTGCAGAGCAGAAGAAGCCAGCGTGAGCCTGGATTGTGCTGTGCTTAAAAGTACCTAGAGCTGGATCATTCCTGCCAGCCCAACAGCAGCTCCATCCCTCTGGCTGGCAGAACAAGGGCCAGCAGAGCTGGGTACAGACCTCTGTCCTCAGCCGGCCTCTTGAGCCTCTTGCAGCTTTGATTTATTTTTTTAGCTTCCCTTCTTTGTTGAGCTATTATAGCCCGGATCCTTTGCAGGCACCTGTGAGTCCCTCATTCCCTGTGTAGATGCTTTTGGGTCCAGCCTTCTAAGCACCAGGCTGATTCCTTTGTGTGTGTTCACACGGCTCTTAGCATGCCCACTTCTTAGGCTCAGCTGGAGATACAGCGACTGCTGCAATGATTCACCTAACACAGGCAGAGCGGGCAAAGAAACCGGGGGAAACATTTGTAGAAGCCGTATCTGAAAGAAGGGAGAGCTGTCAGAATGAAGCTCCATAAGCTCTACAGTTAAATAGCCCAAGATGTGTGCTGTAGAAAACCAGGGAAAATGAGCACCATCAAACTACCCCTTTCCTCCCTTTCAAACTGTTCTTTTAATATCGGGTATTTATCTGTAATTTAAGCCTGTGATTAGTTTTATCAAAAAGATAGTTCTGAGGCAGAGATCTTAAAAATGATTAGGTGTGTGTTTGAAAGACAAGAACAGCTCCACTTGCACTGCAGGATAAAGATGTCTGTCTGTTTGCTGCCTTGAGCATCCATCTGTGAGGGCTTTGTGCCAGGAGAAACCTCCGGTTCCACACAGATCCCAACCCATCTCAGACTTTCAGGGCACCTCCTTAAAGGATGCCAGAGCAGGATCCTTCTGTCACTGGGCAGGATTGTCTGAGGTGATTTTGTCTTTTCTTCCTCATCACACTTCTGCTTTTGAAGCATGCCCTCAGCTTTGGTGCTGTTGCTGGGGTCCTGACAGCACAACCTTGCTGAATGCTCAGTCCCCTGAGGAATGTGGAGACATCGGCAGGTTGGCTTCAAGAGCACACCGGCAGAAGAGTTTACTATAGCGAGGGCTGGAGGGCCTGCAGCCCATTCCCCATCCACTCCTGCACCTTTCTGCCTGGTGGCAGCCCTCTGCCAGGCTGGAGCAATGCCCAGGAGCTCCTCTGATGCACAACCAAGGGGATTTGCTCCAGAGCAAACAGCCTGGCCCTGCCTCTGTTCTCAGCCCGATGTAAGATGGCATAGGTGGAGGTTTTTATCCTGAAACTGCCTCTGCCACAGAGGATTTACATGCTGTGAGCAGACTCAGTGGGTGTGGAAACACGCTATCTAGATACACACAGAGAGAAGCAGGAGAATTTTAAAAGCTCTGGGTGTCTGCCCCTGTATTTTGGGGAGCAGGTTGCAGTGGGCCAGTGAGCTGTAGTGGAGCAGGCAATGCTGAGCTGCCTTGCCAGCCAGCCTGGGAAGGGTTCTTAGATGAAGGTGTTTGAATCTCTCTTGCTTTTTGTCCTGAATTCTCATCCGTTTGAAAAGTCAACACTTGTGAGCCCTGGGAAAAACAGAAAAGAAAGAAAAGGCAGGTCCAGGGTTGGGTCTGATTGACCTTGGCATTGTCCCTTTTAGCAGCCACCCAGGGGAAGGGAGCAGCTGCTCCAGTCCATTTGAGGGTGCAGATACAGCATATCCAACCCTGCCTGTACTGCCTGCCTTCACCTGCTCTCTGCAAATCCTTAACCCTTCAGGGCCAGAGAAAAGGGAGCTGGATTTGCAGTGTAATTTTATATGCACAGTGCTGGGTGTGTTCAGTAAATGCACCTCATTGGTGGCTGCAAGCAGGATTTGGGGATGGGACCCACTGCCACAATTCCTGCTGCAGCCAAGGGCATGAGTACTTTACAGAATGCAATCAGATGAGGGTTAGTTTGATGTAAGCTGCCAAGTTAGGACCCTCTTCCCACTTCTCCTTCTCTGCCCCTCCTGTGGCTGGGGATCTGAGGCACTAGAACACGCTAAGAAGAACAGCCCAAACCCACGAGGCCATAAGACCTCTGGTGGAAGGGGTTGTGGCTCTATATGAAGTGCCAGAGTATCCATGATGTCCTTTGGTGGTTGGTCCCTAAGGAGAGGACTTGTCCTTTTGGCCACCAGCATTCCTGACCACAGGCGAGGGCAGGAGGGGCTGCTCAGACTGCATTGAGCAGGATCCAAGGGAGCAGGAACTGGAGAGGCTGTTCTGAAGGGCTTTAAAGCAAGGCTTGTTTCCCCATGCCCTGCCGCACCTTCCCCTGCTCCTCCACAAATGGCTGGGCACAGTATCAGGCTGCCTCAAGTCTCTGGGTGAGATGCAGGGCTGAGTGTCAGGTTGTTATTAAGTATCATTAGTAAGTGCCAAAAGTGTCGCTCCTCAGGCACAGACGTGGCTCACAGTGCCAGGAGATGAGGGAATGCTGAAGGTCAGGGACACCTCAGTCTGGGCTGCCTTCAAGTCTCATTACCTGCTCATTACCAGGTGCAGGCAGGAGGGAGGGGGATCTCCTTGGGGGGTGTGTGTCACCAGGGACTTCCTTGTGCTCACCTGGGGAGTCCCCAGCATGGTTTGTGTGTGAGGAGAAGGACCTGTGCAGGTCCCAAATCCTCCTCTTGTATCACCCTGCTCATCAGGAGCTCCAGTATGGGGCAGGGCAGGCTCCTGCCCATCACAGTGAAGCTGCCGAGGGGAAAGACTGTCTTAGCCTCTCTTCTGCCCAGCAGAGGTAAGTGAAAAAGAAATTTTGCAAATGTTTTTCGTGCAATTTTCCATGCTTGGCTCTAGCTTTCCCCCAGAGAGAGATGGAAGTGGTGCACTGTTGAGGAGGCAGCACCAGCATCTCCAAGAATGCTGCCTCCTTGCTTTAGTGCCTGGCTAGCTGTGGAGGTCTGGGAGGAGCTGGCTTTAGGTGCAGGGACACGAGCCAAAAAACCCAGAAAGCACGTGCCTGAAGGGTGAGATGGAGGCAGAGGCTCCTCTGGTGAACACGGCTGGAGTGGGAGCCCAGGGACGCTGAGTAGAGCAATCATCTGCCCGCAGCAATCGCGGCCGTCAGCGGAGCACAGAGACACTTACTCACATTTATTTAAGGAGAGATGCCCTAGTTTTGTGCTTTCAGTGGAGTCCCTAATTATTCCTCAATCTTTGTAGTGAGCTAATTAGTTTCACAGCACTCGAGGCCGGGGAACACTGATAGGCTTGGGAAGCACAAGCTGAAGGGAGGATGAGGAAATGGCTGACTGGCAGACAGGAATGGCTGAGAGCAGGGCAGGCTTTGGAGAGCTGGTGGAGGATGGTCTGGGAGAATGATGGAGGAGGAGGGAAGAGCCAGAATCTCTTCAGGCAGGGTGCTGGAATGTGACCATATGGGAGACAGCAGGTAATTGAGGGGGGCTGGAGGTGGGGAGGGAGTGAGAGGGGTAGCCCAGGACAGAGCAGCCACAAAGCCCAGGGCAGGGTTCGGGGGTGGGATCCTGCATGGAGGGGAGCACAGCACTGGGCAGGGCAGAGGCTGCCCCCTGACGAGGGTGCTTCCTTGGGCAGCTGCCTTTCCCAGGGTGCTGTCTACAGGACCAGCAGCCTTTCCTGACTGTCCCATCATTTTGCTAGCTTGGTGGTGACATCAAAAAGCTTTGCAGGGAGAGGCCAGCCTGGTCTCCAAGCTGGATGCTCACCGTTCTGCCTGGTCAGAGCCACTTCTTTCAGACAGAGCCAGCACAGATAAGGTAGCCTGCACTGATACCCAGGTTCATCCACAATGTTCTCATGTAGGCATTCTCCTCTGGCTGGTCTGTGTGCATGGATGCCTCGTTGCTCTGACACAGGGCTGTGCTCCAGAGCCCAGGCTCCCTCCATCTGCACTGTGAGCCCCAGGAGCACAAAGGTCTCATTCCAGTTCTCACTGTCATTGGGAAGTTCCCAGTGGCCACCGAGTGCAGTGTGTGACAACCCTGAAGTGCCCAGGTGGCCATGGATTTATTAGGGTATTATCCTACTAGTGCTGCAAATGGTGTCATTTGTCTTCTAAACTTTGCACTTTATTTCAGGAAGAGAATTTAGTATATCCAGGCAATATGCTGTAGCTATAGCATATGATAAAGCCCTGCTGGGAAGTGTAGTTTAATTGATTTTGTTATTAAAGTGCCACTGGAATAAATTTGCTCATTTGAATGAAATGTCCTATTACCTGGATCGTAACAGGCACATGATGAAATCTCCAGAGGGGCTGGAGCTACCCACTGCCTGGTGATAGAAGCTGACTTGGAGCAGCTGACAGGGACCCACATCTGCCACTCTGCAGGCTGGTAACCCTGAGACCCTCAGCACCCACCCAAATCTGCAGGGAAATTCTGCTTGGAAACCTCAGGGTGGGAGCAAACCACAGTGGCAGGCCACACTGTGTTTTAGTCACAGTTTGTGGTGTTCCTCTAATCCTTTTCTCAGGTAAGGACATTGTTTTAAAGGGAATTGAGGAAAAATCTTTTTCACGGGACAGTATTTCTTTAGTACCACCAGTAATGGGGGTGGATTGGGAAATGAACTGTTCCCCATTACACTGGGACTAACAGCGCAGCCCATGCTTCCCAGTTAAAATTTGATTGCCTTGAATCCTGAGGATTATGGAAAATAAGAAAAAGGCCTAGTAAAATTTATGGGTTTTAATCATAAACTGATAGAATCACAGTAAATCTATCATAAGCATGCAGATACAGATCCAGCAAAAAGAGAGGAAAGCAATAAGCTTTTTCTTGGAGGAGCTATGTGTACCTTGGCAGGGCCAGGGAGAGGGGAAGCAGGGCTGCTCCCCCAGTCATCTCCTCTGGGGCGTTGAGCCCCTGCACCTCAAATTCCTTCTCTGCTGTGTCCTGTAAAAGCCTGGGAGCAGGGATTGCACTGCAAAGTCCCTGCCCTATCTCATGGCAAATTGGCTGGGCAGGGCTGGAGAGCCCATGTGGAGGTGGAAAAAGAGGGACAAGGCAGGAGATGAGGGAAGAGAGGGAAGGGAAAAAGGAGAAAAGGGAATCAAAGCCCAGAGATCTTTTTTCCCTCTACCTCTCTGTGTGCTGCTCGCTGTGGTGGAAGCAGGATGAGACCCCCTGGCAGGGGAGGAGGGAGGCAGAAATGTGGGGGAGAAACTTGTATGCAGAGGGGACTGCAGGAAGCACAGCCATGGTGGAGAGAGGAGAGCTCTTGACAGAGAGAAATGGCAGGAGAGTGAGGGAGCAGCACAGGAGGCAGAAAGTATTTAGAAAATAAAAAAAAAAAAGGAGAGCGATAAGGAAGAAAAAAGGGAGAGAGTAAAATATTGGCTCTGAAGCTGAGATAAGAGAGAGAGGGCAGTTAGTGAGAGAAGGAGTAAAATTAAGTGTGATAAGGCCTGATAGAAGCAGGGGAAGGC
>VZSR01003797.1:520475-538461 GCA_013398615.1 Brachypodius melanocephalos | reverse complement strand
GGGGGGCTGTGTGGCACAGGAAGGTGAAGGGCCAGCCTGACCCCTCTTCTCTGGTCACCCTTACCCCTCTACATGCTCTGCCTGTGGTGATCCATGGGGAGGAGCTGAGTGGGCACGGGGATTGATGGGTGTAAATAGATGTAAATACCTGTCCTGCAGGGTGCTCAGAACCCTGCTCCTGCCTCGGAGACAGAGGGGAGAGCTGACACCTGCCAGCCATGGGCCCTGGCCGTGGGGAACACGTGGAGCTGGTGGGGAGGGAAGGGCCTGGGGTGTGTGGAAGGTTTCCAGGCTGGAAATGCTGTTTAACTACTCATCCTCCTCCCTGCTGTGTCCCACACACGCTGCCTGTCAGGAAGATCCCCATGGGACTCCCAGTCTAGGAAGCAGAGGAGGTAAGGCACGTTTGCCCTCCATGCCCTAACCACAACTCCCTGGGTTTTTTTGCTACCTCTTTTAAACTGTTTTATGAAGTGCCTTGTATTTATTGTGATTCAAAAGAAACAAGTGGAAACTGCTGTCTGGCTCTGACACATGGGCCATGGTTCCCTGAAGAGCAGTGCTGGAACCCAGCCTCTGCTTTCTCACCCCTGACTAAACTGCAATAGAAACAGACTGTAAATCTCAGCCAAGGAAAGAGAGTCTATTCTTTGGATTTGGGGTTTTTTTTTTCTCATTTTTACCAGCTATGAAAATGGCTGAGCTTAGTTGCTGGCCATTCTGAAATGCTTTTCTTCTGCTCCATCCATCTGCTTCAATCATCACATGGTGACTGGAAAAAAAATTATCCAGTTCACAAAGCATCGAAGATTAAAAAATCAGTGTGGGTAACAAAGTGTGTGGCAGGTAGCAGTGCCACGGAGCATTGCCACATTAGCCACATTCACTAATGAGGGATTTGAGCTGTGCCTTGGGATTTAGGGCAGCAGTGTGGCCTCCCCCAGGAGGGTTTGGGCAGCAGAGGTGGTGGGGCTGAGAACAGGTGTGGGGCTGTGTGACAGGGTTAGGCTGGGAAAATTCCTGAGATGTTCTACAGAAAAGAAATAATTTGCTCTCTTCTTTTCTTTTTCTTTTAAACCTTTTCTGACATTGAAAGACTTGGTTCCCTCCCGCTTTGATTACTGGGGTTCTGCAATGTGTTGCAAATTCCCCATTGGACTTGTTTATTAGTATGGTTTTTTTTTTGATCTATGTGTGTTGGATTAACTCTTTTCATTACAGCATTAAAAAATGTAACTGGAGCCAATTCAGCAGCTCTTGTGGATGGCCAGTGCCTGTAGCTGTCCAGGGTCATGGACACCCCTCTCCACCTCTCTGCTGAGCCACTGGTTGAGTTTGTGTCAGTCCTGGCAACCAGGCTCAGACTGAGGCTCCTGTGATCCCTGCCTGTCCCAGGGGAATGCTGCTCTGAGCCCCTGGAGCAGGATCTGCAGTCTCTGGAGCCTGCCTTCAGCTTCAGCCCTACGTTTGTGTGTTGCTGTTGGTGGTTTTGTGTTTAGCTTGCTGGAAATATTGGTTAAACACTGGTCGGAGAGAAGGCTTATAAAAAGCATTTTGCTTTGGCTCTTTTAAAAAGCAAAAGAAAAGCCAAAGGCTTTAAAAAATGTATTGGTTTTAAAGTTACAAAGGGGAAGATGTGTTAGAGATGAGGAAAGAACAAATCAATGCTTCTGAAACTTGCTGTGGAGAAAGAAGCATAAGATGTTTTGTTTGAAGATGAACAGAAAGCTGAAATCAGCAAAAACAGCCCCTCCCCACAGCACAGATGCTTCAGGTTGGTTCTTCTAGGTTGGCACATTGCTGAAAGAAAAGCAAATCCACTCTTTCCTCTCCTGGGGCTCCAGGTTCTTGGCACTTACATTTTACAGGCTTTGATCCCTGGAGACTCCTCAGGTGCCTTACAAATCAAGAATGCAAATCTGGGCTCATCTGCCTCAGAGGTGTCACTGAGGCTGGGTGGGCCACGGGGGTCAGTGTGGTGCCACCCTCTTGGTGGCAGCTGGGAAGGTTGGGAAGCACCTGCTGATTCCGTAAGGATTATAAAACCTTTCATGCCCATATTGACACCATTTTCAGGGATGTTTTGTGCTTCCAGCCCTGGAAGCCCAGTGGCCAATTTAACCCCCATTTCTTCCCTTTTCTTGTGGAGAATGAGATGATCCTAAAGGTCTCTTTCAACCCAACCCAAGCCATTCCATGGTTCTGTGAGGCAACACAGACCTTCCAGACCTGATCCAAGTCCCAGAGCTGAGCAAAGGCAGGATGTTGCTGTGACCAGGCCCCATGGTGACGGGCACACTGGTGCTAGGCAAGGGCAGGCAGTGTCACAGCCTGTGCCTGCTCTGCCTCAGTCTATTCTTGTGTTTATAGACCTGTGGAATTCCATTTTCGGACAAGGTCTCCTGTGAGCCTGGAAGCTGAATTCCCTTGGATGTGCCTGAGGGTGCTTGAGAGTCTGGCTGCCAGTGATCAGGTCCTGAATGACAGGCAGGTGGGGAGCAGTGCTGGAGCTGCTCTAACCAATGGGCACCAGTTCCTGGAGGCACCCAAGTGTGTGCTGCCAGTGGATGTGTCACATCCCTGCCCATGGGGATAGCTATGCAGAGCACAGGAGCCAGCTTGTCCCCTATAGGAGAGGAGACACTGGTACTGCTGCAAAGGCTGGCAGAAGATCCTTTCCCCATGGAGGAAGCAGTAGGATCCCCAGCCCTGCCCAGGCAAAGCCTGGCCCCGCTGGCTTCCAGCCTGGAGGCCACAGGCAGGGGCAGCCCTGCAATGGGGCTCTGCATCCTCCTTCCACACAAAGGGCAGGAAAGCACAGCCTTTTCTGCCTCATACTGCTTATGGACATCAGTGTCACAGCCCTGCTCCACAGGCTCTGGGGATGGGCAGGGGAACTGACTATAAAACCAGGAAAAATGGTCAGACTCCTCTCTATAAAACCAGGAAAAATGGTCAGACTCCTCTTGATGCCACGCAGGGCACTGCGGGAGGTGCCTTTGGTGTCAGTAGGAGACTCGCCCTGGCCTGGGGCTGCTCTTGGCAAGGCATTTGGGAAGTGCCTCTGAGGCAAGAAAACAAGCACTTGCCAGGTACAGAACTGGACAGATCAAGAAGTCAAGATTTTGCATTCCAACTATCTATAGGAAATAGGGTTTTTTTATTATTTCAAGTTTTCATAAAAATCCATAATTACTGAAATCAAAGTTACAGAAGAAAGTTCGTAACTTTTTTATTGATTTTATTTCTTTTTTCTTTCTTTTTCCCACCCCCCCGTTGTTTTTCCCCTCTCAGAGTTATATCTGACACCAGAGTCCATCAGACAAAGTCCTTACAAACACAAGAGTCCTGAAGACATCGGCTGAATGTTTTCCTGGTATAAAGAAGAAGAGGAGGAAGGAGGTGGTGACAGTGCAGGCGCAGTGGGTTTGGACAGGGGCAGAGGGCACGGTGGAAGGAGAGAGGTCGGTATGTTTGTAGCAATGTTTGTTAATTATTTTTTATTTGTTCATTTGTTCTCTTTTTTTTAATAAAAAAACAAAACAACACCATTATTATTTGCAAACTGTTGCCTGGTTAAATCATTTTCATATTGAACTTGCGCGGCGCGTCGGCAGAGCTGATGCCCGCGTCAGACTTCCGTGGCACGTACTCAATTTCAATATTGTGCTTGGTGTTGCCTTTCCCACGGCTCCACAGGAAGAGGAGCACCAGACAGAAGAGCACGACGCCCAGGAAGGAGATGAAGCCCATGGTGGTGGCGATGATGAGAGTCTTGATGTCAAAGGGGAAAGGCACGGTGGCGCGCGTGCTGTTGGCATCGCTCTCGTTGGGCTGGTTGGAGATGAACGCGAAGGTCTTGTTGGGCTGGTGGGGCCAGTCTGGGGAGTAGCTGCGCACGTGCAGGTGGGCCAGCATGGTGTCGTTGCCACCCGCGTTGCTGGCGATGCATAGGTAGGTGCCATTGTCCTGGATCTGGGCGTAGCGCACCTCCAGCGTGCCGTCAGGGAAGACAGTGAGCCGCCCGTTGGTTTTGGTAGAGATGAGGTGCTTCCGGGGAGAGAGCCACATGATGGTGGGTGGCGGGTCCCCGTCTGCCCGGCAGACAAAATGCACCGTGTGGCCTTCGTCCACGAAGATCTGCTGAGGTTTGCGGTCCCGTATCCGTGCTCGGCGGCAGGTGAAGTAGTTGGGCAGGAGGACGTCGGGGAAGTCCTTGAACTCCTTGCCCTGGACGAACTCGGGGGTGGAGCAGGTGGGCTGCTGCTTGTTGAAGTTCAACCTCCATCGGCGCCGGAAAACCCAGAGCAGCCGACAGTCGCAGGCTAAGGGGTTGTTGTCGAGGATGAGCGTCTCCAGGTTGCCCACCGAGTGGAAAGCTGACTCCTCCAGGGTGGTCAGCAGGTTCCCTGACACGTTCAGGATGCGCAGGTAATTGAGGCCACGGAAGGCGAAGGGCTCGACCGTGGTGAGCTGCCCTCCCACCAGCTGGATCTCCTGGAGCCTGAGCAGGTCATGGAGCATTGAGCCCTCGATGGTGACGATGGGGTTGTAGGACAGGTTGAGGAACCGGAGGTAAACCAAGTGCCTCACCGACACGTACGGGATGGACGTCAGGTTGCAGTGGGTGATGGACAAGGAGGTCAGGTTCAACCCATAGAGGCAGTTGGATGTCATAGTATCCAGGTAGGGCCAGTGGGAGATCTCGAGGACCTTGAGCCGGTAGAGCCTCTTGAAAGAGTAATCCCGGATGGTGTTGATGTTCAGATGGCGCAGCCGCAGCACGATCAAGCCGTGAAGGTGGGACAGGGCCTCTGTGGGGATGGAGGTCAGGTTGCATTTCTCCAGGGTCAGCTGCTCCAGGCTGTTGAGGCCACTGAAAGCCCGGTGGGAGATGTAGACAAGGTCGTTGTCCCCCACCTCCAAAGACTTCAGGTTGTACAAGTCCTGGAACATGTAGTCTAGGAGGATCACAATTTTGTTCTCACTAATGTCTAGCTTGGTAAGGTTGCTGAGTCCAGTGAACACCCCCAAAGGGATCAGCTTGAGTCTGTTACTCCTGAGCCCCAGCGTCCTGAGGTTGAAGAGGTTGTTGAAAGCCCCAGGTTCAATGGCACTGATGATGTTCTCGTTTAGCTCCAGCTCCTCCAGGTGAGGGTAGTTGGCAAATTCATCCTGGTTGAGCGTCTTGATGCGGTTCTTGCCCAAGTCCAGCAGCCTGGTCTCGGTGGGGATCCCCTCTGGCACGATCATGAATCGCTTGCGGTGGCACAGGACGGCGCGCTCCTGGGCAGAGCACTCGCAGCGTGGCGGGCAGCCCGTGGCGGAGCCGGACAGGATGGAGCCCAGCATCAGCAGGAGAATCGGCTGCCAGCAGGCCAGGATTGGGCTGCGCATACTCGCCTCCCCAGCGACCATCCTATCTCTCACCTGCAGGGAACAGCGGGAGACAAAGAGCAAGGGCCACGTGAGAAAACAACAGGCACGCCAAGGCAAAGGCTTTGGTGTCCTGGCGGAGGTGACAGAAGGCAAAAGGCACCACCCATGCACAGCAGAGGGGCTAATTTTCCAGCTGAAATCCAGCCCTTTGGCTTCAAGACCCTCTCTCCTCCCCATTCTCTGACTTTCCACTTGATGATTGAACGTGCACAGACTTTTGAGTGGAAAGCCTTGAGGAATCTGTGTCAGACAGCTTCCTCTGCTTCTTAAAAAAATAATTTAATATGAAACACATCTATCTACATCCTATTTTAAGCTCTTGAAATTATTCCGTTCCCTGTAGATGGAGCCGGAATATAAAGGCTGCTCTGCAAACAGAGGAGCTGAGCACAGGATGGAGGACCTGAGGGAACCCCACTTGGGGTGAGGAACACTGACAGCTCAGTGGGAGCCAGCTCCCTCCCTCTGTGCTCCCCCATGCCCCAGCTGCTCTCACTGTGTCCCCAGGGCCAGTTCCTTGCCTCCCACCATGCCAAGGGCAGACCCAAACCATTCCCCCCCAGAAACAGCAACTGGGCAGACACTGCCTACAGAGCAAGCTGTAGCCTCAAATCAGGTCCAGGGGGGCTCTGGGATAATGAGGGGGCTGCCTGGTGTCAACTGGGAAAGACCCAGCCTCCTGCTGATGTCCCTGGGGAGGGCTGGGAGACCTCCCTGGGGACTCAGGTCTGGCTTGTGCCCCAGCCCAGAGCCATCCCAGCCTGGCAGGAGCAGACACTCCCTGTCACACTGCCTTTGTTGCATTTATTTCCTTCTTCAGGCTGTTATGAGGCATCAAATCATATCAATATTGCAAATTAGATCTCCAGCTACTCCAGCCTGTGTTTATATCTATTGTTATGTTACTCTCTGCACTGCTCCCACTAATGCTATTTATGGCTATTGCCAAACACACCCAATCCATTACTTCCATTGGCTCCGTTTGTATCCATCACTGGATATCCTGTCCATTACTTTCCCTGCTCTAGCACTATTTATGGGGCTGGTACACATTCTGCACATTCCTGCCGTTGCATATGCCCATATTCATCATTTCATACAGATAGATGACCCAAGGATCACTCTTGTTCCCAAAAAATTATTCAGAATTTCTTTGTGAGATACAAGGATGGGAGATAATGGACCGGCCATAAAAAATGTCCACCAGCACCATCTTGGACGCCACCAGCCTCAGCACGGCCGGTGATGGGCTATGAGGGCTTGGAGCGTCCCCACAGGAACCCTCTGTGGTTTCCTCTCATTTCACTGCCTTTTTCCACACCCCCATTTCCCTGCACCCTCTGCTGTGGGGCTGCTCAATGGGGGTCACGCTGAACACACCACCCCAAAGTGGCGGGGTGCAGGGATGGAGCTCCCCTGCCAGTGATGCTGAGCTCCCTCCTGCTGGCCCTGGGCCAGCACATCCCAGTCCAGTGGAAACATTTCCAGTGAGAGTGCCTGGGCCCTGGCCAGGCTGCAAAGATCCATTTGCTGGGTATTTACAATCCATCATCTCCCATGTCATCACCTCCCTGATGCCGGGCAGCAGCACAGATACAAGTGGGGCTGCTGCTACCACTGCCACGCTGCTGGGCTGGGGATGGGGCTGGGACAGGGGCCGCTGCCCTGGAGCCAGGATGGCCCCTGGTTGGGGTGGCTCAGATTGCAGATGGATTTGTTCCATCGTGCCCATGCCACCCCTCCCCATGGCAGGAGCCTCCTGGGCACTGCTCTCCCACCACATGCTTGTTACTGAACACTGGCTTGCCTGCAGCCTTTTTTTCTCAGAAACCAATTCCTGCTCCTCACAGCCGTGCTGAGAAAGCCATCAAAGACAGCAAAACACGGCATGCAAAACAAAATACAGTCTGAGGGGCTTAATTATAGCAGGACTGAAAACACTCAGCTCATTAAGAGTGCCAGGCACCAGCCTTTTTTGTGTGCTGGGCTGAAAGCTCCACTCTGCCTGCATGTGCTGCTCTGTTCTGGTCCCTGCTGGACACGGGGAGGAGGCAGAGCCGAATCCTGCAGACCAACTTCCCCCAGGTTCAATCCTGCCTCTCCAGGAGCAGGAAGGGAGATGCACCTCCAACCCCTTTGGTCCAGTGTCATCATTCCCAGTGCAGCTTCGGCAGAGCCCGAGCTGTGCGGTATCAATGAGTACAATATCAGCAAAGAGGCAACAGATGAATGAAGCAGAATCTGTGAGGCGTTACCAACGAGCATAGCCCAGAATTAAAGTCTAGATACACCTCACACGTTATTAGTTCTCAGCTAAATTTAAATCTGTGATAAATACAATCCCTGACAAAAACATCCGTAATCTTAATAGCCAGAGTCACAGAGGAGCTTTGGGAGAAAGACAATAAATAAGCTGGAAAATTCTGAGCTAAGATGAGCTTTAAATCACTTCTGGCTCCCATTTACCTCTGCCTGATTCAGAGAGAAATAGTTGTGCCTCAAGGTGATGTGGATATTAAGAGATGTCCTTCTAAAAACGACTCAGACTGTGATTTTTGTGTGAGCTGTGGGCCAACAATGCGAGCATGGCTTTATAGCCCCTGCACAACTGCTACCTGCAGGAAGGGCTTTCCACAAAGCCCTCCTGGATCTGCTCTGGGGCAGACCCTGAAACATGCCCAGGATCCCCCCCAGGGTCCCAGCCATGGCCCAGCAGGAGCTGGCAGGCAGGAGCAGAGGATGGGGCTGTGGCTGTGATGCACAGCCCAGCCCACGAGAGCCGCAGCCCTTGGCATGAGCGTGGTTCTCCTTCCTCAATCACGAAAAAAGAATTGACAGAAAAAAGCAGCACCAGCCACCAGACTCGCTGGCTTTAGGCAATGAGCAGAGCCAGTGCAAGCCAAAGCAAAACTCCTGCTCAGAGCCATGGCAGGCAGTGACCCCTGTGCTCACCACCTGCTGCCCAGGGCTGGGGGCTCTGAAGCACAGTCCCCTCCTGCGGCCCAAGAGGCGCAGATGGACGCACCGGAGCGCTGCCTCGGTGCTAAATACAGCAGGACCTGCCCAGAGCCTCTGCCTGGGCTCAGTGCTGGAGGGAGAGATGCCATTCTGGGCCTGTGCCTAGGAATGCAGCCTGGGGCCAGACTGAAGCGCTGATGTACGTGGGGTTTGCTCCAGCGTGACAGGCACAGGCTGCCCTGGTGGGGGAGGAACAGCCACAGGAAAGCCAAACTTGGGTGTTGACCCAAAAGGCAGCCCAGGCTCTGCCCCTGAGTGTGCTCCTGAGGATGCCCCAAGGGGTAGGCAGCCGCCTGGCCATGCCCACCACTGTCACTGCTGTCCCTGGGCTGTCCCCTGCTCCCCACCCCGCCGAGCAGGGAGCGATCTGCTGTGCTGACAGCGAGAGAGCAGGAGGCAAAAATCCCCGAGTCAGCTCTAAGCCCACCTGGCAGCCATAAATTACAGGGCAGGAGATGTTCACCCTTGAACCAGATGCTTCTGAGAGCATCCAGCGACAACAGGCAATTTAGGACAAAGCCAGCCACATCCCTGCAGGGAGGGGGACACAGTGCTCTGGGGGCTCAGTGTCCCCACCCTGTCCCTGCAGGAGCCAACCTGGTGCTCCTGGCTGGGCACAGGCGTGAGGTGGATTCAGCAGTGCTGGGCATCCTCAGTGTGGGGCTGAGTTCAGCCATGGACTCATGCCATCTCTGCCCTGATGGCTTCCTATGATGATGGCTTCCACAAGTCCATGCTCCTGTCTCCTCTAAGCTGCTCCAGCTAAACCAAATTTTATTGAACTTGACTACATTTTAGAGACAAAGACTCCAGGTTTACAAATAAATATTTAACAACCTTTCCTGCTGCTAGAGGAGTTTCTTATCCAGACCCCGGGCTCTGCGCTGTTTTTGTAGCAATCTGCACAGCAGCAAAACAAAGGGAGCCACTTTAATTTGCCAAACACGTTTGTGCCCATTTCCTCCTCTCGTTATTTCCCCTGTGTCCAGCGTACATTTGTGGCCCCTTTTGCTTTGTCTCTCCCTCCTCTCCACCCTGTCTGCTCCCTCCTCCTCCTCTTTTCCCATCCAGTTCCGGAGCGCAGGCATTGGCAGTAAGTCCCCTTCTCCCCCATGCTCAAGGATGGGCAGCAATTGGTGGGAGCATCAGGCAGAGGAGGTCATTTCCCCTCTGGAATCACTGTGCTTCACATGGAGAAGAAGAAATCAAGGAGGGAGAGCATAAAGCGATGCCTGAGTGCTGCCAGGGCTGGCTGGTGGGTGCAGCACTGGCCTGGGCGATGGAGAACTGCCACCACACTCTGAGCCTTCATTAATGGATGGGCTGCTAACAAAGCCTGGCCTGGCCCCAAATCATCCAGGAGCAGCACAGGAGGGTGAAAGAAAGAGGGAGAAACGGGCAGAAGATGAGAAGGACCCCTCAGGGTTGTGGGGACACACAAGCAAGTTGTGCAAGGCAGTGAGCCAAGGCAGGTCAGGGTCAGGCAGAGGAGTGCCCACCCCCAGCCCTGCCACCCCCAGCTGCCGGGGTCAGCGCTCCCCTGCCCACAGGAAGGCACAGCTCTCCAGCTGGGAGCTCTTGCTCAGCCTCCTGGAGTATCTGCTTTCAGCAGCTCCGAGGTGGGAGCCTGGAATAGGTGTGAGGCAACCTGATCTGCTCTGGCAGCTGCTCTGAAGCTGTAAAAGAGCACCAAGAAGTATTGAAGATGCAAATTCCCTTCCGGCACTGACACCGCCCAGCTGGCACCACATTTCGGCCATGGCTGGCCCATGGGAGGGCCCTGCAAAGGCATTTCCTCATGGAAACAGGCTCTGCCACCCAAAATGTGGTGTCTCCAGCACCACAGGCACCCAGGAAAGCACCGAGCTATAGGGAAAGAAGAGGAGAAAAACAGGGAGATGCCCAGGGGAGGAGAAGAGCTCTAACATGGGCAGAGGGGCTGGAATGCTGGTAAGGGGAGGCTTTGGCCCAGCTGTCTACTGGTTTAAATCTGGGCTGTGGATCTACCTGACCCCATACAGGGACAGCTATGTACAGTGCAGGGACAACCAGCAGTGGCCCAGAGCCAACCTGGAGAGTGCTTTTCAGGTGGGTTATTGGAGCAGGACAATGGGAAGATCCTGTTTGTCTCTGCAGGATGCTGAAGCTCAGAGCAGTTTCTGCTGAGGCTGTTTCTTGCTGTGATTGCATCGATGCAAGAGCTCCTCACCCTCCTCGTACCTTTGCTCCTTTTCTCTCTTTGGCTGCACATGGCTCAGCGCCCCATCAGCAGAGAAAACATCCTGACAAGGGATCAATAAGTATTTGCAAAGGCAGCTGTGGATGTCGGGGGTGTAAAGCCCTGAGCCAGCACAAGATAAACCAGGGGGGTGAGGGTGCAGTGTGGAGTGAAGCTGGGGTTCAGGGCCAGCCCTGCTCCCCTGGTCATGGGCAGAGGTGGCCAGGACGTGGACCAGTCAGCTACTGCCTGAACTGGTGGTTCAGCACTTGCCAGGTCAGGTGAGCCTGGAGAAGGCTCATTTTTTATTACCTGTGAGAGCCAAAGAGCAGTGGAGTTGTGCTTGCCAAGGGAATAGCTCCCAAGGGCTGGCTGGAGACTTCTAGGGCTGGGTCAGGAAGAGATGGCTGGAGGCTGGTGGGCACTGGGAAGGACATGCACTATTTGAATGGGGAGTCTCCTCCTTTTTCCTTTATTTTGGCAAATTTCCTTGGGACTGCTGCCTCTGTGGATATGGGCTGGGTCACCAGGATGTTTTAAGTGTTCACTGAAGGCCCCCAGCTCAACTTGCACTCTGATCAGTGAGCCCTGGGAACAGGAGGCTCCAGTGTAGCATGAGGGTCTCCCTAGATGGTTCTTCCCTGTCTGTAGCTGGCAAAGGGGGAGGGAAAAATGCCCCAGGCTCTTCTCAGGGCAATGGAAACGCTTGCACTGAAGAGGTGAAAGAAAGTCCAAGGAGTGTGTCTGCTGGGAGAGCTGCCAGGGTCACAACAGCATTGCAAAGGCATCTCCTGCAGCGTGCCCACGGCCCAAATGCCTTCTGTGCTCCCTTGAACTCTGCAAGGGCCCTGCACAGGGCGGCAGTGCCGGTGCTGGTGCTGGGCACAGCAGTCCTCAGCAGCTCCCAGCCTCAGCACACGGCCCCAGTGCTGCTGAATCAGCCAGAGCCCAGCTGCAGGAGCCTGAGCTGGACCCTGTGTGCAGGGCAGCACAGCTCCTGACACGGCACAAACGCGGCTGGAACAAAGTCACCCCGCTGCCAGAGTGCCTCTCCTCCCGCCCAGGAGCAGATGGCATCGTGGGATGGGCTTGCCTTGAGGGCTGGGCTGGTGACAGGGGCTTCCTGCTCCCCTAAACCCAGGCTCCAGCCTGTGCCATGGCCAGTGTCCCAACAGCTCTGCCAGGCTGAGACACCGCTCCCAGCCACCCACAAACCACACCTGGGGGCACCAGGAAAGACCAGCAGCTCCCTCCTATTGCTCCCTGCCTGGGAACACCCAACCCCCTCCAGCTACCAAAGACATCTCACGGCTCTGAGCTCCCCAGGGCTCTGCTCAGTGCCCAGACAATGGCTGGGGCACCAGCAGCTCCAGCAGCAGAGCTCTAGGGCTAACAGAGGGAGCTGGGAGAGCCCCACCAGTAGCAGAGCTCTAGGGCTAACAGAGGGAGCTGTGCCTCCTGCCCTCACTTACCCAGGGCTGCCTCAGCAGGATGGCAAATGCCAAACCAGCCCAACACCTGGATCCCAAGGGCCATCAGAGAACAGCGCTGAGGCTTTGGGGTGTGACCCTCCTCTAAATGCCACCACTCCAAACCACTGTGTCCCTACTGCATCCCTGCCACTGCTCAAAGGTTGAAACCTCAGATCAAAGTCCCAAAGGCTGGGGAACAGCAGGTCCAGGGACCAAGCACGTTCCTTACATTTAATTTAAGCTAAGACTGTACTTACAGCACCACTTCTGCTCCCAGGCCACATCCCTTGAATCCCCCAACGACCAGCACAAGATACCAAGAAAAGTACAAGGGCTGCTCTGGAGCACAGCGTTTTCCCTGGAAACCTTTGGGATAGTGGCAAGAGAACTTCAAAGGACACAGGACACGAAGCCATCAGCTTTGCTGACCTCAGGGAAACCTGCTGATTTACCCCCTTTAGGACCAGCCCTGGTATTTTTATACTGCTGCCTAAAATAAGTGGCCTCGGAAGCCTTTGGGAGAAGCCAAGTGCAGCATAGCCT
This sequence comes from Brachypodius melanocephalos, assembly GCA_013398615.1. Classification (NCBI taxonomy): domain Eukaryota; kingdom Metazoa; phylum Chordata; class Aves; order Passeriformes; family Pycnonotidae; genus Brachypodius; species Brachypodius melanocephalos. Next base: position 525,771 of record VZSR01003797.1, on the reverse strand, counting down.
GGCAGAGCCAGGGTTGGGATCACCCACCGGTGGGACAAGTGGCAAGGGTGGAGGGACTGAGTGTGCCGTGCTGCCAGGGCTCCCATGAGCATTGCTGGGATCAGCAGAGCTGTCCTTGCTCCACACCCCACAGGGACATGGGGCAGAGCAGGGTGCCAGGGGCAGAGCAGGGTGCCAGGGGCAGAGGAGGGTGCCAGGGGCACAGCTCTGCCTCAAGGCACTGCCAGAGATGGAAGCCCCAGTTCTCTCCATGCACCTCATTTCCCAGCTCCTTCCTGCAAGCCAGATCTCTCCCTCTCCCCCCGCTCCCAGTTATTATTAAGTTTTGTTCACATAATCACAAATTTGGTGCCGCAGGAATTTCCAGAGAGTGAAATGGAGGAAAAAGGGAGGCAAAGAAAGCATGAGCAATAGCAAGTGCAGAGGGAAGATTCCGCTTCCCAGACTCGTTTTCTCTGGGCTGTTTTTACATGTATAATTCCTTTTTCTTTCCCCCTTTCTCACTTGTTTGATTTTTGCATTATTTATGGCTTGTCTTCAGGGCCTGTATTTGCTGTTATTGTTTCATTCAACAATAAAATGGATTAGATAAAAACAAACTGTGCTGAGCTGTGGCTGAGCCCGCCCGTCCTGCATCCAGCTGAACCCACAGAGCCGAGCAGAGCGGGCCAGGGGCTCCCAGCCCTTCCCAGCCCAAATCCTGCAGGAAGGGAGGTGCTGTGGGAATTGGCCTGGCCAGGGTTTGGGCTGATGGGAATCCTTGGCAGGTATGGGGCTGTGTAGGGCAGAGTCGTTTTAATGCCATGCCAAGGGGTGTCAGTGTCAGCACAGGGGCAGGCTCGGCCGTGCCATTCCTCAGCCTGGTGCAGCAGGAATGCTGAGGACAGGAAGGACAGGACTGAAGGAACAGGACACGCTGAGCCCGTGGCATGGAAAAAGAAGAGGGACCCACCACGGGGATGGAGTGGCTCCCCACCGCCCTCCAGAGAAGGCAGCTATGGGGTGGGTTTGCTGTTTTGCTTGAGCTGAATGCAATGCTTTCTGCCCTTTCCTCCCCTCCCAGCACCGTGGATAATGACACGGAGCCTGCGCTCTGGGCTGTACGTGAGAACAAAAGTAATCACGGGAGATACAGAGCATGGGAATGCAATCGGAAATGCACGGGCAGGGTTTGCATTTCGCTGCCGCTTCGGTGCCGTTTCCCATTGAAAGGATAAACAGGCTGAGCACAAATCAGTTTAATGGCAGCACCTAATGGCAGCGCAATTCCGCAGCTCCCGGAGCAAAGCGTAGCTCAGGCCCCAAGTGGCAGGGAGATGCTGGCTCTGGGGGACGGCCACCCCCTGGCACAGCCCCACACGAGCACTGGGCACTGCCTGCCCTGGGCAGCAGCACTGAGATAGTCTGGTCCACCACGGCACAAGAGACTGGTGTCCCTCTCCAGCCCTGGGGATGTCCAGGCACTGCTGTCTGCCCAATCCCCAGCAGAAAAGAGGTGTCCCTGTGGGTGTCCCTCACATCCCCAAAGAGGTGTCCCTGTGGGTGTCTCTCACATCCCCAAAGTCCTCGGGCCCACGGGGAGCCTGTGGAGTGCCGTGCCTGGCTCTGTGCTGCAGCACACAAAGCACTGGCCAGCAGAACAAGCCACCAGGCCAGTGCTCCCTGCGGTGCCTCCCCGGCTGCTCAGGCTCACGTTTTGGGTAGAGCGGAGGGAAATGGCTCTCGTGACTATTCCCAATCCGAAGGGGGGATGGAGAAAGGCTGGGCTGGGGTACGGGAGGGAGAGGTTTGATTGCTGGAGGGTGAAAAGTGCCTCTGGAATGCTCAAGCTTTTCTCACCACCCCCAGGTTGCCTCTGAGGTCTAAATCAGTTGTTTCCCATTTCACACTCGACATCTCAAATCCAAACAAAGAGCTGAAAGAATAGATCACGTCAAAATATTTCTGCTTCTCCCTCCTACAAGAATTCCCCATCAGAGACCAATCCAATTAAGGTGCAGGTTATGAAATTAACCATAATTACCAAAGTGATATTTAATGTTTTGCATTCTGATGAAGAAACAGAATGGAAATGACAAAAAAATTAGTAATTGTGGGTCCTACTGATATAACTAAGAGTAATATAGGGTGGGGAGGGGAAGGGCTGCCAGGGAAGTGAGGGCTGTGTGGGGTGGCTGGGGCTGGGCTGCATCAGGAACCTGACAGCCCCAAGGGCAGGGCTGGGTGCTCAGGGGCACATCCCCCAGGGATCCACGGCCAGCCTGTCCCCAGAGCACAGGGCAGCCCAGTCTGATGACATCCACAGGCATTTTGCCATTTGAGCACCCCTTGGACAATGCTGGGCTACAGGAATCATGTCCTGGAGGGCACAGCCCAGTCCTGCACCTCCCCACTGTGTCCCTGCTCCCTCCTCCAGCTCACCCAAGGCCTGTCCCCACCTCAGGACAACGGCCCCAGCCCTGAGACAAAGGACACGAGTGCTTCACTGGGAAAGCCTTTGGCCTCTGCCAGGACACTCCTGCAGAGCCTAGGGGAGGAATGCTCGTTGTCCACTGCAGGGTGCCGAGGCACTGACCAGCTGGCAGAGATACATAAATAAAATGATGGAAAAAACCACGCAGGATGGTTAAACAGAACCATTTCTGTGCTTAACCATGAGAATGAGCAAAACAAAGCCAAGCTCCCCAGCCCCTGTGACAGGGACACTGACTGCTGCCCTGCCTGATCCTTACTGAGGCAGGAGATGCTGTCTGGATGGAGTACAAGGGATGGTGGCCAAGACGTTGCTGAGGCCAGAGGGAGGACTGAGCTACTGGTGGGGCTCATGGCAGGGCTCCCCAACACGGCCACACTGCACCAATACACTCCATGCTTGGCCATTCCTGATTGCTGCTCCTGAAAGGTGGGAACCACCCAGGATTCGCCCCAGCACAATGGCTGGGGTCTCTTCCCGTGCCGTCCCCCCTTCCCAAGCCAGCCTGGTGTGACCTCCTGCCCCCAGGGATGGAGAGAGCCACACCCTCCCTGCCTGGGCTGAAGGGGAGATGCTGATGTCACTCTTGGTGACATTTATCAGCATTTATTCGATTGCCCGGGTCAAGCTGACAATTAACGCTGCTCAGACACCGCCACCTCTGTGCCACCCAGCTTTCTCCTGGTGACAAGGGGACAGAGGCCACACCATGCTGCTGACTGTGCCTGGGGGCTGGGGAAGCCCTGGGAAGGGGGGACTCTGGCTGGTGTTTGTCCCTATTCCCCTTCTCCCCCTCTGTATCACACATGCCCTGGCACTGCCCAACAGACACCAGCACTGGCTGTGAGCAAGACACTTCCCCAGGCATGGTCACAGGGTGCTGGGACACTCAGCAGAGGCACAGAGATCTCTCTCCCCGCAGCCATTCCCTGCCAACAGCTCCCATTTTTACTCTCCTGGATGGAAAGAAAGTGGAAAAAATTGGCTAAGAAGAAAATTGAGGTCATGGCCTTCCACTTCTTTCTCCCTTTGTTTTTCTTGGGTTGTTTGAGTTGACTTAAGCATTTGGAGCCCTTTTCTCTCTCATCCCAGCCTTCCCTGCTACCTGAAAAGCTCTTCTGGCTCTTTTCCCACCGAAAGCCATTTCTGTTCATGGTAGGATGAACCCTGCTCGAGGTTCAGCAGAGAACAGAGGAGAGCTGCTGACTCAGTGCACTGGGTGTATTGGAGAGATCAAACACCCACCCTGGCCAAGCTCTGAGTTGTATTTCCACCTGAACATTCACAGAGATGTGCCCATTGCCAACTCTGCCTCCAAGGACAGGGTCCCACCAAACAGCAGCACCCAGTGGTCATCCAACACACCTCATCAAGCCCCAACAGGTTCGTTGTGTTTTATAACTCGACAACTGTAATTACACTATAACTGTGGTGTTATTATAAAGTGATTTATCAACCCCAGAATTAAAGCCCCAAGTCAGAGGATTTTATACTTGTCACTTACATGGAGCAGCACTAACTTCAGCAGTGCTGCTGTGGCTATGTGAAGCAGGACACTGAAGAAAACAGAAGTCCTTCAGTGATGCTGTTAACCTTCCAGGAAACAGTGGTAATTAGAGGTATCACACAGTAATTACATTACAGGTGTAGAGTAACTGCAGCACAGTACGGTGTTACAGTGGTACAGCCATTTGTTTAGTAATTAATCCGTCCACAAGAAGGCCTGGAAAACCTGATGCTTCCCCAGGAGCTGCAAAAGCAGCTCCACTGTCTCCTCCAGTCACCTCCTGTCTGTCCCATGAGACCCAGCGAGAGCTGGGGCTGCCTGAGCACTGGAGCGGGCAGACGCTACTGGGAAAACTCTCTGTGGGAAGACTGGAGGCTTTAGCCCAGGGGCACATTTCTCTCTTGGCCTTGCTCGCCCTCTGAGAGCACCAGAGGCCCCCTCTCCTCTCCTCCATGGCATTCAATGGGATCCAGGAAGGAGCAAGGAGCAGCAGGTGAGAAGGCACAGCCAGCCCAGACACATCCTCCTTCCTACCGTGCCCCAGCCACTCTGCTGAGCGGGGCTTTGGCACCGGGACAGGGAGCTGAGCTGCCCCTCTGCTCCTGGAGAGGGCACAGGCACGGCTGCTGTGGCCATCTGCCTCTGCAAGAGCTCCAGGACAGGGACAAAGCCTGTTCTTGGAACCAGGGAACAGACAGGGGGAAGAAAGGTTTGGGCAGTGATGCCGGCTTGGATAGCTGGTGTTGGGGTGGGGAAGGGCTGGGCTAGGTGCTGTGGGGTAGGGACAGGCTGGGATAGCAGCTGGAAGGTGGGAATGGCTAGGGCAGCTGTCATGGGGTGGGGATGGGCTGGAATAGCTGCTGTGAGGTAGGGATGGGCTGGGATGGCTGCCTTTGGGTGGGGATGGGCTGGGATAGGGGCTGGGATAGGGGCTGGGAGGTAGGGATGGGCTGGGATGGCTGCCTTTGCGTGGGGATGGGCTGGGATCGCTGCCTTTGCGTGGGGATGGGCTGGGATCGCTGCTTTTGGGTGGGGATGGGCTGGGCAGTCCTACACGGTCCGTGCAGCCCCCGTGCCGGAGGAGGTGGCCGGAGGCACGGCCACACAGCTCCAGCGTGCGTGAAGGTCAGGTCAGGGCTGCTGCAAGGTTCAGAGCAGTGAGGAGAGGGTTAAGGCTAGCATGAGGGCTGGGACGGGGCTGTGGAACCGATATTATTGCAGATCCACAGCCGGGCTCTGGGAGGTGGTGCAGAGAAAGGGGAGACGGAGGGAGATCCATGGAGTGGGGCTCTGCCTGGGAATGCCTGAACTTCCCC
>VZSR01003797.1:374137-510932 GCA_013398615.1 Brachypodius melanocephalos | reverse complement strand
ATAATAATTTGGAGGGAGGGGATTTGAATTGTCCAGATACCTTTCAAACCAAGACAGGGTGCTTGTCCCTCCCAGTCCTCCCAATGCCCATTCAGCCTGCAGGGTGGAGGGGACACAGGGCGCTGGCTGTGGCTGGTCTCCCCCAGACCACTTTGCCACCATTCATAAGGGCCAGAAAAGCTGCTGAGAGTGTTTCAGGAGTGTGACACACCAGGGGTGATGGGTGCAGGCTGCTGCACTGAGGATGCTCGCAGAGCTGCTTTATGAAACAGCCACCCAGCTTCAGGCACTGGAGATTATTCTCATCTCTTTTGTTGTTTGGTTGATTTATTCAAAGACTATTAGTGGATTAACTAAAATTCTTATGATGCTGGAGCAGCATCTTTGCAGGGGTTTATGGAGGTGGAAGGGGCAGTTTTCACGGGCAGCTTTCATGTTACCCTGGAGCAAGTCTGCAGCTGGGTGGGCTTGCCAGGGGAACAAGAGAAGGCTCAGAGTCCTGGCAGCAGCCTCTCTCTTCTCCAAGCTGGCAGTGCTGTAGAGGAATTGTCTGGGGGGCAGCAGTAGCTGGCAAGCCCTGTGGTCCCTCCTGCTCTCTCATGTTTTTCTTGCAGCTTCTGGGCTCCATTTCACAGGGAAGGCTCAGGGACACAGGGGATTGAACCCAGGGATGAGGGAAGTCTCTCCACACCTTCTGTTGCTGCATCCTCCTTCCCACAGGTAACTCCTTCACTGGGGCTGTTGCTCTTACAAGCTCTACTTCCTTGTCCAGAAGGTCCCAGGGCCATGCCCTGGTATCCCCACATCCCACAGACAAACAACCTCACGGCATCTCTTGTTTTCCCAGGCTGCACAGGCACGTGTGGCAGAGTCTTCCCCCTTCCCACCCCCTCCTCATCAACTGGCAAAGCCCCAGCGGTTTCCCCCGGAGAGCGCGCGGTGAGACACAGCATGAAACAACTGCACATAATTAGAGGATTGAATGGGGTATGGGAGCAGAGCAGGGAGCTTGCAACATCCATAAATAGCTCGTCTTGCCGAGCTGCTTAACTCCTTGCTTGTTCTTGCCAAAGTGCAGACCCCAAAGGGATGGTGCCTGTGCATGAATAGGGGTGGAAAGTTCAGAAGCGTATTTTTAAACCATTCAAGCTGTACTCGAGCTGAGTGATACGTTATTGTCTCTGTGTGTCACTTGAAATGTCTTATGAATGCAAGAAATAAAAAAAAAGCCACCATTTTGCTTCTCTATACTCCCACCCCTCTGCTTCTACCCAAATAATGTCAGGCTAGAGCTGACAGGCGAAAGGAAAGCACCACAGGCTAAGGCTGCTTAAAAGCACCATGAAAAGCTCTTCTCTGGAAGAAAGAGCCCTGGCTCACGGGGCTGGAGGGCAGTGGAACTGGCAGCAGGCTCAGGCATCAGCAGTGTGCCAGAGCCTGCCAGGAAAATACTGGGGTCCCCAAAGAGTCCCCAGCAAGGACAGCAGGGCTGTGTGCCTGGCAGCAGGGGGTTAGGTTGCAGATCAGGAAAAAGTTCTCCTCCAGAGGGTGGCTGGGTACTGGTACAGGCACCCCAGGGAAGTGGTCACAGCACCGAGCCTGATAGAGCCCAGAAATGCTTGGACAACGATCTCGGGGATCTGCTGTGACTCTCAGGGATCTGGTGTGACTCTCAGGGATGGTCCTGTGCAGGGCCAGGAGTTGGACTCGATGATCCTTGTGGGTCCCTCCCAACTCAGCATATTTTGTGATTCTGTGACTCTGGGTCAACTAGTCTGGACTATTGTCCCACATGAACAAGGGACTCTCCCCTGCGACCCCACCCGTGGTCAGTGTGGGATGGCATCACCTCAGTTCTGCCCCTCCCGAGCTCTGGGGCCTCTCTGGGTGGCTGGCACTTGGTGACAGTGACAGTCATTAGTTCCTGGGGCTGGCAGCCAGCCTCAAGCTGTGGTTGGAGACAGAGATCCCAAAGAGCCTGACAAACAGCTGGAGCCATGGTGAGATACAGCGGGACAGAGGGAAAACAAACCAGAAACTCACTGGGAAATCATTTTTCTCCTAAATGGGGCAGATATAATTAAGCAGCACGGGCTTTATGAATGATACCAGCTCTGCCTTGAAACGCATCATTACCTCTCTCTGTTAGAGCAGTGTTTTTAAATACATATTTCCTCTTCCAGCGCTAGAGGAGAAGGCTCTGTGGCTGGGATGCTGGGATATTTTGCTAATCACCTCTTATTTCACCTAGTGGCAGGGAGGTGCCAAGCTCTGGCTTTCCTCTGCACACACCTTTGCTCCAAATCACTGCTGGCCACTCTCCCCTCTTCCTCTCCTCTCTGCCACCATGCATACCAGAGGGGAGGATGGCATTGAACCTGCATCCTCCAGCTCCAGAGGGTTTGAACCTCCCTGTGCCAAACCTGCCTGGGATCCCAGTGCCAGAGGTGCCTCCAAACCCCATTACCCAAGCCATGTGAGCCCATCACCATATTGTGTTCCTTGTTTTACAGACCCTGGGGCTCAAGGGGATGAGATATTTCACTGACTGTTGACCCAAGCTGGTTTCCCCCATTTGGCACCCTCTGTGCCCAGCAAGGTCTGGATGCTCCTCTCAGCTTGGTGCAATTTGGGCCTTTCTGTTCCCAGATGAGTCCCCCAGCCTATGCCATGTCTGCCTAAGTGCTCACTGCAATGGATTAGAGAGACCCGAGCAAGAACGAAGGGCTTTTGTACTAGAAATTGAAAGTTGATGGAGTGTGTCATAGGAAAATGACAACAACCTACTGTACCTCGAAAGACAATTATTTTTCCCTCATTGGAAGTGATTGAATTTCTCCATCAGTGACACTACCAACATCGTTGACACCAACAGCTCTCTTATGGAAAGGCTCTTTCCCAGCTGCACACCTGAATTTTCTGACACCTGCCCTCTCCCCCCTTAGCCTGCTCTGCTTCCTCTGCTTTGGCAGGACGTGCTCAGGTCACAGCCCGTACAGAGACCACCCTCAGCTGGGTGTGCTCTCCCTCCCCATTCCTGTGCTTCTGCAGACCCTTGCTTCCCTCTGCTCTGCTCCTCTGGACTAATTCTGAATATTCTGGGATTCTGTCAATATGCTAGGCCTGAAATCACATGATTAAACCATGTCACTTCACTGTGACCAGCCATGGCAGTGTGACCTGCATCACACTACTGGGGCCGTGCTCGGTGTCTGATGCAGGTACTCACACTGGCAAAAAGAAAGAGCTGGGAGACATGGTGACCTTTGTAGAGATGAGGAGAAGGGTCAGGCAGCACCTCCAGCTGCTGTGGGACTGGAGTGTTGGACAGCACCCTGGAGAGCCTGCTCTCCCTGCACACCTGGAGCACCACATCCTGGACTCTGGCCCGGGGATACCCTGCAGCCACATCTCACCCCAGGGTGAAAGGTACAGCCAAAGGCGTCTTCTCTGTGTGATTTTGGCCCAGAATCTGGAGTAGCACAAGCCCCAAGGGCTTTGGGACAGGTTCCTGTGTGTGCCTGGGGCACAGCTGTGCTTTCCATGGGCTCCTTCCTCCGCAACCCAGCCTGAGCTGCTCCCTGCTGGCAGAGGGCCAGCCTGGTTTATTAAGACACATGAACTAATGAAGGAGGCACAGTGAAGCACCGGGAGCCTGCTGCATCCCATCGCACCCACTCGCACGGGGAGCTGTGCGAGGCTCCTCACAAGCCTCATCCTCCCAGCTCAGACCAAACCCTGAAAGCCTGGGGAGCACAGGAGGGTGTCACCACCCCACACGTCTTTTGGGGGGACAGCGGTGACAGCACTGACAGCAGCACCACATGTACAGTGTGCAGAGTGAAAATCCCAGCGGGGAGGATCGGGAGGGCAGTGGCAGGTCGGGATGGGTGGCGGGGCTGGCACAGGCAGGACGTCACCCCGCCCGCTCCGTGGGTGCCACGCGAGCCGGGGCTGAAGAACGCGCACGCTGCGGTGGCGCTCAGAGCCCCATATGCTGTGTGGGCTGAGAGCACATATGTTAGATACACACACATCTACGTGTGCCTGCATATATAGATACACAGACATACATGAGAGGGACTATTATAGATACAGATTTACATATACAGTCAACACCGGCAATTACTGCGGGATTTTGAAGGCAGCAGAATCAGCCCCAGATATCAGAAAATGCCGATTTTTATCCCTGCCCTCTGGGCCTCTGGCGGGGCTGGCGAATGCCACGTGCCAGAGCCCCGTGGGGGGAAGCAGGGCTGTCCATCTTCCACACCTGTACTCTGCAGAGTGCCCCAGGAGGGAGCAAAGCATCTTCCCTGGCCATGCACAAACCCTACAGCCCGGCAGGGATCCAGGGGGATGCATCTGCCCAAACACAGCCTGCATCCATGGCCAGGCTGGATGAACTGCTGTATCGCTAATGGAGAGGAAAGGCCTCTCAGGGGCAGGATTAATCTCCTTCTAAGGTGGCTGCCTGAGAAAGGTCAGATGAATTTTGCCTGGATGTGCCTTTTTTCTCCCTGCTGACTATAAATGTCATCCAGCCAGTGGGCTCCAAGGCAGGTACCTATAGAGAGGCCACATGCAGGCAGGGAACAAGGATTCAAGTCCACAGTTGCTGCCCTGGATCAACCCTGGTGCTGCACGCATCCACAGGCAGGACAGGGAGACAAACCCAGCTCGGGATCTGAGACCCTGAGATTCCTTCCAGACACAGGGCTCAGCTGGTAAAAAGTTCGTCTTGGTAAGTGAAACTTTTCCATTCATCGTCTGCCATAGCCCCAAGCAGCATCACCCAGCTGTAAAGTACTTCAGAGTTGACTCAATGTCACATTTAAGTGCTGGATGCATCAGAATTCAGGATGCTTCAGAAAGGTTATGTAAACCATTACATCAAATCCTGGGAGAGTTATTAAGGTGAGCGGCAGAGCATGGGGGAATGGGTGATTATCTCACAGCAGTGCAGCCACACCACACCAGCAATGGCCAACAGAAGGATGTAACTCATTCTCTTTACAAGCCCAGTTTTGCTTCCCCCTAATGTGTCCTTAAAAAAAAAAATCTGTCTGCCGAAGAATTCTCTACTCTAGAATATAATTATTCAAGAGAGTCTCCAGTTAAGCCGCTAAGGCACTGGGGAGATAAGGTATGAAAGGGGGAAACGTTTCTAACTATTGGACACGTCTTCTATTCTCCCTCCCCCTTTTAGAAATGTTGTATTTCAAATTCAGTGTGGTCTATTAACTCCAAATTTATTTTATTCATCTGAACTTGTGCCTTTGAGGACTTGGGGGAGGCCTGCATGGTTAATTTTGGAGTTATTTGCTATGGACTCTTGAACCCCTCAGAAGTGCGTGGGCTCCCCAGGGAGGTTCTCCAGTCGGCAGAACTTGTCCTCAAGGACATGAAAGCATCTGCAGGGGCCTGCAATTTTTCAGAGTTTGGAATAGACCCAGCCAGATTGAAAGACATTTAGAAATCTTCAGGATCAGCAAATGTATTTTCTAAAGCACAGAGCTGACCTGTTTGGGTTAAATAATGGTAAGAATTTTGGGGGGAGGCAACACAACTGGGAATTACAGGCCCAAAGCAGCCAGCTGAAGGACTAACATTAAGTCAGGAGCCATCATGCTGAAAACCTTTGGTGCTGGTGGGGCAGAGCAGCCAAGAAATGCTAATTATAACAATATCCCTGATGGACATCCTGCAGCATCCTGCCCAGAGTGCTCTCATATGGCAATGCTGCCTCCTCCTCAGAAAAGCCACAGAAACCACAGGGAGACAGCCAGAACTGTCTTGTAGAACTCCTAATCCCACGGGATTTATCCCACAGGATTTACACATCTCATCTCCACGCCAGCAGCCTGCATCCACCTCCGGGTGGGACGTTGCTGATTTGTGCTCTGCCACCAGGATGAAATGAGGAGCAGATCCCGTGGCAGACTGATCCATCCCTAGCACACGGCCCCAGCCCAAGAGCTTTCATTTGGAGTCTGGGAATGCAGGGAAGTCCATCCATACTGGAGTCTGCACACAGGAATGGGGATGGGGTGTGTGCTGGCAGCATCTCCTGCACAGGACCCACGGGCTCTGCCTTCCCAGCCCCTCAGGCAGAGGAAATGAGGCACCGCTGGGTATCTGGGTGAATTCCTGGGCTGAGCAGGCAGCGGGAGGAGCACCGGGGGTGCTGTAATAAGGTTCAGCCCTAGGGCTGTGCTGCTGTCACCCCCTAAGGTGGGTTATGACTGCAGCACGTGTCACCAGCCTCCCTTCTCGGTGTGCTCAGCCGTGCGTGGCTGGGGTCAAACACGGGGGCAGTGACTCACAGCGGCTCTGGCAGCACATGGCAGTGTCCAGGCTGAGCTGTGTGACACTCCTGGAGAGCTGTGCCTTTCAGTGCCACCGTGCTACTGCTCAAATCCTGAACATGCTGCTACTGAATAACCCCTGGGCATGAGCTCACCCCAGCCATGCCCATGGTGAGCTCTTTGGAGGGTGCTGGGGGTCCCAGGCATGTTCTAAGTAGCTCATCCAAACCCTTCAGGAGGGACATCTTGTCCCCAGAGGTGGCAGGGGACCTGTGGCCATGGGACACATGAAGAAGCATCTAGGCTAGCATCAGCCTCAACCTGGTCTATGCACAAAAGGAGCCCTGACTCTTGGGCTACCAGCTGGCACCTTTCACTAATGCCAACATTCATTTAAGAAAAATTACAAATACCCCCAACATGGGCTAATTAGCTAATGACATTATTTTGACCTGATGTGCCATATAATTAAACAGCTAATAAACGGCAAGAGTCCTGTGTTGCTGAGGCTCCTGAGTCAATACCATGCTATTACCACGGTGTAATTGAGTTTACTGAGAACCTCAGCACAGACATCCCAGAGCCCATGCAGGAATGGTATTGAATCAGCCACCAGAGACCCACCTGCTGGATAAAGGAGAAAGACAAATCTTTTAATCTACAACACAGCCCGCAGTCACACACAGAGAAGACGAGTTTGTGCTTCACACTGTGGTAAATGCATTTGCTAGAGGAGGCTCCCAAGAGGGGCTACCTGTGCAAGAGCTGCTCTGGCAGCACAAGAGGCTTCCAGAACTCCAGGGAGGGTGGGATGAAATGTGGCTTGTCCTTACTTCCACAGAAGTGAGGACTTCCAGAAGCCCACTTCTATTTCCATTTCTCCATCAAGAAGGTGTCTTTTTGGATGCACTTCTGATGACAGAACCAAAGGGTGCTCTGGGGCTACCGTGAGATCTCAGAGATGGCTCAAAGCTTCCTCCTGCAGCCCTAACCTTTGTAGACCAAGTGCCCCAACCCAAAACTCTGCTGGTGGGCTGCAAATGGGCCAGGAGCTGGATTTAAGGCTGCAAAACCCTCTTTGGTTTTTTTAGCACTAGTAGGAAAGAAAGAGAGGAGTAGGTTGGCAACCAAGCTCTCATTTGAGTCATGAAACATCTACAGATGTCTCAGTATTATTTGCTGTCCCTGGGGCGGGTTGGGTGATTTGGAGGTGCTCAGAGGTGATTTTGCTATGTGGACAGGTTGTCAGGCAATGAACACACGACCTTTGTGCACACACACACGCACACACACTCCCCTGAGTCCAGGCTCCTCTCCCGCACGCTCCCCTCCCCGCAGCCCTGCTGTCGAGCCGTGTCCCCAGATGCACCCGTGCTCCAGCTCCTCTTTCTCCTCACCTCCCTTCCCTGGCAATACCAGGCAGGAGTTCCTTCCGCTGCCGACCACTCTCAGGCAGAGGCTGGAAGCTTTGCCGGGGCACGGCAGCGTCTGTCATCTGCAGGCAGAGGCACAAGGCTCTGTCCTGTGCCGCTGTCAGGTCCCTGCACGGCAGCAGCGGGCAGAGCCGAGTGCTGCTGGCAGGCTGAGGGCTGGCTGGCCCCGCGGTGCGATGTCCTGGTGACGGTGCAGCTGCAGGACGGGGCACTGCAAGGGATGGATGCGGGGCTGCAGAGCCAGGAGCCACGGCAGGGCTGGGGACCTGCACCCTTCACAGGGGGTGGGACAGTGGCTGCAGCTCAGCAGATCCAGCTCGCATCCGACACCTGCATCCCACGCTGGATCAACCAAATGCAGCCCGCAGGAGCCCGGGCAGGCAGCCCCATGCCAGGGGTTGCAGGCACAGTCGGTGCAGCCTCAGCGCTCCTGGAGAGTTTCTGGGAGTGTGAGCAGGGCTGGCAGGCTCAGCTGATGGGCTGGGTGGGCAGCACTGCTCAGAGCAGGGCCCTGGCTCTGCTGGCACTGCATCCCACCATGGGCCTGCTCTGGTAGCTCATCCACATCCCACAGAGCTCCTCAAGAAAAGGCTGGAGACAGAGAGACGAGAGCCCCAAGGGAGCACTCTCAGCCTATAGTCCCAGCTCTTGCTTAGCACAAACTGCACCATCCCCAAGGAGCTCCACAGCAAATCCAGAAGGGTTCCTCACTCCACCTGCTGTCGGTAACAAAGCAGACGACTTCAGCAGTGAGGCTGGAAGCAGACAGCCTTGATCCTGGTGCATGAGGAGCTCCCCAGCACAGTGGGAGAGGGATGATGGCTGGGGGATGGTGAGCAACAGGGCTCCATCCAAAGAGGGGCAAACCCTGAGTTTGCAGGAGGGCAGGGAGCGGGTGCCTGGCAGCACCGTGGCTGCAGGCAGCCATGTGAGAGGTGCCAGGAGCAGAGGCTGCTGGAGCCGCCGGCAACTCCGGGAAAGAGGTGGGTGTGCGAAGGCTCAGCGACGGCAGAGCTGCTGCTGACAGTGAGAGGCAGCTCCTGTCAGGAGCGTGAGCCAGGCTCTGCCAACACAAACACCCAGATTGCTGAAAACAAGATGTGCGGCCGCGGTCTTGGCTGTCAATCAGCAGCACGCAGGGAGCGGCCGCTCCGGCTGCAGCGGGGGAGGGCTCGTGCTTCCCCTGAAATGCCTCCGTGGTGGTCGTGGGCAGCCCCGCCAGGCTCTGGCCAGGAGATGATGACTGTGCCCGGGTGGCAGGAATGGTCTCCATCCTCATCACTGCCCGGGGAAATCCTCCCGTTTTCCTGGCTGCGGCTCGGCTGCTTTCCTTCCATGCCCACAGCTCAGGGAGGGAGGGAGGAGGAACACTGAGCACCCACTGCTGCTTTGGAGAGGTGCTTGTGTGGAGAGCGATTCCTGCAATCAAGAATTACTTACGGAGCGCTCAAAAGGGCAGGAACACACACATGAGCCCACCACCGTGGGGCCACTGCCTGTCACTCTCAGTGGCTGCAGCCACAGGACAGCCTTGTCCTGGCACAGCAAAGAGGCTCAGAGCAGCCAGGGCTGCTTCCTCACATGCTAGAGCAACACCAGGTGAATGGAGACCTTCCCCAGTGCTGGGGTGGACACACCTAGTGTGACCCCATGGACCCACTTGTGCCAAACACCAGGAGAAGACACCCAGACTCCAACCTGCTGGGATGGATCCTGAGAAAAAACAGGTGGAGAAGAGTTTGCACACCAGTGCTGGCTGGGAGTCACCACTGGAAGTGCACCCATGACAGGGCAGCATCCAAACCGCTGAGGCATCACCAACCCCCCCAAAATGGCCTGCCCGTGGCAAAGCTCCAGTTCCTTCCCTCTGAGACACTCCGCTCTGCTTTGCGGTGAATGCAAAGTTTAAGTAGCCCCCGTGTCTTCCCTTTTATCTTTCATTTCTGTGCTGACATTTTGAAGGAAATTTGCTCTCCTCCTTGAAGTACGGAAATCCATGTCCAAGAGTGCTCGAGCCCAAAAAGCTGGGAAGATAAACATATTTGGACGTGTGATTTCACAGGGGCTATGTTGATAGCTTTCAGAGGTCGGGTCCTGTCCATCAATTACCCACAATGTGCATCCAGACGTGATATGGGAGAACAAAAACCCACTCATTAGAGGGGAAGAGAGGTGAGTGAACACCAAGACTGGTTAAACAGAGCGGCTCATATTTCAAGGAGTAAAGGCAGAGACTTCTCTCCTGCTCTTTTCCCCCACTCCAACAGAAGGCTACAACATCTGGGAGACACAGCACAGCCTGCACATGCCCACCACTGCCCCACCATGTGGCATCAGCACGACACAGAAGGCACAGGCAGAGCTCACTTTTGGGCATGAGATGTGGCATGGAACAGAATTTGCACAAGAGACTTTGAAGTGGAAACATTTAGAATGGGATTTTTAAAGATATTCAAGCCCCTCGCTCTCTTCCCTCTGGCCTGCAGGTACTTAGGAACGCTTTGCACATAAAGAATTATTTGTCTAATGTATCACGTTAGAATGCGAGATGACATATCCAGGACAGCCTTTTGTACAAAGCAGAGTTTTAAAAGCAGAATTTTAGCGGTCCCAGGTGGGACCAGGGCATATAAAGCATGCAGCAGGACGAGCAATGATTTCTCTTTAGCCCAGGCAAGGATTTTTGTTTGAATTCTCTGTCCCTAGGAAAGACAATGATCACTGGCACCTCTGAGCCCAGTGCAGCCCCTGAGGGAGGTTGCAGAGAGCTGTGGTGGGTGATGGGGTGGTCCCAGGGGGTCGCAGCAAGGTGGGGGGATCTGGATCTTAATTTCAAAACTTATAGATGGGAGCAACAGGCAGGGAGTGATGGAAGTTGATTCTGGTCCTCCAAGGCACCTGCCTCCCCTTTGGCTTCTAAGATTCAAGCGCTACCTTGACAGTGGGATTAAATGAAAAGTATAACCACGGTCGCAGCCTCATCACTTTTCCCTGGGGATGTGGCAGGTGATGCAGGACAGACCACCCCGTGCAAAAGGACCCCACAGAGCGTGGGTGGGGCTGCCTGGCTTGGGGACTTCCCAGGCAGCGGATGGACTCCAACTCCATCCCCCTCTGCAACCTTCCCTTCCCCTCTGTGCTTCGGCATCATCCCATCTGTGCCTTGGCATCCCAAACCCGGGGTCGATGTGGCCTCAGCAGACCCCTTTCAAGGTCTCTGCTCCTGCCCTACTCCCTCTTTCTCCTCTCCCACGAGTGTTTCTCAGGGTGTTATTTCCTCTCTAGTATGCTAATCCCTCTCCTGAGTACAAACTGCTGCAGTCTTTAGAGGGACAGGGAAATATTTCTGTTCTGCATAATCCACAGATCCTCCTCTGCACGGAAACGGACACTATCATTATTGGGATTTCTCTTTTGAAATCTTTTTAAAGAGCTTCCTTTCTGAGGAAACTCTTTCTCCTATTGAGCCTTGCTAAGCAGAAATGAGGGAGGAGAGATGTAAACCAGCCAGGCTCCTGCAGCGAATCTCTCGTTCCTGCCACTCCATAGGGAGTCTCCACTGCTTTCAAGGCGGAATTCCATACCTGAGGTGGCATGTGACCTGCCCAAAGGCCCTGTGAGAATGGACAATGTGGACAGAGGACATGAACGTGCCCAGGGTGCTGTGACAGGGCAGGGGGGCTCAGCTCAGGGGGTCTCCAGGACCCTGCCATGCTCCCAGCTCCTCAGGAAGAGTTGGAGACTGGGATCTTGCTTGCAGACCCTCTGTGCAAGGGGGTCTTGATTGAATGGGACCTGGGGTTAAGACTTTTCAAAGGCCAGTCCTGGTGGAGATAATGCCAGGTGAGGGGACACAGCACTCACTACCCTTCCAGGTAAATTCCAGGTAAACGAGAAGACAATCCATATATCCTGTGTGTGTATATATATATATATATATTTAGATGTAGAACTGAGCACTCAGACCAACACAGGCCCACCCCTCACACCAGCAGCCCCCCAGAGCGGGGGCAAAGGCTGCCCTGCTTTAACAACCATGGCACCAACCTAGATTAAAACTAATTCATCAGCAAATGGATTAATTGGTTGAGGAGAAATTTAAATGAAGCGATCACACACATCCAGGCTCAAGTGCCCCAGGGTTAGGAAGGGCTGATTGGTTTTGCTCATTCTGGACCTGCATGGATTACCCTGGCCAGCGTGGGGATGGATTTACTGGAAGAACACCTAGATCCCACCTTGCAGGGAGCATTTTGCAGGGATGGCAGTGCCTGCAGATAGGCGGGTGGCTGGTTTGAAGTTTTGAGCTTCTCAGGTAGAGGATCATATTACTCTGGAAATGGAGGATCAAATTATTCCATTATTCCCCAGGGAGGGGATTAAATTACCCTGGAATTAGAGGATTAAATTACTCACCAAGGGAGAGGATTGAATTACTTTGTGAGTTGTGGGATTAAAACACTCTGCAGGTGGCAAGCTCAAAATAGACCTTCACACAGAAGGCAGGATTAAATTATTCTATGGCTGGTCAGGGAAAAAAATCCCAAACCACCATACTCTGGAGGAAGCCATATTAAATTATTTCTGGAGATTAAATTGCTCCACAGGCTTGCTGGATCCCAGTGCTGTGGAGCAGACCATCTGCTTGGGAAGGTGTGTGGATACCCAAGCATGAAGAGCCATATGATGGGGTCCCGCTGGTGGTACCCAAGTGCCTCCTGGCACCGCGGCACCCGGC
Source organism: Brachypodius melanocephalos (assembly GCA_013398615.1). Taxonomy (NCBI): domain Eukaryota; kingdom Metazoa; phylum Chordata; class Aves; order Passeriformes; family Pycnonotidae; genus Brachypodius; species Brachypodius melanocephalos. Next base: position 498,453 of record VZSR01003797.1, on the reverse strand, counting down.
GCCTGACAGTTTTGACTATATTTATTTGCACGTCGAGGTTGGGAGCCTGGCAGGGCTGGGCTCTGCTCCCCCGCACCATCCGGGAAATCCGGGGGGATCCCAGGTCACCTGGGAGCACGAGGCAGACCCGGGGAATTGAGCCAAATCTTCATTTGGTTTCTTAAGGGAGGTTTGAGCTTATTTTGCTTTTTGCACTGACGACTGTCTTGAGCGACGGCACCGCTGTGTAGGTAGGGCAGCAGATCAAAGCCCTCCTTGCTACCAACCAGGACCAGCTCTCCTCCCCTCGTTTCTCATTTCCTCCCATCACCTCCTCTCCCCTCTCATCCGTGGGCTCAGCTCTGCACCTGGCATCTCCCCCGGGAGCCGGTCAGCAGTGGCTGCAGCGTGCCGGCGCTGTCAGCCCTGACTCACTCTGCTGTGTCTCCTTCCCTGGTGCCTGTCACCGCCTGTTCCCAGTGATGGTGACAAATTGGCATTTGAAACTTGTATTGGTATTTTTTATGCTGATTTCTTTCTGAGGCTCCACTGCTGAGATTTTGAGAGAGAGAAAGAGAATGAGCATTTTAGGATAATCTTAAAAGCAGAAAAATTATTACATGTCAAACACCGATTGGGGAGTTTAAAAGGCTCCCAGGTGGGTTGCAGAATTAAATGTTTGGAGGCTTTTTTTTCCCCCAGTGAGGTAAGGAATGGCAATGTCACCATAGCAACTGCAGGGCACATTCTGGGCAGCAGCTCAGGCACTGGCAGGAGCTGGGGCTGCCCCAGCCCCTCTGCACAGCCTGTGGGGTGCAAGGGGTTGGGATGGCTCCAACCCACACACATCTGAGCCCTGCAGCCAAGGAGTGTTGGGAGCCTGCGGGTTGACTGGCATGAGGTACACCACGGTCAAAGGCTCCCAGAGACCCGTGGGATGGGGTCAGTGTTCCTGGAGAAGGACTTTCCTGATCACCTCAACCCCTCCTGGTTCCTCCATTCCACCTGCTCTGCTCCCTTGCACCAGGGCTGGATGCTCCCTGCATCCACCTGGCTGGGTTCTTCCAGGGATGGAGAGGTGGCTGGGACCTGACACTCCTGACTCCAAGAGCGGCTCCAAGGTGTCCCAAGCCACCAGGGAAAAGCAGCTGAAGAGCTCAGTTGTGTGGCCTGGCTTTGTGGCTCCCAAACCACACAGGGAAGCTGTCACCTCCCCAGCTGCACAAGAGGCTCATCTGCTTCTGCCTGCCACTGATTCCTTGTTGACTTTCCAAAGCAGCTGTGCACAGGGGAAATCATCACGAGCAACCAGGGGTTAATTGAGTGTTAGTTAACTCCTGGCGCTCTCACCGGTCTACCAGGGTTGTGGTAATTAGTACAACCTGAGCTGGCTCATTAATGAGCTTTGCAGGAGAGTCACAGGTAGCAGGGGGGTTAAATCGGCTTGATTACTTCTCTTCTCCATTAGTACCAGCCACTGGGAAAGGATTTGTGGGAGGGAAACTGGTTTCTCTCCGGATGAAGCAGGATATACCCTGGGAACAGGGCTGATCCCAGGGGAAGGGACAGGGACAGCAAAGCTTTGCCCACAGCAAGTGAGGAGGGCTCAAAATCAGCTCAGCTCTGGGCTGAAAACTGCTGTGATCCCTGACAGAGCTGCACTTTAGCTGCAAATGATGATGATGATGAAGGGGAACATTCAGCAGTTACAAAGGTCTGTCATTTTCCAGGGGCTCCAATTCAATTTGTGATCTACACCCAGCAGCTTCATGCCAACAGCAGCCCCCATGGCTCTGACCACGGCAGTCCATCAGAGAGGGACCACAGCCAGAGACCATCCTGACATCCAGCTGGTGGCCACCGCGCCAGGAGGGTGGCCCAGTGCTGGTGGCCTCCATCACCACCTTCCTCCGTCCTCCTTCCCCCATAGCACATGGCTCCCTGGGAAGCTGGATTCCAACTCCTGCCCTGCCTGCCTTGGAGCCAGATTTCCCATCTGCTGGGAGATTACCCTGAACTCTGGGTCCTGCGAGGGACTCAAAGCCATGCTGGATATCCCAGAGTCACTAGACCCAGCAGTTGCTCCCAGATCCCATATCAGTTCCTCTGCTCTCCTGGCCAGCTGCTGCAGGCCCTGGCAGGGGTTCAGTGACCCGGGAGGAACCTCAGCAAGCAGCACAGGAGGTATGGCAGAGCTGGGAGCCAGCGAGGCCAGCTGCAAACCCAAATGGAGCCCAGCAAAGGCAGGGAGTGATGAAAGCCCCCCTTCCCTTGTGGGTGGCTGGGCTGGCCAAGCCTGCAGGATGGATGCTGCTGTCTACAGGCAGCAGGGAAGACTCCCCTCAGCACCAGATTTATAGTGAGGCTGTAGATCAATTATCAGCAGCCTCCGACCTTGAAAGCAGAAGCACAGAGGGCTCTAGAGCATCTCCCTCCTTTTTCTGGGCAGGAAGTGCCCATTTGGGAGGTGCTAATCCATGGGACAGCTGCCAACAGGAGCCCCACAATTCCTGGAGAGGATGCACACAGAGAAGAGGGTTCCTCACATGCTACACACACACACTTCTCCCTCTGGCAGCCCTGTACCCTTGTTTTTCTGCTCCCTCATGCATCCAAATACACAGACTGGCCCCACACTCCAGGCAAGGGCAGGAATCCAGCTCCTGAGCTTGCTGCAAAGCAACTGATGGAATGATGTGGAGCACCAGGATATGAGGGAGCAGCAGAGAGAACCCAGCTTGGCTCCACCTTCCCTGATCTTGTCGTAGATGCCAATGAAACCTGATTTTTGGAAGGGGGTAGAGTTCCAGGAAGTCCAGGACATCCCTGATGAAAAGGGGACAATTTGATTTTGCAGAGACTCAGGTGAAACAGTATCATCTGTTTCAGAAAGCAAGCGCTAGTCTTGGTGCCAGCAATGGGCAGTTCCTGCTTCCAGGAGCATGGTGGAAGCACAGAGGTGGGCATCTTTTAGTATGGATGGTGGGAATGCCATGCCTTCTCCCAGCAGAAGGAGGGGATGTGGCACCCAGCTCTTCCCCCCTCCACCTTCTCAAACACTGGGGCCTCAGCTCAGAGGGCTTTCTTTTTTTTTTTTTTTTTTCCCTCATGGGCAAACAAAGTGGAAAATGAATTCCTTTAGATAGCAAATGAGTTTAATAGAAATGGTGATGGAGTTAGGCTGTGCCAGGAATGTTAATCCCACACCCGATGTGGCTGGACTCTCAAGCAAGGCAGTGCAGGAGGAGGAAGGTTGCAGTTAAGAGCAGAAACACGAGGTCTGTGTCCAGAGAGTATCCCCAGCTGCTGGCCACAGCTTGGCAGGTCCTGGGGGACACCAAGCAGGATGGGATCCAGCTCTCCAGCCACTCTTCCTCCACCAAGGCCCAACGCACTGTGACAAGGGGAGGCAACTTGTTGAGCCCTGCCTGTCATCAGTGACTTCTGTATGGAAGGGTCCAGAAGAGAAGCGAGTCCCAGTGCAGCAGGAGGGACATGGGGAAGGCTGGGAAGTGGTCCTGGCAGAACCTTTGCTTCCAAAGCCTGGGGCTCCTGGGTCACCAGAGAAAGGACTTGTGTGCAAAGTGGGAAAACCCATTGTGTGAAGCACAGCAGCCCTGCCAGAGCACAGACAGCTCTGGAGAGCATCCAGATCCACCCCAGGGCAGCTGAGATTTCAGTTGAGGTCTTCATAAACAGAGTTACACAAAACCAAGATGTGGATGTCCCTACTTCTATGGTCACTGAGAGGTGACCCGAGGCCAAGGCTGAGCACTGCCCCAGGGCTGTGGAGCTGGACATGGCACTACAGATCCCCAGGATTCCCCTCTGAGAGCAGCAGGTTAAACAGAGCACGGGGCACACAAGCTGCTGGGGACACTTGCCGGACCTGCAGCTGCCCTTCCCTCTTAGGCAGACACTGCAAACCTTCACCTGAGAGCAGCCTCCAGCCTCACCTCTGTCCCGGAACCCACAGATTACCTCAACCCTCTGCTCCTCCTGCAACAGCCCTGTGCAGCCCCAGTCCCAGCCTAGGAGTGGGGACACAAAGGAGGACACCAGGGAGAGCTTCCCTTTCCCCTGCAGCTTCTGCTGCTGAGGTGACACGTGTCTGACTTCAATAAAGCCTTTCAAAGGTGGGCTGGCATTTCTCTGCACATGGTTTTCTTACTCACCCTTTTCATCTGCTGTAATTTATTCCCCCTTTCCCCAACATAGCTTTAATTGAGTTCACAGCAGGATCTGGGCTCTGGAGCAAAGAACCAAACGCCACCAGCTTCCCCAAGCAGGGACCCCACAGAGAGCTCCTGGGCAAGTGCCTGGCCATGTCCTGGCTCCTGGTGTCCCACTAGGCATCTCCTGCCTCTCTTGGCAGCCCCCCAGGCAGGGCAGGAGCCACTGGAGCTGCCAGGGTGGCACAGTTTGGCACAACCTGAGGCTGGTGACACATAAACCTGGTGAGCCCCAGTTCCCCCCCAGCTCCTGCCACACTGCTGGGGATCAGGGCAAGCACAGCCACACTTGCACAGCCACACACATCACCCCTCTTCCAAGCAGCCCCCCGGGAGCAGGAGCCTAGAGCAGGACACCCCCATGCACCAGGGCATGGAGGAGCAGGAGCTGCTGCTGCTTTCCTCTCCACTCAGAGTCACCAGGAAAAGCCCACGCTTCTGCTGCCAGAGCATATTTGATTCTTCTGCTAACCTGACCTTATTTAGTTCATTATAAGCCCCCAGGACATTGCAACTGTAACTTAAAAAGAAAAAGAAAAAAAATAGCCTAACAAAAACACAAACCTTTTCTCTGATCAATAGTGCAGGCAACTGGAAAAGGTATAATTCAATTTGTCAGCACACAGTTATTAGTTACTGTGACGGAGCCCTTCCTCCCAGCCCTGCTTCCCTTGACGCTCCCGACGCCGCTGTCCCCGGGGCAGGGGAGCAGCCCATGATGTGACATGGAACCAGGGGAGGGCTGAGACCCAGCACAGCCACACAGGAGCTAATGGAGCTGTGACCTGTGAGCTGAGGCTTCACTGCACCCAGGAAAAGGCAAGGAGACAGAGGCACTGTGTTCAAGGCAGTGCTGACTGTGCCTTGTCCTTCCATCGGCTTTGCAGATGCCCCTCCTGAGGTACACACAGAGTTTAGGGGTTCCCACACGTCCATCCTATCCTTTAAATGCCGCTGCTCTTCCCAGGCGTGTCAGTCCTCCCTTGCTTCACCCCTTTGTGATATTAATAAAGCCACATCATCCTCAGCAAGAGCCAGGCAGGAGACTGGTCCTGTGGCAAGTGCTCCAAAGTTCCCCCTTCCTTCCTTTTTCCAAGGGGTGGCAGGGACAGGAGCTGAAACAGGGGACAGAGCCAGTGTCCCCACAGGGCTCTGCTGTGGACCAGCTTGTGGCCAGCAGGAAGGGAAACATGCCAGGGCATGCATGGCCTCAGAGGAAATCAATTACTACACGAAGCCAGGGGCCAGAGGCCTTGGGGAGCCTTATCACACGCCTTCCACAGCTCTCCATCAGCAGCCTAGCCTGAAATTACCTCCCCTTGCTCCCCAGAGCAGTGAAAGCGGAGGGCAAAGACGCAGAGCCACGGGTAGCTGTGAATACCAATGGCTTGTGATCCTCCCTGTCCATCCCTTGGCACGGCACCTCCTGAAACGCCGGCCCCAGGAGCCCACCACGGAGCCATCTGAACCCCTGAGAAGGAGGCACTCCAGCAACACTCAGCTCAGCTCCCTCCCCGCTCTCCTCCCCCAACTCCTTCACCAGGGAAACCTCCAGATATGCATCCAGAGATGTCTCTTTCCATTTGTTGATGTCGACAGGCATATCACACACACATTCATTATTTAATCTACCTTTGAATTGGGCTAAATAGTTCTAACGATAATTACAGAGCATTTGTATTTATAGCAAACCGTTGTGCACGATCTGCATCCGCACGGATAACGCCGCTGTGCTCTATAAATACAGGAGGGATGGTGTGGGAAGGCAGACGACGCTCCCAGCCGCCATGAAATGCAAAACGCACGCATGGCCCCGCTACACAGGCAGCTATTACAGCTCCTGTCCTTCACATCACGCTGCAAACAGAGCCGAGGTGCAGCCACGCAGCATCAAAGGGACGAGGAAGGGGGCAGGAGCACACTGCCCTGGGGCACAGCGAGGCCAGAGCAGCAGCGGAGCAGCCACGGGGATGCAGGACAGGGAGGGGATCAAAGGCAGCAGAGGGAAATGGGATGCACTCAGTGCTGCCTGGCACAAAGGCTCAGAGCCCTGGAGGGTGAGCAGAGCCAGAGCTGGGGAGCAGCACGGAAAGAGACAAGGGAGAGAGGGAGGATTCGCTGTTCCTCTTCCCACAGCAATAAAAGTTTTACAGCAGTGTAGCCAGCACTTATGATTTTATTGCCAGCATTACAGAGGTAGAGCTTCTCCAAGCCCCAGCCCCGGGAGTCAAGTTAAGACACAGGAAGCTTGGCTTTCATAAGAAACCAACAGAAGAGGAGAGAGGCCAGCGCTCCTGCCTACACAGGAACGCTGGGGAACCTGCAAACACCCAGCCCCAACTCCAGGCAGCAAATAAAAGGAAGCCATAATTTTTAAATTTACTTGGTTTTAAAATAATTTTATGCCTCTGAAGTGAAGGCATGAGAGAGCAGGGAGCTGGGCAGTCCTGTGATTTGGGAGGACTTCCAAGATGCAGCATTAGCATTACCTTGCTGTGAGTTTGTGCACATCCCTATGGTCCCTGTCCACTCCCCCACCCTCAAAATCTCTGGGCATTTCTCAGGCTTTAATTCCCCACTGATGCAGAATCCCAGCTGAGGTGATGCAGAGACACCCCAAATGAGCCATGAGGGTTTCACAGGTGAACCCCAGAAGAGCAGAACCATATGGAATGCTGCTCAGCACCAGATCAGGTACACTGCCTGTGCCCACACAGGCACACACACAAATTACGAGTACTTCTATTGCATTAGTGCCTGGAAATTTCATTCCAGTCATATCCCATTCAGTGAGATACTGCACAGATACAAGACCAGGCAGCATTTTTTTTTTTACCTAGAGAGAAAAGCTGTTTTTCTCTGCATATTGGTTTAAAGCAAACACAGCCAGAGGCTGCACACGCCTGAGTAATGGCCCGTGACTGTGCCAGTGAGGAGGGGAGAGCTGGCAGTGCTGTGCCCGGGCTCATTGGCTTTGAGATCTCCTTGTGCTGCCCCCACAATGGATCCACCCAACCCTGCTCTGCAGAGACCATCCTGCACGGGAGGAAGAATCCAACGCAGGCCCTGAGTTTCTTCAGTCTGGGGCTTTGCATCGCCTGTTTCCCATTGCTAATTTATAAGCAAATATTTGGCCATCTGGCAGCGCTGTCCTGCGGGCAGCAAAGCGAGCGGCTTGGCTTTGCTGTGGAAAGGGCGAAGCTGACATTAAACTCCTTCCCCCGAATGCCGGGCACCCCCTTCCGACACGGCTTCCACCATTTGGCAAACCGCTCCTCCACCATCTGCCTGGAGAGCTCTCCAAAGGGCACGGAGCCTGCTAAATATAGCCCAGGAGTTTAGCAAACATTTGCAGCCAGTCTGAGTAGACTTCTCTCAAAGTTACATCTCCCCCGGCCCATCTCTCCTGCCTGTGACATCTCAGATATCCTTAAACCACCTCTGCATTTTTTAGTCCCATTTCCTCTTTGGAGCCTTTCCCTTCCCCATTCCCTTCTCACTACCACTCTTCACCTCTACTTTTACACAGTTGATTTCTCCTAACACTTCCCTTCTCGCTCGGAGGAGGGCTCTGGATGATGCCAATGCTCCTTTCCCAGCCCACGGATCCTCAGATGCAGTGGGAGATCGCAAAGCCCGTGGGCTGACTCTGCGTTCGCTTTTCCAGGACCAACTTGTGCACACAACACCCCAACTTTCCCTGACAGCCCCACACGAGTGTCACAGGGAGCACACCATGTCAGCACGGGCTCCCCTCTCTCTGGTGGCCCAGCTAGCAGCCAGCAGCAGGCTGATTTTCCCACCTCTGTCTCAGCACCTCACCTTCTCTCTGACACGGAGTGCCACCAGCCTTGACCTTCACATCCATCCACCGCTTAGCAGCCCCATACTCCATTTTTTTCCAGGAAAGCACAAGCCCAGCTGTCTCCTCTCTGGCCCAATTTCAACCTTTCCCACCAAGAGTAGGGACCAGGAGCGGTATCCCTCATGGCACTGCTGACCTGCTGAAAATGAGGAAACCTATTATAGTGTTGGGCTGAACAGCACTAAGAGACTTCAGGCAGCTTCATCCCATTGTATCTGTTCCCTGGAAAAGGAAGAGCCATCTGCTTGTGTTTTATCATGGCAAACAAACTAAGCACAGAGAAAAAAACAAGCACCCATCATCCTGGGCATGGACAAACTCAGCGGGAAGACAGCCCTTGCTGTTGTATGGGGCTGTTAACAGTGCAACACCTGGAGCTTCCTCCTTGGGGAAGTAGAGAAAGGGAAAACCACAAGAAAACAAACCCCTCTAACAGTGAACTCTGGTGTTCAGCCATGTGTGAAAGACATGGAGAAGGGGGGCAAGAGAGAGAGCGAAAGGGAAGGAGGAGAGACAACAGAAGACAGAGTACTATTTCATCTTCAAATATTTATTTTGAGGTCTGCCTTGGAGTGCTGCTTATTGAGACACAGAGCCTTGCTGTGCTGCAGCTTGTAAGCTCCTGCTGCACGTGTTCATGGCACTGCTTTAACCGGAGCCAGAACCACAGGGAATTCCCAGTGCCAGAGCCCACAGAGGGCAGCTCTCCTTTGGGTCCCACCTACCCCCAGGCACCCGACCATGCCGTCCAGCTCCACACCCTGAGCCCAGCACCACGCATCTTCACCTCTTCTAGCACTGTGCTTGGCTCTGCCTGGGACCTCAGAACACACAGTTCAGCTCCAACCCTCGCTTCCTCACACAAGGCTTGGAGCTGGGGCCTTGAACTGGCACTCCTCAGTCTTTTGAACTCCTTCAATATTCACCACTGCCCTCAGGGGCAGCAGAGGTGGCCTACATGGAGGTGAGAGACTCTTCAGCCAGTTTATTCAGGTGAACTGAAAATAGTGACCAAGGCAAGGTGGCACTGAGCACTGGCCTGCTGGAAGTGACAGACCTTGGAGGAGAGCCAGAGCTGACATCCTGATCACAGGCAGCAATTAAGAAATTAAGCTATCAGAGAGGCTTTTTGGGAGGGGTGTGTGTCTGTGGTTTGGTCAGATGCCAGAGCAGGTCAATAACATTTGTCCTTCCCACTGCAGATGGAGATCCTCCTCCAGCCCTGCTCCCAACACGGTGGCACAGCTCCCTCCTCCCACCACACATGATGGAGGAGCAGGGAGGGAGAGCACCAGAACTCTGCACAGCAGTGACTGAGGGGAGAGAGGTTAGACAGAAACCACCTGGAGAACTCACACCTGGCAAAACCAGCTTCACCTGCCCCAGAGCTACGACCCCAGCTGTAGATCCCTTCTGCAGGGAAGGATGGGAATCTTCAGCAATGCCCCCAGAGCAGACACCAGGAGCCATTCCCCACACAGCCTATGTTCTCTGGACAAGAGAAACACCATGGACAAGGACAGCCATGCCCAGGATAAACTCTCATAGGCCACAGAGTGCTGCATTCAATGCATCCAGATCAGTCCTGGGGGTGGATAGCAAAAGGACCCCATCCATTCACTATCTCAACCACTTCCACCCTCCAAATGATGGGGCCTGTGGGTCATTGGGAAAGTCCTTCACTCTGCTAGAATCCCTGATTATTCCCATCTCCTGCACTGCTCAGCTCCACACACCAGGTACCAGAAACCAGGACACGCAGAGTGCACCCGCTCTGCAATAAGCTCACAGCCTCTCACTGGCCACTAAATTACACGTCTTGAAATGGGAAAAACTGTGTTTCCCTCTCTAAAAGACTGTGCTGGGAACCCCATGGAGGGAACCCCAGCTGTGCCACACACCAGAGTAGGAGGGACTCACCCCCACACCTCTCCTGGAGCAGCGCACACAGCACTGGCACTGCAAACACCGTGTCCTTCTCCCCATCCCAGGTCTCAACTCTGCCGCCCTGCCAGCCCCAGCCTCCTGTGTGTGCACATCTTGCACGCCTGCAGCCACACACAGACAGCTTCCTCTCCGTGCTGGGCACAAGGAATATTGATTTCTTTCCCCCTGCAATATTTCGCTTGGCTGAGCAGATTTAGAATTGAAGAGTCAGACTCTGCCTAGAGACTAGAACCATATTTAATTCCACGGTTTAAGAAGCCCTGGAGCAGGTTATTCTTATTTTAAACTACTAGTGCATTTAAAAGCAAGTGACATTTCGGGGGGATGGGGTGGGAGATGGCTGGTGGCCTCTGCCTCAGTCCAGCCAGTGCTGGGAAGAGTTTTGCAGCTCTGCTGCTGCTGCCTCCCCACAGCCCCATCAGCTGCTCTGCCTGTGCCAGTGAGAGGCAAGGGGTGCTGGTGAGCCACCCAGCAAAGGCCAGGAGACCTGCTTCCATGTCTTCCTAACTGAGGAGAAACGAGGGGAAAAAGAGGGCAGAGAAAAGCAAGGTGTGAAAAACTCTGATGAAAATTGCTCGGTGCATTGTGCACCTCCACAAGCACACAGCCTCAGCCCAGACCTCCAGAGGAGATGCAAGGGACTTTTAAGGAAGAAGGGAGAGAATACAACACCAAAGACTTGCCCAAAGCCTCTGTGAGCCTCTGCCAAGTCCAGGCAGATGGGCACATACATTACACCTTCCAAGCCACACTGGTATCCAACACAGTGGAAGAAAAAAGCCAAGTGCCCCCAGGATGAAGGGTCCAGGCGAGATATGGGGCCCTGCTGAGGAAGGGGTGAAGGTATACTGGAGAAGAGGAAGAGAAGCAGAGATCCTTACACACTGCTCCTCTCCCCACATCACACCTCTGACGACTCAGAGCACAGGTTCAGCTACACAGCTGCCACCCTGCCCTGCCTAAGGTGGTCTGAGCACACAAGCATCCACTGTCCCCTCTGCCTAAGGCACCATCCCCTGGTCCCTGCCAGCTCCAGCCAGCCAGTCCTCCCCCAGTGGCCCTGCAATGTGCCCACGGAGCGACAGGCAGATTGAGATGCTCTTCACAGCCTCTAAATAATAGAGATGAGGACACCGGGTGCCAGACACCTCGAGGGCGCTCTGGTCCGTGTGTGCCCATGTGCACACACACGTCAATGAGCAGAAAGAGATCCCTGACGTGACAGGGCTGCTCCCAGGGCCCCTGCAGCGGGCTCAGCTGTGAGCTCCGGGGGCGGCTCCCGCTCCCGCTGAGAAGGCAGAGCACCGGAGAGCTGCTCCGAGCCCGGCAGGGCTGTGCTTGGCAGCCTGGGAGCTCCAGCTCCGAGGTGATTCACAGCCGGGCGAGCCGCGGGCTCCGGGACAGCTGCGCTGGGGGCGATGCAGCGCCCGCCGCAGCAGCCATGCATTAGCTCGCTGCGGTCGGCCCTGACACCGCACCCTCTTCGCTGTGGCATTGTGTTTTGACTGAAGCGGACAAGCAGGGCAATGAAAATGGATCCTTTTATATAAGCTCCCCGCATACACTGTAACAGCTCTTGACATCCCCGCCCAGCTGCTGGTGCTCACGTACGGGCCGAGCTGGGATCGCACAGGGATCGCAAACTGCTCCAAGCACTGGGAGCACCCCTTTGGGCACTGGGGCAACAGAGACAGGAATGGGAGGAGAAGCCTGGTTTGGACCTGGTGCTCGGCTGGCCAGTGCCAAAGGCTGCAGGTATCGATGCCATGGGGCTCCCGGCACAAAGGTACGTCCTATGGCAGCCCCTGGAAGCAGGTCCAGCTTAAACTCAAGTTCATCTACCTGGATAACACCAGGCACAGGCAGCTCCAGAAAGACTTGGTGAGTTCAGTACACAGCAGGGCCAGGGCAGCCAGGGCTGCTGAAAATTTGGGTGCGAGGAGGTCACAGATGGGGGCTGTGTAGGGACCCACAGTGCCTGAGGAAAGGTCTGAGTGAGCAGGAGACAGGAGGAATGGACGAGCACAATTAGCTGTGGTAAAAGCCAAGGCTGTGAAAGCCCATTACCATTAGTGTTATTATTGCAATTATTATCTTTTCATATTTTTGACAATTCACTAAGAATTAGCTTAACAGAAGAAAACATTTTCTGTTAAGTGCTGGTGAATCTAAAACAGAAGTAAAATGACATTTCACTTTACATCTGGACATTTCTGAGGATTTACCCAGTTCTCTAAAATAAAAGTCAAGGAACCTCCCAACCAAAGTTTCCTTACTAAAGGAAAGTAGCAATTAATTCATAGAGAAAACAGCACAATGAAACACTGGGACATTATCCTTTTTCTGCTTTTCTGCCCCAGACAATTCAGCAAAACAGAGGCAGGTCTCTGGGGACATGGTTTGGCAGTCAGCTTGGCAGTGGTGGGTAGTGGTTGGACTCAATGATCTTAAGAGGTATTTTCCAGCCTAAACAATTCTGTGATATCTTGTCCTGATCTGCTGAGACAGGCTGGTGTCACCAGAGCTACTGACAGCTTTGGCATGTGGGTGCAGCTGGGGCACCCCTCCCGCTTCACCCCATCCACCCAGAGAACCAGCACAGGAATAAACACCCATAATGAAATGTCTTTAAAGAACAAAGTGTATATAAGGACAAAGCTGGAGTGAATGAAAAAGAAGTATATAAAAATAACAAAAAAGAAAAAAAAAAGGCATTGCAATTAGATAACTGTTAAATGAATAAAAAGGCATTAAAGAAATTTCCTGAATGTCAAGTTGACACAGTTTTTTACATTCAGGCAAGGAAATGAGTCCCTTGAGCAAATCTCCCTGCTCCAGGGCCAGGCATTAAAGGCTTTCTGGTGGATGTTGCTGGCTGAGGTGCCTTTGATCTGAGCTGCTGGATGCAGCTCACATCGCCCAGCCAATGCAGCCCTGAACACAACCCCTCCTCCCACATCCCCACCCCGAGGACAGCACTGCAGGGCTGGCCAAAGCCAGGGCTCCATGGGAACAGGGAAGCTGAGCCCCTCCAGTGCCATCCAAATGCCCCCAGCAGGTCTTTTCATCAGGCTGCCTTTACATCCTGCTTTGCCACGTCTCCTCCAAGCAGGACAGAGCAGCAGCGCTGCTCTCTGTCTCACCTCCACTTCCACCTCTCCCGCAGGCACCAGCAGCAATTTTCCCTCTCTGGGGAGAACAGCTTTCCTTGGCAGCGTGTTACCTGTCAAAGGCCCTTCCCACAGTGCCTCCCGAAACAAGTGAAACCTTTCTTTTTGGGGAACAAGGGGAATGCTCCCTCCTGCGGCAAACACTGCACCAGCCCCGCTCCCTGGCCTGAGGAGCCCCAGAAAGGGCCTGGCTCCCTCACTCCCTGGACCCACAGAACATCATCCAGCTGCTCAGAGGCACCACGCAGGCTGCTGACATTACCTGCAAGGTCATCCATGGGAGATAACTCTGGATCCAGAGAGGTGTATACATATGTATGCATTTCTGTAACTCTCCTGTGCTTTGTATATAATAATAAATATATAACCCAGGAACTTAACCAGTGAGGTACCAACAAAGCCATCAAACGAAGCAATTTGTCTCAGACAATTGCTTGAGCTGCCTTCGATGTCGCTGTCTCGCCACTGACAATAAGAGGCTCTTAAGTGTCCTGAAATTGTACCGTGAGCTCCCCAATGCTCTCACCGCCGCCTTCCTTCCTCTCCCTCGAGCTCCTTCCGTGTTTCTCCAGCAAAACACTTTCTTACGCAAATAAACATGCAGGGAGGCACAAAAGGCATTTTGTCTAGGATTGCAACACAACCACGTATTTCTCATTCAAATATTCAGCTGTATCCTTCAGAGATCAAAAGCACGGCACTGAAACGAGGCGAAGCACGAACATCCCAAGCCGATAGCTCCAGCTTCCCTTCCACAGCTGTTCTGGCTGAGGAAGTGGATGAGAATTCCACCGCTGTGGTGGCTCCCAGGTGGTCCCAGGCCCAGGACTCCTGCACACACAGGTACAGCTCTCTCACACCAACCCACCTCTGCACAGAGCCCTGTGCTGCCAGGGATTATATTAATGGCCATTAAAGCTTTTATGAGCGCTGCCTGTACAACCAGCAGGTGACCTGTGTGCTGTGAGGTCTCCAGGGAGGTGTGAGCTGGGTCTGGCACAGCCTGGACCAGCTGGAGAAAGCTCACTGCTCCCAGATACCTGGAGTGGGGCCTGGCCCAGGGAAGGGTCGCCCTGTGCTGCACCAGCACCCAGGGAAGCCACAACTCACTGCATAGCATCCTCCAGCACAGCCAGCACGGAGGCATCCCTGCCACCTTCACACAGGGCAGCTGTAAAGGGAGGAATGGATAAAGTGGTGTAACCCTTTACCCAAAACATGCCCAAAAGCCCCTCCTGCACCCCTACCTTTCAGCCAGAGGCCACACCTGTGCTGCACCCCAGGCTCAGGTTTATTAACAGGGACCAGCTGTCCTGCACAACCACGACTGCAGCCCATCTCCCATCCCAAACAGCCTTTCCCCATGGGAACATGCTGGGGCAACAGGGCTGAGCCCCAGCAGCTGCCCACTGCTCTCCCCACCTCAGTGAGGACGGTGCTTAGCAGGAGCCATGAGCTTGGGCATGTTTATTGTATAATATATGAACTCATACCAGATTTATAAGCCCCTCCTGGCTCAAATCACATTGTAATTCTGAACAGTCTTAAACTCATTTAAATCCTAATAAAAACACCGCCCTGCATTTGCATTCGCTGCTCGCGGGTCCCTGCGGCTGCCGTGACAGCGGCTCCTGTGGAATTGGTAATGCCTGGAGGCTGCACACCGGAAGCCATCCCTCACAGGAGGGGTCAGGATGCACACTGAACATCACTATTAAACACACAGGTGCAAGAAAGGGACCTCCAGAGTGACCCAGGGTGATGGACAGAGCAGTTGTGTGTCAAAGCTTTCACATTAACACAGAAGAGCAGCAGCAGCAGCATGGAAACCTCAGTGTCCCAGCTCCCCCGGAATCCCAGAGGAGAGCCAGGCCAGTTATGTGGCCACACAGGCACAAGGCACCTGCAGACAGCACCGTAAGTGGGTTTAAAAGAGAACAGGGAATGACTAATGAAGCACCAGCAAACAAACAAGGCAGCAGGTGCTGTGGGAAGTGTGTGCATGAACCACACAGGTGCCCTGGGGCAGGTGGGGACATTCCCAGCAGGAATCTGCCCTGGTTCCCCACATATCCCAGTGTGCTAGAGACATGGGGGGGGTTGCTGCCACAGTTTGAGGGCACATCACACCCTGGGGAGGGCACTGGGGTTCCATCTCAGCAGATCCTCCACCCCAGCACCACTGGCAGAAAGTGCCAGTCTTGCCCTTCCCTCCCGAACACAGCCCAGCTGTGCCAGAGGATGCAGTGAGGGGCTGGCTGGTGGCAGCCCCACGAAGCCCAGCTGCCCTCACCAGGCCCACACAGCTCTCCCAGCACAGGCACAGCAGTGCTGACTCAGGCCCTGCCCATTGTGTCCCTCCCCCAGTGCTGCTGCCCCACTGCTCCCTGCCCCACAGCCTCTCGCCTCTCCTCCAGGTTCAGCCCTGCTCCACTCCCATCCCTCCACCCCACTCACCCTCCTGGGCACTTGTCCAGTGCTTTATGCCTGCCTGGTTTTGGCAGTGACATCAATAGGCTCCCCTGAAACAGTGAGATTATGAGCTATACCCATCCAGCTACAGAAATACTAATTATTAGTAACTGTGTGAGATAAATGGAAATATCAATGATGAAAGTCAATATTATTGCCTTCTTTGTTCCTGTTTGTTTTATTTGTAGATGAAAGGACCACTCAGGCCATCTCTCCAGGATGTGGCCAGGAGCTGGAACAGCTCCTCTTGGCAAGCTCATCCAGAGCTGTGCTCCGATAAGAAATCATACTGCACACATGCCTGCAAAGGGCTCTCTAAATCAGCAGCCCTCAAAAGCAGGCATTGTCTTTGATTGATTCATAAAACTGGAGCTGCTTCCATTCCCTGCTCCAGAACCAGGCAAGGGAGGATTTAAGGAAGGGAGGTGGTGTAGTGTGGGTGGAAGTGATTAATTGTGGAACACGGCATGGCACTGGGAACGCTCTGTGGTTTGGCTGGGTTTGATGCTCACGCCTTCATCCTCCTCACATGGTGGTTTAGGCACCAAGATGGGAACCAAGGACCCCTCCCAGGCTCCAACAGAGACTCTCAGGCGAGTCCCAGGGCCCTGCTGTGGCCGGGTGAGCACTTACAACATCAACACTGCCTTAATCAGCAAGTCTGCTCCCTCTGCATGTTCTGAGTCAGAGCTGCTGATTTTGGTGACAAGAGACTGTCTCCTTTTTTTTTTTTTTTTAAAGCCCTATTAGCCTTGCAGAGCTAACAGCTAAGAGCAAGTGAATGGGATACTAATTTTGGATCACACCTCACAGCACTGGGAGAGCATTTCCTAGAGCAGCCTGTCTGCACAGGCAAGCCACGTGCTCCCCACAGCCATGGGAGCAGGGCACAGCCAGGAGGGAGCCATGGGTGCCTTATTCTGGTTCCTAGTATACCCTAATATGTCACTAAACTGCCTCCATTCCCTTCCAAGCCCTCAGTCCACCATCAGCAAATATTCACAGGAACAAACCAGCCCTCTGCCTCCCAGCTGGCCCCTCTCCAAGGGGAGTGATCACAAACCATCCCAGCCCCTCAGTGCTAACCAGGACAAACACTCCTGCTGCCTCTCTCCATGTGCAATGAGATCAGGAGAAGTGGAAGCCTTGCAGGAGTAATTAGAACAGTCTTTAAAAAGCAGTCAGCCTATCCTAAATATTTCATGGAAGGTAATTTTTTAAAGCTGCTTTAAAACCCCTCCTTGCCCCTTGGTGCATGTCAAGGTGCAATCAAGCAGAAAGTATCAAGGCATAAACCCAAAGAAACAAACTGCCATGCACACCCACCTCCACTCTGGCTTCTTCCCTGTGGTTAACACTGATGTGACATCCCAAAGCTGTGTGTGCACACAATATAATCTCCCACCCCAAGACAAGGCAGAGCTGCCCCAACTGTTAGAAAACCTCAGAAGCCTTCCAATCCCAGACAGTGCCCAGATTCCTGCCACAAAGAGCCCCTGATGGTCCCCACCAAAGCACACTGGGAAAGCCCTGAGCATCAGACACCAGAAGATCCCACCAGTGGCACCCAGCAAATGCACTCATGGTGCCACCCTTGGGTGGGGCAGCCTGGCTCCCTGCCTGGCTTTCTAGACCTTTGCAAAATTAATAATTATTTTTAACAAAAGAAAAAATCTCTTGATAGCTTTGTCCCTCAGAGGGTGATGTTTGAGAAGAAACCTGGTTTAATTCAGGTGGGAACCGGGCAAGGCACAGAACAGAAACTCAGGGCTTCCCTTGACCCTGCTGGGGTGAAGAAGCCAACCTTCCAAAAGAGACCACAGACACCTCTCCCTGTGTGACATTCCTTCCTCCAGCCCAGTTCTCTCTCTCAGCTCTCCCAGTCACATCAATCACAGCATTTGGGCCAGCTGAAGACAAGAGTGGCCCTGGTGTCCCCACTGTCCCTGGGGACAGCCCCAGTTCTGCTGCCACTCCTACATGTGGCCCCCCTTGTGGGGACATCAGGCTTTTTATGTAACCTTGGTGACAAAAACTTGCTTTTCAAGAGTGAAAATCCAAGACATTCCACAGGGGCTCAGTGGAAACCCTGCTGCAAATCTGTGGTCACATCACCAGAGCTAGCGACACCGTGGAGGACATGGGAGATTTTTTGGGAGCATTTATGGCACATGCAGTCAGAGAGGAAGAGAAATATCCCTCGGAAACCACAGCAGTTCAAAGATCTACTCAGTTTAAACACTAAAATTTCATGCATTAAAAATCCACTCAGGCTCAGAACTAAATAAAACCTCTGACCACACCATCCAGCCCAAGGTTTGCAGGCTCCTTGGGGAGAGGGCTGATGTGCCTACAGGATGCTCAGGCTGAGATCCCTGCTCCCAGCACCACATCCTGCTTCCCTCCAAGCTTTTGGGCAGGGCAAGAGACTGGGGGGTGTTTGGGACCCCAGTTGTGCCTGGCTGCCCTCTTCTTGCACTACTTAGTGGACAGAGCAGCCTAAGGAACTGACCACACCCCCCCCATTATCCCAAATTCCCTAGGAAATAACTTTTCTCCTTTTCTCAAAGGAAAAAGCAGAAGGAAAACCAAAACTACCTGATTTTTTAAATACTGTTCTTAGGAAAAACCTTCAGTTTTTGCAAAGAGCACTCTGAAAGAAAATACCCAAATCCAAACACAGAGCAGATGGTCCTTGGTGCCTACATTTTCAGGAGGACTTTAACCAGCAGGATCATTTCCCAGCAGAATCTTGTTTTAAGAGACAATCACTAAAAATAAACACACTTCAGAGCTTGCTGTTGAAAAGGTATTTTCACAGCAAACTGCTATTTCCATGGTCCCTGTAGTTGCTCTGTCAGCCCTGACACAGTGGGAGCTCCTCCTTGGAGCACCCTTCACACACAGCTTCTCCCAGGGTCCAATCCACACAGAGCACCTGTGGGAGCAGGGAGGGACGTCTGGGCTCATTCCTGATTACCATAAAACAGGAAACAGCAACGAGAAGCTACAAATACTTCTCTGTAAAGCTGGAAATGCCTCTCCACAGGCTCCTCTCACACAGGAATGGGAGGCAAGGTAAGGACAGGGCCCTTTTTTGCATGCACCAGGTTGAGCCTATGCAGCCTGCTCTTTGCTTTGAGCAAAGAACAACATAAGGGAGAAATTACATATCTGAGTGTAAAAGAGCTCTGCTTCCCTGTTCTGATGCTCTTTTCCCTGAAGCAGGCACGGAACACTGCCCTGGGCAACCCCAAACGAGCCCTGTGCTGTGCCCCAGGTAGAAGTGCCCCTCCCAGTGCCACCACTCCCTCGAACGGAGATCCCAGCACACTCCTCCATCTCCTACTACCTTGGACAACATCCAGTTTCAACAAACCCTCCCCCGGCTGGGCCAGATGAAAGATGCTCGAATCATCCTAATTTTTTTTTTTTTCTTTTTCATTAGGAAACCAAACTCTGCTCTTCACCGAGAGATCCTTTTTATCCTCTCTCGAGGAGTGACATCCTGGGAAATTGCCTCAGCGCAGTCAGCTCTGATGTTTGCTGTCTCACGCATCTCCCGCATCAGGCTGACAGCTCACAGATTTCAGCTGAGGATGGGGATGAGCGGAACAAGCCCAAACCTGCTCCTGTCGCTTTGAACTGTCCCGGCAAGAGCGCGGGGAGGAGGCTGAGCCGGGGCAGAGCCGTGCGAGGAGGATTGAGACATCTCGAGCACCACGGCTTTTTGAGGACCCTCTCGCCCGCCCTCTCCTGGAAGATAAAACCATTCCTGCCCAGCATTCCCAAGCTACAGCGCCTGGCTGTCCGCGCTGAATCACTCCACGTGGGCAGCCTCGGTCCCTGCCTGATGTAACACGAGCTGGAGCAAACCCTCCTAAGCAGAGCAGCACGATCCCATCGCGAAGCCCTTTCTCAAAAGTACCACCACCCAAATGTTCGTCTCAGAGGCCTCTCCCCCGGTAAAAGATTCCCCTGTGCAGGCACAATGGACTGAACGCTTCCTACCTGCCCCACCAGCAGGGCTGGGAAGCCGCCCCGGACTAAGGGGGAAGGAAAAGGCATTTTTACCACACTTTTGGCAATGGAAACCGGTCCAGCCCCGGACTCAGCACAACAAATGCAGGTGAGCACCACACAGACCAATGGCCCAGCTTGGGTGCACCTACCTGGGTCAGATGAAGGCAGGATGCTGGGGGATCAGATGCCAGGTGTGCACTGGGCTTTGGCCTCTCCTCTGCTTTCCACTCATGCACTGTGAGCAAAAGGAAACCGAAATTAGGGCTTTAAACTCTGCATTTGAGAGACGAGCAAGAGAGAAATTAAAAAGCCGTGAATGCTTTTCCCTCTCTCCCTCCCAAAACTGAGCTCAGGCAAGCTCCATCTTCATCCAAGCTGATATTTAAAAGTTATAAATGAGGCTGTAACAGACAGAAAAACACAGCTACCATAATTTAGTGGCCCTGCTGCTGGAAGGCCCAAAATGAACTGCTTAAGAGAGCCATTTTCCCACGGAAATAGAGCAGGTCTGTACTTAGCAGAGCATTGATCTGCTGACAGCTACCAGGACAGATTTGGGCCAGAGCACTTGGGAATCATTTGCAGTGATCTCTGAAGAAGCACATGCATGCAAAACCCCTCGGAAAAACACTGTTGTAAGGCATTGCTGCAGCTGATTACGAGTCTGGATGTCACTCACTGGTCAGCACAGCTTTGCACCTCCTTTCCATAAACCTCCCCAGGCAGCTCAGTCCCTGGCTGCATCCCTGCATCCCAGCCAAATGCTTCACAGAGCACAGGAAACCATCACCAAAGCACCGAGCTGCAAAAGGCTCTGGCAGCTCAGGACCCCAGCAATGAAGCACAACGCTCAAACTGGGGACTCTGCACCCCAGGGACCTCGAGGGCTCTCACCCAGATGTACTGGGATTTGGAGATGCTGTGTTACAGCCAGGATCAGGCCAGAACACTGCCACAAGTCCTGGGGATGCAGGCTGGGCCCTGAGAGATGCCAGGAGCTCAGTCCAGCTGAGGGGTGCCCAGGCTGCCAGCGCTGGGGTGCCCCAATTTACCCAACCTGGGGCTCCCTCCCACTGCCACCACAGCCAAGGCATGAGCTGGAGATGAAGAGCTCAGCTGCAACCCTCCTGCAAGTGTGGGGAAAGTGCCCCACATTCACCAGTTCCCATCACAATTTCTGCTGTTTCAGGAGATGATGTCAGAGCAGGGGGATGTTTTCCTCCTTTCTTGCCATAAAAAGCCATTTCTCTGAATTCTGAGCCACTCCACAAACAGGGGGCACGGAGGAGCCTCAGGGAGGTGGGAACAGTGCTGGAGGGGCTCAGTCCCACACTGGACTCTGTCTATGTTCCCAGCACAGGGACACAGTGTTGGGCTGGCCAGAAGCCCACCAGCTTTCCTGAAGCTGTTATCACCCAAGACAACACAAGAAAAGCTAAAGCATCTGATTTCCAGAGGTGTTGAGTGCTCTTGGCTCTCACTGGCTTCAAACCCAGGTGTTGCTGCCCCAGCCCTTGGCTAATTCTCACCATCACAGGGCCCCCACAGCAGCAGGTGATGCGGCAGGGAGGGCACAGGTGAGGGGGATGCAGTGCTTGCTCACCTGCCCAGCCCCCTCACACACACAGCTCCTGCACAGACAGGATCTGTAACACCCATTAATGCTTCCTTGGTTTTATTGGGGGTTATTCCTGTTACTGTCTACTCCTCCTTAGGAACTCATATATGAGCAGATCTTCCCAAAGCTACCAAAAAAAGCCCATCTGTGTCAAAACTGCTTCCACTTTAGGGGAACAGAACCTGCCTGATCATGCTTCAAAGGACATCTGAGGTCCTAACATTGCTCAAGATCCTGCAGAAGGCATTAGAAAAACGGGAAATTACTTATTTGGCTTATTTTTTGCTTTCACGCATCACTTATTTTAAAAGACTAAAAACATGTTTATGAGTTTAACATATTTAAATGGATCAAAATCTGTTCAGCAAGGATGGAAAACAACTCTCCCACCCCAAACTTCTTGTGGGCTGGGACCTGCTTTTCAATCTTCCACCCACAGCAAATATTTCAAATCCATTTTTAAACCGAGAGGCTGGGGACAGATCGGGGAGAGGA
Source organism: Brachypodius melanocephalos (assembly GCA_013398615.1). Taxonomy (NCBI): domain Eukaryota; kingdom Metazoa; phylum Chordata; class Aves; order Passeriformes; family Pycnonotidae; genus Brachypodius; species Brachypodius melanocephalos. The sequence continues at coordinate 476,652 of VZSR01003797.1, read as the reverse complement.
CCTGTGTGGGGGACTGTGCCACTGCTCTCCTCATCATCACCCCAAGCACCCTTCACCTAGAGTCACTCAGGGACACCTGGGCAAGGGATCTGTAGGGAACAGGGGACAATACAGGCATCTGTGTGTGTGGGGAGCATCCAGAGAAGATAAAATGAGAAGCTTTCCTTCCTCCTCCTCCTCCAGCAGCAGCTTTCCACAAGGAGGATCAATGCAGCCCACTGTAACTGCACCGTTGTTCCATTTTTAATTAATGAAAGAAAAAACTAATCATTGAATTAAACTTCTCATTACTCCAGCTGAATACCCTCTAAGTAAATTTAATTACTGTACGAATTGGGTTTCTCCCTGCCTGTTTCATTAGTTACTGATAAAGATGGAGGGAGGGGAGGAAAGAGGAAGAAATGAAAACAGAGAAAGAGTGCAGAAGGTGAGAACACTAAATGCAAACCCAGAGGCACATGATTCAGGTTTCAGGGGCTTCCAGTAAAGGCCTGGGGAAAGACTCTCCCAAAGCAGGGTGCAGGGATTCCCTGGGGGGCAAACCCACAGGGACAAGGTCCTACCTCCCTCTCCAGCACTGCCACTCCCACCCTGGGGTCACGGCCACCTGCAAAACAGTCAGCGGAGGTGTGGGCACAACCAGCGCCCCTCCAAACGAGGGCAGACACCGATTTCAGACCTGCAGCAACCCTGATCCCTTCTGATCTCACGTACAGCCAGTTTTTTTTTTCCTCTGCAACAAAGGCAGCAACCCTCCAACACTTCAGCAGGGAGGCAGTGCTGACAGAAGCACGGGAGCACATGTGAACAGATCTGGAACACCTGCTGTCCCACCACGCTCCCAGACACCTGCCTGCAATGCTGTGTTTGGAGCCTTCCTGCTGGAGTGGGAGTCCTGCACGCCCAGGCTGTGCCAGCAGCACACTCCTCCCAGGAAATCAGCCCAGGGTGCCTTCCTGCAGCCCCCCATGTTGCTGCACAGATTTTGTTTATGGCATGATTTTGGGGCTCTCCTATTCTTCTGTGATTCAGCCCTCCATTCCTCCTTCCTGACAAAGGGCATGAGCCAGCACAGCCCCATTCCAGGGGATCCAGCAGCCCCCACCAAGCACAGCCCCCTCCCAGCACTTGGCTCCACATCCAGCACTTCTGTGGGACTGGATAGGGTCACATTTGGGCTAGACTGGGGTGGAGAGGGGGTGTGATAAATAAAAAGCACAGCTGTTTCTACCAGCTAGGTAGTGTCAGCTGAGCTGCGTGGTGGGAGTGCTACCCAGGTGCCAGCTGTGGTGGGATTTGGGACATATGGGTCAGATCACCTCCTCCTTGCCATTAGGGGACCAAGAGGAGCCTGTGCAGCTTCTCCTGCAGCCCCACAGGGAGGGTCTTGATCTCCCCCCCAGCCCCTTCCTTCTCTCCTCCATCCCCAGAGCGGTCTCTCCTGTTTGAAGAGAGCTATGAAAAGGTTCTGGGCAGACCAGGAGTCCCTTCTGCATCACATTTATCTCTCCAAACTGGGCTTTCCCAAACACCAGATGGGGAAAACACACAACAGGCTGAGCTGCTGCTCTGCAGGGAGGGAATGGCACTGGGTGAGACCTGCCATGCATCTCTGGCACCCAGCACAGCTCTGGACATTGGGGCCACCCCCAGAGCCTGGGAGGATGCTGGCTCCAGGTGGGCTCAGCACAGCACGCTCTCCTCTCTAGCACAAGCTTTCTGCCGTAGCTAAAACTGGCTCCCACAGGCTCCTGCCACCACCAAAGGCATTGGTACAACATGTTCTGCCACCACAGGCTCTTCCCAAACTCCCACTCCAAAATCCCCAACGCTATGAACCCCACAGCTCCCACTCCATCACACGCTTGTCTTTTGTCCTGATGATTAGACAGAGAAAAGAAAGTAATTCAGGATGACCGAAGTACGTTATTTTTCTTTGCCAAATTTTAAAGCTCCAGTAATAATCTGGGGCTGAATGAAACATTTTGTTTGGGTTGAAGTGAAGCTTCCATTTTGTTTGTAGGTGGCTTCCCCCCCTACACTGGAAAAAAAAAAAAACCCTAGAAAAAATTCAAAATGAAATGTCATCTTGAAACAGATGGCTGAAAGGTTTCATTTTGAAAATGTCAAAATCAAACTTTTCAGTGTTTCACTTTTTTTTTTTTCCCCAGCCAAAGCCACTTGCTAAATACAACCTGAATTCGTGAGCTGAGTCTGTTGACTGAAACCTGAATTTTTTTGGTGCATAAGCTGTTCCCCCAGAGCATTTTTTTTTTGCAGGCTGGAGGACGCACCCCACGCTGTGACCCTGCTGCAGCTGGGGGATGCACAAGGGAGTCAACAGGAACGGTGACCTGGAGCACATCCTTCTGCAGGAATGGAAAGCGAGGCCAGGACTTACCGTGGCAGCAGCTGTCTGCAGCTCCACTCGGGGGGCTGGCAGGGGGGCAGAGCCGGGCACTGCGGCCCCGGGCACAAGGGACAGCGTGGTCCTGCCTGTCTCATGGGACCCAGCGCCGAGCAGGGGGCACCTGCCTCAGCCCCAGACACACGGCCCTGCAAGACAGGAGGAAGGGGACAGCGTCAGGAGGTGCCAGGGGATGTGCCCTCTCCACGAGGGACTGCTCAATCCCAGCGCTCCCTGCAGGGAACTCACCCCACGGCAGGATGGGCTCTGCTCACCTCGCTCCGGGAGGGACAATGTCCGTCCCAAAACTGGCCAAAACCAGATCCCAGGGATGAGTTAGTTAATTAAGCATTAGTTGGTGCTGATCAGATCTTACCAGCAGCCTCTCTCCCATGCCCTGGGTGCCAGTCCCCACAGCTGCCTTGTGCCAGCACCGCTGCCAGGTGACTCCATCCCCCCACGCGGATGTCTGGGTGACAATGTGACAACGGAGGGCAGCCACACACAAGGCTCCCACTCTCAGCAAGCAGGAATCAGGTTTTGATTGCCAACTTCAATAGTCCAAGAGTTTCCAAGCACATTGCAGCACCTCTAAATTCTGCCTTGAATTTTGGGCCTCGGCACACAGAAGGGCAATGGAAATGTTTTAAATCGGCTTTACATTTGCTATTGATTCCCAGAGAGTGACAAGATTCCCAAGGTACACTGGCAGAAGCACAACAGGCCAGATTCACGAGGGTGCTCTCAAAAAAACCACCCCAAAGCTTTAATCAAACACAAAATCAGTTACAAAAATCTGATTTATGCTCCACAAGAAGCTGGATAAGGAAACCGCATGCCACAAAACCCTATGAAAGCAGGAGTAGACACGTAAACCCCAAATCCACCAGAGTTCAAGTCAGAAACTTGTAGGTTCATTTTCTTTTCCCTTTCACCTCTGGTTCAGCTCAGGAGCAGCAGCAGAGGTGCAGCAGGACCATCACCCTTCCAGCATGATCACAAACCACAAAATGCTGAGGCTGGTGTCGGAAAACTTGTTTGTAGGAGATCACCAACCCGATAGCTCCCTGAAAGAGGATTAGATGCAGCTTAGACTAAGCATCTCAACAGTATCATCACCTGTAAGGAGATGCTCAGCCCTTGCCACTGCTAGGGTAACGTGGAGAAGGATTTATCCACTGAGAGAGAAAATATCACTTCTGAGAGCCTCTCTCATCACGGAGAGGGGAATTTGCCGGGTCCTTGGCTCCGTGTCAGCAGGGGCAGGGCAGGCAGGAGCCTGCTGGATGGACTCACGTGGAACAAGAGGCAGACTGGCTCCAAACTCAAGCCTCCTCCCAAGTTCAGGGGGCGGCAATCGGAAATTAAGCCCATCTGTTCCTAAAACATTGCACTAGTGGGGAAGTAAGGAGGCTGAGAATCTGAGCTCCAAAGAAACTAAAAGCATGGAGAGCCAGAGCTGCCTGGGAGGGGAGGGATGCTGTCCAGGGCTCACCACTGCAATGAGTTTGGAGATCTCAACTCAATCTCTTGAGCAAGGGAGGTGCTGCCAGCACCGTGTGGGTCCCCTGCACCAGCCCACCCTGGTAAAGGGAGAGACGAGGCAGCTGAAGTGCCCCAAATCTCATGGAAAAACTACAAACAAGGGAAGAATAGATTACATATTAGGAAGGAATCCTTCCCTGTGAGGGTGGGGAGGCCCTTGCACAGGGTGCCCAGAGAAGCTGTGGCTGCTCCTGGATCCCTGGAAGTGTCCCAGGCCAGGTTGGACAGGGCTTGGAGTGACCTGGGACAGTGGAAAGCGTCCCTGCCCATGACAGGGGTTTGCGACAAGGTGTCCTTGAAGGTCCCTTCCAACGCAAAACCTTCTGTGATTCTATCAAGGGAAACTGAGGCAGGCACTGGGGTACAAGGAGCTACCACAGCCAAACCCAGCAGCAACAATTCCAGCCTGGAAAACTGGCTTTGTCCTATGGAACGATTTCACAAAGAGTATCAAGTGATCCATCAGCATCAAAGGAGCCAAGTTTTATGTGTTTGAAAGGAAACATTTCCTTTTTTCTCTCCCTCTGAGCCCACTTTTCATTTTAAGTCTCATTTCTTTTCCACCCCAATCTAACCAACTCTGCTGTCAAGTCCTTGCATTTCTGCCACATTTACTCAAATAATTTCAAACCAAACCTCCACATTTTCCTCTTCTCCCTTGAAATAATGATGCTAAACCAGGAAACATTTTTTTGCCCAGTTCCTGCTAGAAGCCAGGACAGCAGGGTGTTGGCTGGGAGCAGAGGCATGGGAAGTAGCAGCCAGGTGGGACTCGGAAGTGTTGCCTCCAAAGCACCTCTTGGTTCCAGGATGCTCAAAAAAGTAATTTTTTACAGATCCTTTATCCCTGAGAGATGGAAATAACAAGGGAACAGAATTGGATCAGGCATGGGGAGACAGAGGGATGTTTAACAACCCATCCTGAGCACCACTCAGGTTACCCAGGGTCAGGGCAGCAAAGGAGGCTGATCCCTCCAGCATCAGAACAGGGCAGGAATACCTGGTCCCTCATGCTTCAAGTAGTAAAAACTCAGATTTAGCAAAGAGTATTTATGAGTATTGAGGGGGGAAAAAAATCCATGCCACAGGGAATAACAAGGCTTTCTTGTGGCTGGCAGCTTAACAGAATAAATCTATCCACTGGGTATAAATTGTTTAAGCAAAAAATCCCTCTCAACTGGAATATTTTGCAAGAAAAATAGCAACAGAATAAGGAAAGAGAACTCTGAACCCTCATCATTTCTCTCCTCAAGGTCAGAGCTGTTATCCTCTTTTGTGAAGGAGAAAAAAACCACCTTTCACCAGGAAGTGTAGCCAAAAGAATGGAAACATTTAGGATGTGAGCGCATTACTGCCTGGACTGACCTGCCCAGCTGGACTAGACTAAATCTCTCTATTTTACAGGGAGTTATCTTTCAAAAGCAAGTGGTGGGGAGGCTGAGGCACCCAGGGTAAAGGAGACATCAGCCCCTGGGACTACAGCAGTCGAGGAGAGCGCTGTGTGTCAGAGCCCAGGATCTAGAGCCTCTCTGGTTATTATGCAGAGGCTGTGCTAAGGTTGCTGCTTTAGTGCACTGCAGGCACTAAATTAAGGGGACATTTACAACCCACAGTGCAGAGAAGCAGCTGCTGAAGGTGGCCATGGTGAGTGACTTCACCTCTGGGTGAACGGCTCTTGGAAAGAAACCTCAGCCACAAGGAACCAGGATGGGAAAACAAATCCTTCCATCGGCTCACCACCCTGCCCAGCAATGCCAGGACAGCTCTGCAAGCGAGGGGCACCAGGAGCAGCCTGCCCTGCTCAGTGCCAGCCAGGGCCTGACTCTGCCCTCCTTGGAGGGGATGCACAGCCCACTGAATACTGAAGCTTGGCCCAGCTGGCAGAGTTCTCATGCAACAAACTGCACCATCACCACCAGGGCAGCACCCCAAGGGATCTGCTCCCCAAATAAACTCCCAGACCGATCCCTGCCTGGACTTTGTACGACACAGACCAGTAAGGCCTACAGCATCACACAGTTTCTGGTGGCAAAACAAGTCCTGGTGCCTGCTCGGCCTTTTTAACTGCACTTGATGGCCAAGCAGGCTGGGGCTGCCAAAAAGAGGGTGACACATGGTGACAGCTCCTGTGGCTCTTCCTGGGAGCAGTCAGCACTGCTCCTTCCCTCCTCCCACACCCATGCCAAGCCCAGCTCACCAGGGCTTTCCACCCAGCATTGCTCCTTCCTCCTCCTCCACGCTCAGCAGGAACAGCCAATTTCAGCACAGGCCAAAGCCCAGTGTGCTGGCACAGATGAGCCAGCCCTGCCCCGTGCTTTCCCTCTTCCATGCTGCTCCTGTGGAAGTACCCAGCTGGTTTCCTGATGGAAGTCACCAGGAGCTCTTCCTTGCAGGTCCAGGGATGTACTGTGCTGTGCTCAGCCATGCAGGGAAGGGGGTGGCTCTTGGTGGGAGCTGGCACAGAGCTGTTCCTGCCCAAGGCACAGGGGCAGCCAGCTCCTGGAAGTGGCCAAGGGAGTAGGAAGCAGAGGAAGAGCAGAGATGATCTGACAGACATGCAGGCAAGATGAGGAGAAACAGATTCACTGGGAGTGGATCTCAATGTCACAGCACAAGCTTGGCTTCTGCTGAGAATTCCATGTGCTGCACTGAGAGCTCAGCTGTAGAGGGGCTGCATCTGGGAGCACTTCTAACCAGAGGGAGCAGCAGCAAAGGGTGGGAGCATAGCCCTGAACACAAGCAGGGCACTTCAGGCTGCTGGGCCCCAGGGAGACTGGCACACCAGAAAGCACAACTGGCATCATGCTGACAACCCTGCAGCTCACAGATCCTTTTGAGAAAGTTAACTGGATTAATTTACACCTAAACCCCTCCAAACACTGGGTGTTTCCTGCCTGTAGGGATTTATAACCACCTCCTGTTTGCTTGGAGGTACCACACGTTGGAGAGATCTGAACTTTCAGTCACCAGGACCAGCCCAGGCCATGCCCGTGATCCTTCACGCAAATGAGCAGTGACACTCCAGGCAGGCCCAGGCACTCTGGGAACACCCCTTACTCCAAGGGATTACTCCAAACACCCCAGGTAGGAACAGATGGGAGCCTTGTGGAGACCTCTGCTGCCTGCCAGCTCCCGTGTCTTTGGGAACCACACGCCTGAGCGCGCCCAGAGCCGCTGCACTTGACAAAGGAATCAGCCAGGGACAAGTTCTGGCTTCTGTTCCAGAGCAGGTCAGGGCAGAGTCATAAATCTACTCCTCTGGCCTTTAAATGTGCAACAGGTAGAATTCAGAGGTCTTGAACTCCTCTGATAGATGAGCCCTGAGCCTGGAGGGCTGCCCAGAGCAAGGGATTCTGCCATCTCAACCCAAAGCCTCCAGGTGAGCACGTTGCAGGGTGAGCATCCGACGAGCCGCAGGGAAGCCAAAGTCACAGCCAAGGCCAGTTACAGGAATAGAACTGGCTCAGAGAGAGCAAATGTAACTTTCCATCTCTTTGCAATCAGCCATCCATCCTGGAGGCCAGCTGGCTGCCATGTCAGAGCACCTCCCATCCATTTCAGCTGTCCTGAGGATGCCGATGCTTCACAAGACCAGCTCAAGCAGGCTTGGGAGAGTTATTATCCAAAGCTGGGTGGCTGGACTTGACCCAAATCTTAGGCGAGTGATTAGAATGATTGGCATTTTTTTGGAAAGCAAACTGCTGTGCTGTACCTGCCATCCATCTTCAGAAAACTATTAACTGCACAATCACCAAACCAAGCACACCTGTAAGGCTACGAAAGTACCTGCAGACTGATGAGGCTCTGCTCTGGGACAAGCCACTCCTGTGTGCTCCAAAAAGGGGGTGCTTTGGCCAAGATGCTCTCCTTGAGCATCGTGGGACCATGCCCAGACAGCTCTCGCTGTAGGATCAGGGATGGGATACTGAGTCACGGGGATGAGTGTGGAATCGCTGGGCTGGGATGACTTTCACCCTGTGGGTGATGTGGGGAGTCTGTTCTGGCTGGGAACAGATTGTCACAAAAGTGCCCTTGCTGAAGATCTGGCGTCAGGTCCTATCCAGGCCCCTCTGCTGCAATGGGACACTGCAACACCAGCAGCCAGCGAGGTTTCCTTCTCCCCCTTTGACTACATATGCCAAAAATAGTCTCTTTTCTTTCAGAGCAAAGGACACTAAAAGCAGCAACATTTCCAGCTGAGCAGAGCACAAGAGCAGCTACTGAATGACAACAACCAGCTCCCAGCCTCTGCCCAGGGCACCCCAACCCCGCCCAGCTCCCACATCCCCTGCTAGTGCTGTCCCCACTCCAGGGCAAGGTCAGGAGCATGGAATGCTGCTCCCAGGCACACTGGGATCTCAGCCCAGCTTTCCAGCATGCCAGAGCAGTGGGACAACCCACTCACTTCTGGTTCAACACCAGAACCTCAAACTCAGCTGTCTCAGGTTTGAAACCTGAACTCAACTCCAAAATTACAGATTAAAGGAATATAGAGAACAAGCCCTATTCCATGAATCAGAACAGATCCAGCACTCCACATCTATTTGTTTCAGTTTGAACCACATCACCTGAAGGATGAACAACCCAGGATTTCCAGACTGGGGACATTGCATGGACTCAGGATTATTTTGCATGTCCTCATCCCTGGGGAGTCCATTACCCTGGAACCCTTGAGAAACTAAGGGAGGTTACACAGTTTAATGTCCTGCACATCACCAACCCTTGCCGAATGCTCAGCTGGGGCACCAGCACAGGAGCTGCCAAACTTGCTGCACCAAGAAGTTGAACTCTGCTTAGATGGGGAACCCAAACAGGGTAAAATCTGCAGTTAATACCTATTATCCTAACATCTCCCCATCTGTCCACATCCCTCACATGCCCGTAACTGCAGCGTGCCAGGGCTGCCTCATATCAATGGCACTTTAATTTCATCATTCCCAACTTATTTAGAGCAATTAGGAGGCAATGAGCACACGCCAGGGGCCAGGATGCACTTGAATAGCATCCAAGGGTTACCACAGTATCACAGGAGACTTTCAGATGGAATTATCAGCCCGGAAAAAAAACTTAAATAAAAAGGAAGGCAGTCTCCAGAGGGAGGATAAGGCTCTTCTTGGTCCAATAGGTCCCTTTTTAATTTGAAATCAACTGACAATTATAAAGAGGTGATATTCCTCATTTAATTAGTGAAGATGCAGCATCTCAGGTTGGAAGACAGAGATAGATGCTTTGCCTGGGCAACTGGCTGAAGAAGGGATCAGGGGAGCAAGGGAGGGATTCCTGCAAGGGCAATTGCCTAATCCCACTTCAGGCGAGCAGGTTTTGCCACTGACTTTTCTGGGAGAAAAGGTAAAAACCTGAGCCCTTTTAGAAACTGGTCAGAAAGGCGAGGCAAAAAGTGAGCTGCTTCTCTCTAGTGACTTCTGCTGGGTGCTGGGAGCAACACACAAAGCCAATGCCACCAAGCAAGCTACCAGAAAAAGCCAGCCAGCATGCAGCCTGGCTTCCCAGTGGCCCCATTTCATGGAAGGCAGGTGAGGTGCCAAAGGAGGGGACGGCTCCTCACTTCTGATTTAGCCACATGCCCACACTCCTCCCGCACAGGCTCTTTAAATGCCTGCCTGCGTGAGGAAAGCAGTGGCCTATTTTTTCTGAGCAGCTCACTGCAGCCTCCACCTCGGAGCACAGTGCACACAGGTCTTATTTAGGATGCTTCAGACACATCCAGAGGGACTCTGGGAACAGTCTGTGGAAAGAGAAGACTGAGTGGGCAACCTGAGTCACTTCATTGCTTACACAAGTGTACACAAGCATCTTCCATTTGAGCAAAGCCCAGCACAGCTCCGTTGGCTCTGGGGACCAGAGGGAAGTGCATCTTCTCCAGCACACTCCACCGATGCAGAATGACTGCGTACCACCTTCCTCATCCAGGCTTACAGACAGAGGGATCATCATCCCCCACAGCTACAGTCCAAACCTCTGATCCTGGCAATTCCTCTGCAGCACCCGAGGAGCTGGGAGCTGCTCTAATCTGCTCTGATGGTGAGGTCTGCAGAGGAGATCAGCTTCCTCAGAGGAGGAGGAAGCAGCACAAGGCATGTGAGGGGAGAGGTGCAGTGCACATGCCCTGCAGGGATATTTTTACAGCTGGCTGCAAAACTCCGCTCTGAACCCCTTGCCGAAGAGCCTGACGCACGCAGACAAATCAACCCAGCACCATCTCCTGCATACGGGGAGGAGGAGATCAGCACAGGAATAACTGGAGACCCCAGGCCACAGACAAAACACACCCAGCCTTTGCCTTGAGTCCTGGCCCCAAGGAAGTCACTTTAAGCTGTCAAACAATGGCCTCTGCAGAGGCTCCATAAACTGAGAAGGATTGTGCTGAGGCAAAGCCACGCCCTGCCGTGGGGGCCCCTGACATTACTTCTCATCAGTGCAGGTAAATTGTGCTGTTTGGGCCCTGAAAGCTCAAAGCCTCTTCTCATCTGCCCAGAGGCACAGCCCAGCTCACACAGGTATGCTCAGCATCCTTCCAATGAACCTCTGTCCAGGACAGAAGAGCAGGCATGGGCTCCCTCCCTACCTCACTTTCCTGTTCAGGCTGGTTCACAAGAGCTCCACACCATGTCAGCTCTGTGGTGTCTGCCTGCTTGGACACCCTGAGCCAGCTCAGAAAGAATCCCTTCTCATTATTGCTGCAAAATGCCAAAGGCTCCTGCTTCTGCCCTGCAGTGACCAGCAGCACTCCAACCTCTCTCCATTCATTTCCCATGGGATAAAAGCCACAAAGTGACATCCAGCACAGGCAATATTATCTCACAGGACTACTGATGCTGCCAGCAACCACATGCACAGCAGCTCCCTGGGGCAGCAGGGAAGGGAGCTCATGGGAATCCATGGAAAGTGCCAAAATATGAACTGCTAATAAGATGTATTTTCAAATATCACCACATTATGATCTATTGATCTCACACTAGAAACTTGACTTTTTCTGTGTAACATTAATTTATGTCACTTGCACATTCTGGGAACAGCAGATTGAATGAGTGCCATTACACTAAAATTAGGTATTGCAGTTATTAAGTGCCAGGGGCCCAAACTGTTGAGGTGCCAATCCAGAATAAGAGCACCCACAAGCCACAGGGTGCACCCATCCACATGGGAGTCCCAGCCCCCCAGTGCTGTGGGACAGGGGCACAAGGCTCACCACAAAACAGGCTTTGCTCCCGGGTAGCAGCCCTGCCCAGGAACAGCCTGCAAGATGGGCACAGGTAGGAACAAGAGCCAAGTCCTGACCTGAAGCAAGGCAGTGTCTCCAACACCATCCAACACATAGCTAAGGCCTGATGACATCTCCTAGGCTGGCTAAAGCCCTACAGAGCACCTGCAGCTCCTCACGGAGGTGATCTGAAACCCAAGAGCCCAATTCCGGTAGGAACTCTAGAAACAAGTTGTCTAGCAGAAGGTTTTCACAAAAGCGGAAAATGCTCCAATGGGACTTTGGCCAAATATTTTGCTCCCTTTTAAAACAGGGCCAATCCACAGTCATTTCTAATGATCCCGCTGCCTGCTTTTCAGAGTGCTCACAGAGACAAGTTGTCACCTTTAGACCACTATATCATGGCTGAGAGCATCAAGTGGGGAAGATGATGGGCTTGGAGAGGAAGAACATCCTTCCTTTGCTCCACTTGAGCTGCTGATGGGTGTGCCAGAGCTCTCTAAATAGCATTACATTAGTGCTGCATAAAAGCAATAAAGCCCTAAAACACCCCATTACGTATTTACTGAACTACACATCACACAGACTGTCCCCAGGACACCGCAGGAACACTTGGAACAACAAAGCCAAGGGCTGTAAAAAGCACCAGGCTGGGCAGACATCCACAGTGCCCACAGCTGGGGTCAGGGCACACAGAGGAGCTGGGCACGCAGCAAGACAGCTGTGGGGAGCCCACAAAATAATCCAACCATCACATCTCACCAAAGAAAGCAGCACCAAGCATGGTCTCCTCTGCCAGAAACTTGCCCAAGTCACAACTGCTGAGCACAGAGTCTGCAGAAGAATCAGCATCCAGGGTGAGACCCGCTGCTGTGCCAGTGCACAGTCCTGGCTGCTGCCTGCCTGGCACCAACGTGCACTTTCCCACTGCTACTCTGGTTTCACTCCCAGAACTTAAATTTTTACTGTTAAGCTCAATGAATTGTCATTTCCAAATGCCTCCTGCCTCCAGGAAAGGGGGCTGCACAAAGTGCTGCTTGGTATTTCCCAGTAATCAACACTGGGGCACAGGGCTGTCACAAAGCCTTCAGTGTTGCATTGTCATGACAATTTTGGTAAGATGAAATGGTGTGATGGGTTTTGAAAGACCTCTTTCTCCCTCTGCTCCTGGCACTTGGCAAGGTCACTGACCATGCTCTGCCACCACAAAGGCCATCAGATGCACCTCGGCTGAAGAGGTGAGGTCTCCAGCAGCCTGTGGCAGAGGACAAGCTGACAGATGTGCTGGGACAGAGCTGAGGACCAGAAGGGGTCAGAGACAGAGAGGGGAGACTCCCCTCTGTGCTAACACTGGAGAAGTGGAGTCAGTTTGGGAACTTTCAGATGTATGTTCCCCACCCCCCCCATAAGACACAGGTTTGCTAAATCAGCACAGCTTTGCATGAGAGCTTTGCCCTTGTTAGCAAGGAGGAGTGGCACAGGAAAGCCACAGCTGACTCAATGCACCCTCAGCCCCAGCAAGCACTCTCCAGAAGGTTTGTGGTCCCTGCCTGTGACACCTGGGGCACAGATCCAGAGCACAACACTGAAACAACCTCAAAGAGGCCCCTGTCTGCTGGAGTGGGGGCAGGAACCTGCCAGCAATGCCAGAGAATTCCCTGACCACAGGTTCGCCGCTCCCTCCACAGAGACGCAAGCAAAGCCCAAGTTCTGAAGGCTCCTTCTGGACAAGGGTTTCTCCAACCCTTCTTGCAGAGGTGCAGCCAATGTGCTAACCCACAGAGGTCCTGGCACACCTGGAAAGCTCAGCCCTGCCCCAGGAGCACATGCAATGCAGCCACCAGCCAGCTGCAAGCCCGCAGCCCCTGCGCTCAGGCACACACACAGGCGCTGGCAGCCAGAGATGCAACGCCCGAGAAGTTCTGTGAGTTATCGTGTCCCCACTAAATAGCTGTGACCTTTTCAGTATTCCATATTTTTATTGGCTGCCCATTTCCCCCCAATCCCCACAGGCTCATTAGACAGGGAGCAGCTCCAAGAGCAGCTCCACAGCCAATGCTATCGCACGACACTGAAAAGGTCAGAGACACCGAGGCTGAGCAGAGCCCTCTCCAGAGGACATTTAGAGCAGGACAGGAACACTCCTCAGCCAACACAAGCTGCAGACCAGGACCTGCTGCCTAGAGACCCTCTGGAGGCAGAGCTCCTACTGCGGGGTCCTGCACCACACCCATCCTCGCCCCCAAACACACCGGCTGGTGATGCAAGAGGAGGCGTGCACCCCGGTACAGATCCTGCAATAAAAACCTCGTAGCGCAGGCAAGCACAAGGCAGGGCTGTGCTCCTGCAGCACAGAGGCCAGAGCAGCAGGAAGGCTGCAGAAATGACCCTGACCGCTGCCACAGAAAACCCTGAGGCTGCTGAGGTAGGGGGAAGCACCGAGATCATTTCGCGGAGCCTCTGACACACACGCGGGATAGAGAAGGCAACTACCCAAGGTGATTATCAGCCATCTTTAGTAGATGTAAGAGGAGACTGCGAGTCCCGGCCTCCCTCAAGGCATTCAGGGGAATGAAAGGAAAAACCAGCTCTGCTAAGCAGGCAGCAGGGCAAGCACAGCATGCAGCAGCAGGGACAGCACAGCTGCTTCCCTCACAGCCTTTTCTTCATTCAACTCCTGTCCGGCAAAGCCATCTCACACGAAATAAAGGATGAGTCCCCCTCTGTGTAATGCTGGCACTCCCTCTGCCTGCTCCCGAAGCAATGGGGAGCCCCAGGTGTTTCTCACAGACAGAGGATTCAACAGCAAGAGCTCCCCTTCTATGGGTTAGAACTCACCGGGTGGGTTCAGAAACATCCCCAGAGCGCACGGCTGCAGCGCTGGCTAGCTCTCCTTTCAGGGAAGGCAGCCCAGGAGCAGAGGGTGCCCTCCGTGAGGGGCCACATGCCCCCATGGTTCCAAAAACAGCACGAGCAGGTGGGAGCGGCAGCCAGGTCCCCCAGCAGCAACAAACGAGGCCCCAAAATCCACAGGCTGGAGCCCAAGAAGGCACATCCACCCACGCTGAAGCGCTGGAGAAGCGCGGAGAGGCCAGTCCTGAGGTTAAATGGGGCTCTGAGCAGGAGCGGAGGCAGCTCCAGGTACGGGTGATTAGCGCAATTAGCGCAATTAGGGCAACAACGGCTGTGAACAATTAGCTTGACTCGTGCCGGCTGAGCTCTCAGTGTCCTGAGCTTCTTTGTCAAAAGCCAAACACGCCCAGAAAAAGACCCCGACCCGGAGGTAGAAATAATAAAAGACAGAAATAAAGACTCAACAGCCAGAAACACCCCAGGAGAGAACGGGAGGAGGAAGCAGAGCCGCCCAGTGGGGGCAAGGATGGGGGAAGCCCTGGGGATGGACACCAGGGCTTACACTGCTCCGGCAACACGTACTCAGGTTTTTTTCAAAAATAATGCTTGATTTTTTAAAATTTTTTTTCTTTATAAAAAAACGGATCTGGGCAAAGGAGTGCCTTGACATTAGTGACAGATGGGATGGAAAAATTTTTGTTTGGAAAAAAAAAATAAATCTTCATTTGAGTCACACATATGCAGAAAGGAAAAAAACCTTAAACCCCTCCAGGGATGAGCTGTATCATGTCAGCAAACAGCCAAATCCTGACAGACGTCAGGGACAGACCCCTGCCCTTAAGGTCACTAGAGACCACAGCTGGAAGGAGCAGAGGTGGGTCTGCCCTACAAAAAGAGGGTTTTTCTTCCTGTCTGGAAGATGGTGAAGGCAAACAGGCATTCAGCCCTCCCTGTCACACCAGATGGCTTTGCTTGGGAAAGTTGTCATCCCTCAGCTGTGACAGTGGCGTGTCCCAGGAGCCACATCATCGCCCTCCTGGCTGTACTTGGCCAAGGCCAGCCCTGAGCGCAGGGAGAACAGCGTCTCTCTGAGAGCATCCCCGGCGAGAGCTCTGCTCACACTGCGGACACCGGCAGCCTCAGAGACAAACCCTGCAGAAGATGGGCTTCACCCTGGGATGCAGAGCAACACGAGCAGCTGTGTTTGCCCAGGGAAGGCGTGGAGAAAGGAGGAGGGAGGGGAGAGGGAGGGCCGGGATAAGGAGCTGCGCAGGGGAGGGAATTACAAAGTGTTTGCCCTTGTGGCGAAACCGGCTGGAGATGATCTCCCACTGCTCCTGTTTTGACAGCCCAAACGCACTTGCTCGCACAATATCTCAGTCTCGTTAAAGGTAATTACAGTTCTTCCTGTGTAATGAGATGGTTTTTAAAGGCCATTCAAAAGAAATTTTCTATAATGAGGTTAAGGGTTTTATGGTGTTATACATCAAGGGAGCTGGTAATTGGTCGGATCCAGGCAGCATCCTGAAGCAGGGAGATAGGAGGTTCTGTGAATAATAGGCTAGCACGGAGTGCAGAGTCTCCAAAATATTTTGGTTCTGCAGAGGAGGGAGAATAAAAATGAAAGAAGGAAGAAAGAAAAGAGAGAAAGGAAAAGGCAGAGGGTTGGATGCTTCCAGCTCCTGCAGGACTGCAGTGGCTTCGTCCATCTTGCTCTGGGTGGGTTTTGAGGAGCTCCACGAGTGGAGAAGGTGCAGTGTGTGTTTCTTGGCTGGGAAATATCTCTGTGCTGGTTGGCACAGGGTCCCGGCAGGCAGTGGGACAGGGCAGGCAGGGCCCACCTGCACCATAGGGCAGAGCTGTGAGACCTGGCTGATGCAGACCTGCAGCCACCCCCACCCACTCCATCTGGAGGGAAGGAGGGAGAGCAGAAGGCTGTGGCCGTGCAGGGATGTCCCTGCTGCACACAGAACACGGCTGAGGAGGGCACAATACCATGGCAGGGGGGCTGGGGTGTAGCTCCTGCCTCTTACTTCCCCCCAACAAATCCCTGGTCCCTCCCTCAACCTGTGCAGGACAAATCCCCTGCAGACAGCAGAGCTGTCTCCCAGGCCTCAGATCAAAGCCTTTCCCTGCTGGATTGCTCCTCAGTTATTATTGCTGTTGCTGCTGCTTCCGCTCCCTCCTGTCTCCTCTGTTCTTCCAGGGCCTCCCAGCAGCAGGATCATTATTCCAGGGCGTTTAGCAGCAGCTCCCCGGCGTAGCTGCCGAAGGCCTGCAGCATTTCTCCATATTTAGAAGCAGCTGATGGTGGCTCAGACACTGCTGTGGGTGATCAACAGGGAGCTGAGCTGGAAGAGTGGCTATTTTGGTGCCACCCCCAGCCCAAGAGCCCCAGGCAACAGCAACTCCACAGCAAAGCTTCTTCCCTTGGAATCTTCAGCCCACTTGATCGTGCTGGAGTGGCATCAGAGAGACAAGAACCTGAACTCTGGGCAGCTTGAGTGCTCCTCTGATTGAAAAATCAGCCTGTAGACGTGCAGAGGTTCAGCCACCACTTGTGCCGGTGCCACTGGAGTGGTCGTACAAGTGTGCTGGAGATGGCAGAGCAGGATGCTCTTTGCATCATTGCCACCTTCCCTGGGAGCACTGCTGGTTACGAGATCATGGCTGAACCCCAGCTTCCCCTAAAACCTAAATGTGCTGTTCCTGCACAGCTGACCCTCCAGTGAACTTCAAGAGGTATTTGAGTAGGGCTTGCTTTGTTTTGGTTTTCCCAAGGGTTACCTGCTCATACACCCACTGTGGAGTCCATAACTTGCCCACAGCCAGGCTGGAGCTCTTGACTGTGATCTCTTGTCACAGTGGGGCAGTGGCATTGACTTCCCAAGGCATGGAGTGACTCCAGGACGTGTGGTGCTGGAGCTAAAGTCCTTTAAAAACCTGGTACAGCTGGAGGTGGGAATTTGCAGGCAAATCCTGCAACATTCTGAACAGATGCAACTTTGCAGTGCTGCACTGTGCCCTGGGACTCAGACCCCTGATTTGGCTCTGTGGCCTCATTGCAGTCTGAACTCCCCAGTGCTTTTTGCCCCTATCTACTACTGTAAATGGCACAAAAACTGCTGGACCCTTAGGAAACAGCTTTTCATGGCTGGAACTCCCACCTCCTGCTTGGCTGAGACCACTGGCAGAGGTTGGAGCAGGAGAACATCTGGTGACCTCAGCAGCAGACACGGTGGAGGGTGTGTGAGGAATCCCACATCCCATTTCCACAGTGAAAGTCCCATGTCTGAGCACCTACAAACTCCATCTGAGAAACAAGAGCAGGAAGCATCTCCCAAGCTCTTGGTTTCAAACCACACTAAAAGTGCATTTTGCAGATGCCACCAGTCGTGGGTAACATTCATTACTTGCCTTACTCTGCCTGAGGAGTTGCATTTAATATCCTGCCTATTTATCTTTTTTAAAGACCAATTAAATATTAAAGGCATTTATCAAGGTTTAACGCTGCAGTGAGTCCAACAGCAGAGATGCCAGCGATGCCAGTGCTTGTGGTTTCTGTGGGGAGCTGCAAGTGGAGTCCTGGAGCTGTTCTGCACCCTGACAGGGACACAGGGGGCGCAGGGAGACTCAGGAGGGGACACTGGCACACTCCTCAGCTCCAGATCTCTGCACAGAGAGCTGGAAAAGTCCAAGAAGTGCCCATTCTCAGAATGCATCCCCACTCAGGGTCTAAAGCTCCTTGTTGTGTATCTGGATCTTCCTCCACTCTGCTCTGGAAACCTGGAATCCCAGTAGCTGGTTTGGGAATTTGTCAACTCACTGTGTTTTCAGCAGTAAATACCAGTTTGTTGAAATTCAAAGCCTCTCAAAAAAAGGATCAATTGTGACAAATTACCCACTTCACAAAAATCCTGGAAAAAGGCTCAAAAAGTCAAAATGTCCCATTTTTGACACACTTGAAATAAAAAAGAATCAATTTTTAGGTTAATAAACCTAAGGTAATTTATAGTTTGCAAAAAAGAACTAGAAACTAAAAGCAACTATCAAAATGTTTTGAAAGCATATGAAAAACCCTTATTCAGTGGAATCAAAAGGTGGGTTTTCAAGATTTTTTTTTTCTTTAACTGCTATTGGAATTTTTCATCTCTGCTGCTGGTGGCAACTCACTTCTTTTCTATCTCAGGAATTGCAGGGGTGGGGAGATGCTTCCTGAGCCAGTTCTGGCCTCGCTCACATGGCCTCAGTTGGATTATGGCTGAAATTGCCTTTAGCAGATGCCAGAGGGCTCCGGGGGCTCTGGGGGAGCTTGTGTGCAGACATCCAGCCCTCTCCCACTCAGAGTGCCAGCCCTGGCACAGCAGAGCAGTGAGGGAGAGCCACCAGAGCATCTGTCACTGTCACTGTGTGCTGATGGCAGGGCAGGGTGCTGGGTACAGCCCACGTGCAGGTGTCATGGAGCCCTGGCTGTCCCCATGCTCCCCTCAGCAGGCAGAGGGGCAGGCACAGAGCCTCTGCAAGCAGAGCAGGTGATGGTGCTGAGTAGGGAGCAGGTAAGGAGAAGGCTTTTCTTGTCCTCTCCGTCCCCCTCAGCCTGTTTGTCCCCCTTGGATCTGCAGCATCAAGCCCCACGTCAGAAAGCAAGACCAAACTCCCAGGCAGCATGAAACCTGCAGGCCTAGAAAAAGGATATCCTGGTCACCAGCCCACTGTCACACCTGGCTGCCTTGTGGCTGTCCCCCCAAGGGCTCTGTGCACCACTGGTGTCCCCGTGCTGGGCTGGGGGGGAGTGAAGGTGGGCTTTGCAACAGGCATCTATGCAGAGATGAGGCAGCAGAAAGGGAAAATAAGCTGATGGAAATAAAGGAGGTAATGAAGTAACAGCCCATGTTTCCCGTGATGAGTAAGAGGCACCCTGTTAGGGGTACAGTAAAAGAGGGAGACAGCCAGTCTCTCCCTCCCCCTGCACATTTCTTCCCCTTCTGCCCCCCTCCTCCCTTGCCCTGTTCACCCTGAATTTATCTTTCATCCAGAACAACGTCTCTCTTCATAAAGAGAGAAAGAATTAAATATTTCACGAGACTGCAGTCAATCTTGCAGGGCCCTTCTGTTGACATTTCAAACATATATTTGACATTGCTTTCTCATTCTGTCCTGGTGGAGCAGGGAGCTCTGCAGAAAACCCTCTGCAGTGAGGGGACATTGTCGGCTGTTCCAGCCACCCTCATGGGGAATGAGATGGATGAAGCAGCCCTTTTATCTCCTCTCCCTTTCCTTCTCTCTCCCTCTCCCTCCCCAGCTCCTCCAGGCCATAGGAGGTCCCTGTCCTCTGCTTTGTCCCTTCCTCCCAGCAAAAGTTGAGCTATCTCCTAGCTGTGCCCAAAACAGGACCAAAAAGCCACCAGTTCAGCAGTGCTGAGGGTTTGATGAAGCTCCATCCTGAGAGAATCCCATCCCCTCTGCTGTGTGGTACCTGTGACAGCCCTTCCCTTGTGGGCACAAGGCAGGGGTCACCTGAGGAAGGGAAGATGGGCTGGGGTTCCATTCTGCTGCCACCCTCTGCCTGTCAGGTGGACACTGCGATCTGTAAGGAGGTTGGTAAGAAACCTTCTCCCCCAAATCTATATCCTCTGCCACAGAGAGAAGGAGGCTTGAGAGGCATGAAGGCAGTGTCAAGCAGCAGCAGTAGCTTGGGGTCTGATTGCTCCGTGAGATGAGTCAAGGTCGCCTTGCCAGCCCGCTGGGGAAGGCTGGGAAACTGCCAGGAAAACCCTGGAGCTGTGCCATTCCCCAGACTCCTTGTGCAGGGAGTCTCCCTCACAGCTGGAGCACCAAAGGGTGGGGAAACCTCGCCCCCACACAAGAAATAAGGGATAGAGGAAAGGTGGAGGGACATCCCTGTGCCAGCACCAGCGCATCCAAGCGCCTCTCAAGCATGTAAACCATCTTCAAGAGCTTCCCAGGTGCCAGGAACCCCAGCTGCTCTCTGGGCTGCTTCCAAAACCTCCAGTGCTCCTCTCACATCCCAGGAGGCCCAAGGCTGCAGCACAAGAGCGCTCCCAGCAGGGCTGGACAGGGTGGGGACACGTCCCCACTCACAAGGTGCCGTGTCCAAGCCATCACCCCCTGTCAGTGCTTCTCTGGCAACTACCCCCGACCCCTGCAGCTCCTCCCTGTCCTCTCCCAGCCTGCTCCTGAGAGAGGGGAAAATGGCAAAACCATCCCAGTGGCCCTTCTGTGGCACCTCGAAACAAGGAGGTGAGGAAAAGAAGTGATTTTGCAGGAGAGACACAAGGTGAGGTTTCCAGAGCAGAAGAAGGATCACCCTCAAAGTCACACCTCTGACCTAAGGCATCCACTGCTCTTTCCATTCCTCCCACTAACACGGTGAAACTGGGGGCACTGGGAGAATCAGACTTGGTTATGAGGAGGGATCTTGCCTGCTTTTATATCCCACATCACATCCCCAGGGTGCCGGGATGCAGCTCGTGGGGGCTGCAGGCTGGTTACTGCTCTATGGACACAGCAGAAAATTGCTGCAGACCAGAGGGAGAAGGAAGGTTCAAAGTTCTTCAGGAAAACTGGATGGATTTGCAGAACATCCTGCTATTTAATGAGGTTTTACAGATTGTTTCTAAGGTTCCTACAACTCCTCCAGTGTGTCAATTGAACAAATCCCTTTCTTCTTTTAAAGTTCTGTACTTAAAGATACATTTAATCTTCCTGTTAAAATAGTTCCTATTTCCTAGTAAAATTACAGAACTGAGATTTTCATCTAGCTCTACCGCTCTGACTCAAAGTCTTGCTGTAATCTTCTTCAGATCACCAGAGGTTGATGCCTGCAGATCAAAAGGAAATATTTATGATTGCTGGTGTTTCCTCTAGAAACACCCACAACCCTCACAAGATCGTGGAATGAGATCCAATGGCTCCAAGTCAAAGCCAGGCAATTCCAGGTGGGAAGAGGATACCAGTGGTTAAGAGCAAAGGAAATGGAGTACCAGTTGGCTGAAGAGCACGATCTGCCCTGCAGGACCTCTCGGCCCAAGGCAGCATTGCCAAAAGCAAATCCCATCCCTGAGGATGCCACAGGGACCCTCGGGAGGGCAGCAGCACCAGAAACCCCCAACACACGTTCTGGGGTCCACAGGTCCAACACAGCCACCACGGGGGGCCCAAAGCCTGGCTGAAGCCCTGCAGTGAGCATCAGGCAGGAGGGTGAGCTGAGATCTCGCATTGATTTCTGCTGGCATTAAAGCTCCAGGAAGAGAAAAATACCTTACGCTGCAAGGAAGCGTTCTGCAGTGAGGCGGTTGTGTGCCAGTTCCCTTCCCTGCTAATTTCTGCTTTGTCAAAGCCACTGGAAAGTATTTCTTATGACTGACAAAGCAGGGGGATTTATGAATAGGCAAATTAAGAATAAAGAGGGAAGAAGTAAGTCTGTTGATAAAAAAGCTGAATAATTCAGTTGAGGATCAGTTACTTGAGTCGATTCCCCCAGAATTTGAATGAAATAATTTTTACTTTAAGTAAGTTTGTCTTTTGGTTTGAAACCCTGCGAGCCGGAAAGCAACATATTTGCATTTTGCTTTCCAATACATAAACCGAGACTTCATTTTGTAGGCTTTCTTGTTGAAGAATCTGCTCTAATTTAATTGGAATTTGAATCCTATAAAAAGCATTTTCTACTTAGTTTTCTACTGATCTTGGGCATTGAGATTTTGTGATCTGAAAAAGCAATACGTCTGCGTGTGCTGATTACCGTCCTCAGAGAAGCTTCATTGTTTTCGTGTTTTCTGCTGAATAATCTGTCGAATCTAAAATGCAGTTTTGACTTAGCCCCTTATTGATATTTTTATTTTAAATGCTATGATATGAAGAGCAATTTGTTTGTATTTTCTGCTGGGAAGTGTTTTCTCTTGAGGAATAGGAGGGCTGATTCTGTCAATGTTTACAGGAACAACTAAGTCAACAGAATTACTCACACAATTAGCTTTACTTGGCCCTAATGGCCAGATATTGGGACATTTAAAATGCAGGTCAGTGTCTATGAGGCTAGTGAAGAGGACATTGCCACCTCATCTTCCTCAGCTTTTCTCTCCATCTTTAACTGCCTAAGTACCTAAGATCACTGGACTCAATACTCAGAGGTCCTTTACAGCTAAGGATACTCTGTGGTGCTGTATGATAATTCCAGCCCAAAGTTCATCATTCTATGAAAAATGGGAGAGGCTGGAAAAAAAATAAGTGACAGTAAACTTTGGGTTTGTTTCTGAACACCCAGGAAAAGCCACTTGCTCCTGGGTGGCTTGGAGCAGACAATCCCAGGGCATGGGAACATCCCAGCATTGAAACATCCCAGCATTGAGCTCAACAGCAGCACTCAGACACAGCAGAACAGAAACTGAAAGGAACTGTAGGCACTGAAATCCCTCTGCAGGCCTGGGACAAAGCCCTGCGTGGGAAAAACGGTCCTGTCTCATCTGTCAG
The DNA here is from genome assembly GCA_013398615.1 of Brachypodius melanocephalos. Lineage (NCBI taxonomy): Eukaryota > Metazoa > Chordata > Aves > Passeriformes > Pycnonotidae > Brachypodius > Brachypodius melanocephalos. The sequence goes on along the minus strand of VZSR01003797.1, from coordinate 454,132 downwards.
CCTCGCTGAGCCAGGCCCTGCACGTTATCTCTGCCATGGCTTGTAGTGCCTAATCACTACCAGGCTACGTACAACCTGGCTCGTCCTTTAATCACAGCAGCAATCATAAGAAATTAAAATAAATTTATATCTGTAATAATTGCTCAGCCCTGGGTTATCAATAATACACGAGCAGCGTGTGAGAGAGCGGGCGGATGAATGAATCCCTACCCCAGCCCCGCTCTGCCACAGCCCATCAGAATTCCCAGCAGCAGGCAAGCACCACGGCCTGAGCTGCTGCTTGGAAACAAAAGGGACAGCAGGAGGGCTGGGGGGAATATAGCATTTCATTCCGTGCATCAACAGAAATGGATTAATATAAGACAGGGATCCTCTGAGCAATGGCTGGGTAAAATATCACCGTGAGGACAGGAAAGCTACATTGACCGTGAAATAATTCCAAAGGGTAATATCATAATTTTGGTATCCCTTCTGTCCCCTGGGTGTTATTTCACCACTTCTGTCATCCAAACAATGCTACAGACCAAATTCACAGCGCTGGAGACTTGCAGACTGATTCTCCCAGCCAGGCTGTGGCACTTATGGGTGTCTGGGGGTCCCTGCTGCTCCCCTGGGTGAGCCGGGGTGCCAGGGTGGGGTCAGCGTGGCCTCGGCGGGCACTGGAGATGGGAGCTCTGCGTGTGGGTGAAGGGCACCAGCTGGATTAGCCAGATGCTGAGGGCATTGTGGCATGACCTTCAGCGGGGGAAGAAAAGACAGATTTGGCTCCCTTACAGGCAGCCACAAATCCCCCTGACCTCGGCAGCAGCAGGGCGGCCATTCTGCAGGGCACAGCTTGATTTCCAGAGTTTAGGAGTTCAGTGCCAACTGTTCAGACATGCATAATCCCCCCACTTAACTACAGGCGACCACGTGCTGGCATGACCCAGAGGCCTTGGCGGGAGGAGCCTGGGATGCATCCGGCTCTCCTTGGATGCGGATCCATGGGAGGGCTGTGCTGAGCCCCGTGATGTGCCCCTGGTCGGTGCTGTGGCTGTGAAATGCTCCACCGAAGCCATTCTGAGAGCCCCTGAGCTCACGGGGCTGCTTGTTTGCCCCAGGTTTGCTTTTCCACCTGCTTTGAGAACCAGATCTTCCTGCTGCATCCCCAGAGCCTGCCATCTCCAGCCACCACCCATCCTGGTGTAACCCAACAACACCCCAAGGTCTCTCCAAGAGTGAAGGACCAGCATAAGGAATCACACTGGCAGCACACATTCCTTGTGCATCCCTGACACACGTGTGCACACCCAGCTCTGCAAGATACACTAGCAGAAAGCCTGTGCTCCAGACTTCAGTCAATAAGCAGATGGCACCCCAGCACCATCATTTTACAACATTACAGCTTCTGCTCTGCTCATGCAGTAAACATTTTCTGGCTTTGCATTTTCTGGCTACCGTGGCTTTGCAAAATTCTACATTTTCTACATTATCTTCTTATCAAATGCTTTTGGGGTGGAGGGAGGGAAGAGCATTTATATTTTCGATTTACATCCTGCAGGACGCAGCATCTTCCCCGGATCCCGGTGGGTTTTTGCTTCTTGTTTGCCTCCTTCCTGATTGTCATGGCTCTGTCACTGTTTGTGGGGAACCGGGAGATGGAAAGCTGTTATGCAGACATCAAGGGGTTGCAATGGCATGCTGGTAAACATGAGAGCAAGAGGGATTTCTGATGGTATTAGAAACCACAAGATACCTGCAGATGTAAGTGTTCCTGGAGGCAGCGGGGCTAGCTGCTAGCAGAGCAATTAGACCTGGTGTGATTCCCAGCCCTGCCGCTGCCCTGTGAGTCACTGTGGAGGAGGGGACGGTGCCTTTGTCCCCACCCGCCTGGTGGCAGCTCCATGGCACTTGTGGGTCCCTGTATGCCACCCTGCAGCCAAGCCACTGCTCACTTCCACCTAGGCTTCACAAGCTGGGGGAAGGGGGAGGAAATGATCTGGAGGATATGGCAGGGTGCCTTGCTTTACATGTACAGCAATTACCGTTCTGGCATTTTCCCTGTGTTCGGAATAAAAATGTCAATAAGGAACAAGTTATTACACCAGAAAGACGGTGGAAATGGCAAGAGCTCATGCAGGCTTGAGGGCCTGGGCATCATTGCAAGTGCTGCCCATTCCTGCTGTGTTCCCTGAGCTCTGGGTTCAGGCCCGTCCCTCCCTTCAGCACCATGAGTCCAACCCAAGTCCACAAGGCACTGGAATGAACTGGGATGGTCGAGGACTGGAGCACACGGTGTGTACAGGAAGTTGGGGTGTCAGCCTCCAAGCAGACCTTTCCGCACTCCTCCGCTCTCCTCCATCCTGTGGCTGCCCCAGTAAATAAAAACTTATTTTTCTATTATAATGAGACCTTTCTGTCCTTTTTACTTTCACCTTTTCCTTTCCAAGCCTTTCTTTGGTGCTCTGCTGAGCTTTCTGCCTCCACCAGCCCCTCCAGAGGCCTCATCAAAGGAAGCAATGCAATTCCATACTGAACCTCAGGGTCCCTGCATCCCACAAGGCTCTTGGCAATGGGCATCACCAGAACTGTGAATACCAGAGGAGACCCAGCCGTGACACAGGATGAAGAAGGAGGGTGACGAGGGGAGAGGGATGCTCACAGCCAGAGGAGGGTGTGTTTGCTCACACAGAGCCTGGCAGGTGGGATGAGAGCCAAGGCTGAGGGGCAGGAATCTGGGTGCCCACAGCCCCAGCAGCAACCACAGCCCAGCCCAAGGAGCAAGGGCAAGCACAGCACCCACGGCACCCATAGATACTGAAATGACTGACTGCACCTCTGCTATCCTGCACCTACTCTCTCTGTTTTCAATTATGAAAGGAAAACAACACATACCAAAAGAAAAAACAAAACCAAAAAACCTGAAAAACAAACAAACAACATTAAAAAAAAAAAAACACCTCCAGGAATTAATTAATGATTCATGTTGGAGCCTTGGCAAACCTCACTCTGCAGAAGTTCAAAGCAGAAACAATAACTATTTGGCAAAGAAGGGGCAGTGGGCTCGTGCTTGGCGGCGTGTGGTGCGGAGTGCTGGCAGCATCACTGCCTGACAGAACCCACAGCTCAGGGACCACAGGAAAAGCTCTGCCAGGCTGCTCCGAGCCAAGTGTCACATCCAGCCCCGGGGATCAGCCACCACCCAGCTGTGAATAACCAGGGACACAGGCTTGGGAGGAGCATGCCACTGCTGCCAGCGGTGCCTGTGCCTGCCCTGCCTGCCTTGAATGAGATGCATCCTCCGTCCCACGTGCTCACACACAGGTGTGCCCTCCTGAAAACCTGGGCCTGAGCCACTCCAACTCGGCATCCTGGAGATTTAGGATAATGAGAGATCTTTAATGCAATTAATAGATGTCATGGGACATGGTCTTGTGAGTCTAGAGCAAATGAGGCTTGGATAATTGGTGCTGAAACACATATATCAGAGAGATGATTCTCCCCCCCGCCAGAGCTGGAGGCTGGAACATGCTGTCGACTGATCCCGTACAAATGTGTTTGGCTATTCACTGGCGGGAGCTTCCAAAGTTCTAGTCTGCAGCCTCTGCCAGGCAGGCCTGCAATCCTAGCAGCAAACAAACTGTCATTTAGTTGTTAAAAGAACTGCCTGGAAAGTGGCTGTGTCCCCACATGCATGCACAAACACCCCAGCACGTGCTCACGTGCATGGAAGCAGCAAACAGTCACCAGAGGCAGCTCTTCTGGTCACCTGCCTGCAGCTCCACCTGCCTCAGGGGGGTCACTGGGGGTGCAAAGGAGGCTTCAATCTGTGGCACCCCCACCCTGTGATGGTCTCAGCGAGAGCAGAGTGGTCTGTCTGCCCCACAGCAGGGAGAGGGATGCACCCTATGGCATCCCACCAGAGGGATGTGCCGTCCCCCGCAGTGAACCCACAACAGCACAGGACGTGGTGCTCCCCAGACACCTCCATCCCCTGGTGGTCTGGGCAAAGCCATAAATAAATCTGCCTCTACATTGCCTCAGCAGCACCTCCAAATACCAGACAAGGACACACGCTGCTTCCCCAGATCCCCAAACCTGCTCCAGGCTATTTCCAAGGCACATGTAACCAAAAAGACATGAATTTTCAGAAACTGCCTCATAGAAACCAGGATCTCATTTGTGCAAGGTTCCTATATGAGAAGTTCTGTTTTGCACTGAACTCAGTGAATCAAAATCACCTGCAGGACAGGACTCAGGAAAAACCCAAGCCCTGGCATTTCACTGGGAAATATTCAGGAATTTTGCCGCAGTAAGGGAAAAAGTATTTAATTTCTCAAGCACGAACCATAATAAAATGTTAAATACAACCTGGATATTAAATTAAAGCATAAAAGTCAAAACACATCAAATCAAAGAGACACATTTGAATTTCCTGGACACTGTCAACAGACAGAAGCCAGAATGATTTGCTTCAATATTCTCCCACCTGAATGTTGGCTCCATGGCTACATCCCGATTCTGATTATGTTGTTTGATAAAAAATATATTTTCCAAAGGAAAATTTTACCCCTGATACTCTCTGCCTCCATTTCCAGAGTGCCTGACGGATGATGCAGGGGACAGAGGCGGTGTCATTCCAGGACAGATCCCAAAAGATAAGGGACCAGGCTTGAGCTGCTGCCCCACGCTTGGCTTGTGCAGGAGCAGGGGAAATGGATCCAGCCTGCGCCCCTTAACGAATGGGAAAGCATTCCCATGGGTGATTAAGCATTTGTGTATGGATTTGGAAACCGTAGCCGTGTCACCACAATGTAATTATGGATAAACACAGGATGGGCCATCAGAGAGCAACCGAGCACAAGGCTGGAAGAAGGGCCCTGTTCCCTTCCCCACCCTCTCCCAGCACTCACTGGGAACAAAGGAGATGGCACTGGGCAGCCTGAGCCATCAGCTGTGCTCCAGAGCAGCTCTGCCAAGCAGCCCTGGGCACTCCTGGCTTGCCAAAACCGAGTTCTGGCTTGGGGAAGAGTCCAAAACTCCTGGCTGGGGACCAGGCTGTGCCAAGGTAAGGACTATGAGAGCTCCCTAGGGACAAATCACTTCTGACAGCAAAAGAGGGAATCGAACCCTGGCTGAGCCCACTCCTGGTTGTTACTAGTCATCTGCAATGCAGCCCCAGCCCCTGCAGATGTATCTGTGGGGCTCCAGCCCCCAGGAGCAAACCCACAGCATCAAAGAGACAAAAGACAAAGGTGAAGAACAGTCTTGGTTTACTGCTGTGCAGCCCTGTGCTTCTGCGGCACAGGAAGGGTGCCAGGAGATGTGCCTGGCTCACGGAGCATTTAATGAAGGTCCAGCCCTTCATTAGGCAGCCGTGGAGCCCTGTGAAGCTCATTTCCACTCTGGATCAGCAGTGCCAAGGTGTGGAGAGATCCTCAAGCACTGCTGGTCGGGACCAGGACGTGGGGGTGCCAAGCCCTCCTGCCTGGCAGGGCTGACCACAGCACTCTGCTGTGTCCAGCCCTATGTGCTGCTGGCTCAGGGGACCCCCCTGCCTGTTCTGCCTGCACCCCAGTGCACAGCAGGACAGCACCAGAGCCCCCTGAGGGGAGCAGAGCCCAGGCATGGCTGCTTTCTGCAAGGCCAGGGCTTCCCCAGGGCCCTGGGCACTCCACGTTAGCACAGCCTACAGGCTCCAGATGCAGAGCAGACCAGGCTAAGGCATGCAACACCTTGGAGTCAGAAGCTAAAGAGCAGCTGAGAGGCAGCTCTGTGGCCATCTGCCAGGTGATACAAGCAGTGCTTTCATAATTCAACAGGCAGTGAAGTATTAGAGCAAGGTAAGGCCAGCAGCCTGTCTCAGGGAGGGTATCTTGAGAGCAGGGCGAGCACATGAATCCTCAAGCCTGCAGGTGTGGACATGCAGAGGGGAAACACAGATGCCCTGCAAGCATCCTGCAGGATCAGGTAAATGCAGGTGCTTCTTTAAAGGGTTGGATGTTATTGAGATGAATGAGAACAGGAAATAGAGTTGGACTAATGAAGGCAGCAGTGTGGAAAGTCCTCAGCCCTTGGGGGCTAGGCTGAATAGCTGGAAAGAAGATTTACCTAAGATCTGCCACTTTCTGTTAGACTCATAGTGCAGGGATTCATCAGCTGGGGATTCATCAGCTCCAGCTGCCAGTGAAAGGGAGATGGGATGCCTTCCTGAGGTGTTCCTCCAGCTCTGCCACAAGTTGTGGGCAGAGCAAGAGTTCCCTGTGCAAGCAGCAAGGAAGTGGCTTTGCCTGGATTCATTCCTGCAGGGCACAGTCAGAGGTCCTGGATTTTGTGGCATCACAAAGCCACCAAGATGGCACTTGGCTGTCCCATCCTGAGGAGCTTTGGAACAGCCTGGGTCTCACTGGGTGACTTGCCAGACCCCCCCACCATGCTCCCCCCTCTCCACAGGCTGCCTTCACCATCTCCAGCTCTGCTGACCCAACGAGGTGTTGGGACCAGCGGTGACAGAAAGGGAAAGAATGTGGCAGCTGGAAACCATGACTTAAGATATAGCCAGAAACCACCACTTGAGATACAGCCCAGCATGGCAGTCCCAAAGGCCTGGCATTGCCCAGCAAAAGGATGTTCACAGCTGGCACAAGCAGCTCTCCTGCCCAGGGAGATGGGAAGCACCAGGAGAGCCTCGGAGGCACAAGGAGGGTTAACTCACAATCATGGGAGCAGAAAATGAGGTTCCAGTTATTAGTTGATTTATTGGTCTGTCCTCAGTTGGCACTCAGGACTCAGAAGAAAATGTTCCACTCCAAAGCATTAAGCATCTTCAAAGAGCAGAAGCATTAAAAATTGAAATCATAAAATAGACATGTAAATATAGCAGAGGTAAACGGGGCAGCGAGGAGGGGAGCGGAGCAGAGCCAGCCCCAGCCAAGCCTGCAGGGCAAGGAAAGGGCTGTGCCAGGGGGCTGGAGCTGTGCTGGGGTGGATGCAGCCCCCCAGCTTGGGGGGATAACCTGCAGGGAAGCTCTGGATAGCTTCCCTGAATGACTGCACTGCTCACACACATCTGTGGGTTGCAAACACAACAAAGGGCAAAGCTGCCTTGCTGAATGTGTGCAGGAACCTCACCCCACAGCCCCTCACCACCCTCCCCTATCTTACACTCGATATGCTAAAACCTTTAGGGGTTTTTACTCCCCTTCTCCCACACCAGTTCTTCCCAAAATACTTCGAACATGGCAAGAGAGGGGGAGTGGGGCTGCCTGCCAACCATTCACCAGGTCGAGCAAATCCAATGAAGTCAACCAGCTCTGCATCAGGAGTCAGAGCTCAATGGCAAACCAGTGCTTTAGGCAAGGGCTGCTGGTCACATGCAGCATTTCAGAGTCAGGGACAAGCACTCACTTTCCTCCTGTCCTAGAGGAGCAGGGCAGAACAGGCCCACACTCCTCTGACCAGCTACCTGCAGGGCAGAGGGATGGTGCCATCCTTCCCAAAGCACCTGCCAAAGCAGAGGGCTCAGCAGCACACCCCAAACCTGAGGATAGGCTGCAGGAGGTGCTGGCCCCTTCCCGGGCATAGAGGAAGGGAAGGGACCCAATGTAAGCCACTATCCCTGTGAAAGAGTCCCTTGCTGGGCCTGGGGAGCGGGAGCTAAGAACCCCTTCACGTGTTTCTCCAGCATCTGGCTCAGTCTAAGGCACCATCTGCCAGCAGGGGTGGCAAGCCAGGGGAAAGATGTGGAAAAAGGAGAAAGGAGGGTGGGAATGACACAAAACCTCCCTGCCGCAGTGGGAACGTGCATCTGGCTGGGGACTCATTTGTGGACCAGTGTGTGCAAACCCATCCTCCTTATGAACACCAGGCTGCCTGTTGATTGTGTTTTCAGAGCTACCTGCAGAGATATCAAGCCCTCCTAATTTTTGCCCCTGCTTCTCAGGAGGATGGTGAATGCTCGGCCCCTCTCCAAACCACACCAGACTATGCTCAGAGACCTTGAACCTCCACATGCAGGAAGCAAACCCCTTCAAGGACCAGCAAACCAGCCAAAGGATGAAACACGAGGCAAGCCACACCAGTGGTCGCACGAGCTCCTAAGCTTGCAAACCTCTGAAAGCACAACCATCATCTTGGGAAAGGTCTCTGGTGAGGAACTGGGAAATCACCACAACCTCCAGAGTGCTGGAGTCCCCAGAGGGCCCCATCCCATGCATGGTCAGCACGAGGGACCACCACCCCTGCCCCTCACCACGCTCTGGCACAAACCCAGCTCTCTTGGCACCCGTACCTGCTTTTCCTCTACACACAATTTTTTCTTAATTGGGAGCTTGTTAATTATCGCAATACTTTGCAGAGGAAATAAACAGCAATTAGAGAAATAAGTGGTATTTTTATTCGCTGGCACTCTGGCGGAGCTCTGTGACGCCTCCCATCCCTCGCTCCCACACGGGTACATGTTGCTGCCTGCTCCGGCGGCGCTGCCCGAGTGCTCTGCTCCGTCTGTTCCCCACGAGCAGGGCACTGTGCTGGTGGGCTGCCTCGCTCTCCCCCCGGGGAGGAAGCGTTACTGTGTGAAAGCAGCAGGCTGTCCCACTCTAATCTGTTTTAAAAGTCATAAATTGCTGAGAAAAGCCAGTTTTCCTGCACAACAGAAGGTTAGCGTGTTTAAAGAGAGCACTGGAACTGTTTTTATTAATCAGAACTGCCATAAAGAAAGCATTTTAATTAACATAATTATCCTGTTTGAGAGAAGCAGCCCGTACCTCACAGATACTTTTCAAACTAAAGATGCGGGCTGTCACAGTCAGTCATAATTAAGCAAAATGAGCTGGTTTTCCTTGCTCTATGTCTGCCTCCTTCCAGCCACATGCTTCCCCTCTCCTCTTACACTCAGTACAAGGCAAGCAGAGACAACATCATGCCATGGGGGTGGCAGGGCAGGTCTCCGTCCCTGCATCTCAGTCTCCAGCACGGAGCAGCTGGGGTTAATCTCCATCCAAGCCAACTCCAGGCACTGACCAAGCTGCAAGCCATCAACCTGAAAGATGGAGGTGGCTATAAAAAACCCACAAGATCTGTACGGCTCTGTTTGCAGCACAGTCTCACAGTCAACAGATAAAAGATTTATTCTCATTGAAAAAGACAAAAAGAAAACCATAAAAAGCCTGGCACTGGGCTGCCCGCCAGCACCGAGAGAGAGGAGCAGGTAAAGGGAGTAAAGGCTGGCATGGGCAGGCAGCTGTGTGGGTCTGGGTTTCTCTGAGCACCCCAGACACAAGGCCAGACCCTGGAGGGCAGCAATTTGACCAGGAACTCCAGCCTTCAGCAGCAGCCCTTGTCCTTCTCCTCCTGCCTGTTCCTGCCTGCAGCATGAGGCTCCACTACAAGCCTTAGGCAGCATCTTCCCTTCCCCCCAACACAGTAAGAGGCTCAGGAGCTCCCTCGGCACAACCCTGCCCACTCTTTGCTCTTGATGCTGATGTCCTCCTTTCAAAGGGCAAAATGGGGCACACAAAGCAATCAGGCTTCCCCTCCAAACCCAGTGTTGGCTGCTTCAGCTGAGACCTCCTGCAAGGCGTCCTGGAGCAGGACACAGACCTGGGGCTGAAGGTAGGAGCAGCAACCAGCCAAAATCTCTTAATGACAGCACCATTCAGTATTTTAACAGGTACTTTAAAGAATTCTCTGCTATTTGGCAGAATGTGCAGTGTAATAGATTGCTAACAATTTGTAGTTTTAATTAAAATCTCCTTTATTTATAAAAGATGGTTCTGAGTTGACGGGTTTCCCCTGAAATAGCACAGCACTGCTGGAGATGCTTGTGTCATGTCCTTCGTTCACACCCGGTGTCACCTCAAAGGGACCAAAGTCACGGTGCTGAGTTCTCAGCCTGGTGTCCCCAAGGACTGCAGGGACAAGAACACCCATTCTGCTCACACAGCACCCAGTGCTGGGTGTCACCACCCTAAGACAGCCCACGTTCCCTTACTGTCAGTCAAGAGCTATCTGCAGGCAGAACAAGGCCAAAAAAAAAAAAAAAATTGAAAAGAGGTATTTTTAGATCTTTTTTTCTTTTTTTTTTTTTTTGTTGGCGTGGTTTCCTTAAGAAAACAAGTCTTGTGCTATCACGTGCTCCACGTGTTGTCTGTCTACCCTAATTACTCTCCGACTCAGCAGTCAAATTCAACAGCTTGTGAGTGACAGCTGAAAATCTCAAAGTTATTAAATTCCTGGAGGTTTCATGGAAATAGCCACACAGGCAGAGTGGAGAGGTCTTCCTCGGCTCAGCTGACCCAGGCTGCAGCAGGAGTGGCTCTTGCAAGGCACCAGAGGATCCACATCAGAGAAAGGAAAAGCACAAAAGCCCCGATGATGCAGGGAAAAGGCTGAATCAGAAGATGTAGAATGCTAGATATTGAAATCAGTCAATCTTCAAGTATTAGCCTCTGGAAAAGCAGCCTTCTGTAGTGCTGAGTGGCATGTTAACAACCTGTTTTCAAACAGGAAACACAATTTCCATGGGAGAATCAGGTTTTCTGGATGGAAGAATTAAAATATTCAGGGGAAAAAAAATCATCAAATACACTCTTCTTCTTTGGTTCAACACAGACTGACACATTTCAGGTGACTAAAAAGACATCTGGGACCCACCACAGAAAGCCTAGAAGCATCTTCTGCATCAAATTTTGCTGGGCAGGGGTCAGAACTGGTGTCAGCCTGCTCCAGGTGCCCCCAGGAGAGCTGTGCAGGGACATGGAGAGCACAGGGTAGAGACAGCAGGGCAAAGCCTCGGGCTGGCTGCCGTGAAGGGCTTTGTGTGCCGCATGGGAGGGTTTTATTTCTACGCAGACTATGAAGCACCCACTTAGAGATGTCTCAAGACCTACTTGTAAGACCAAATAAAAATATCTCTCCTGGTTCTCAATTGTGAGATCTGGGAAGGAGGCTTCCAAAATTGGGTTCTCTCCCAGCCTGCGCAGAGGACGGGGTTGTGACACCACAGAGAAGCTGTTTGTAGGTCTCCGTTTGCAGGCTACCAGGCAGGCAGCCTCATCCTCCCTCAACCAGGGCATCTGCCTTCCCCAGCCCCCAATCCCCGGCAGAAACGGGACTCCTTGCTGGGAGCGTTGCGGTCGGGGGCATCGCGCTGCATTGCAGCGGCTCTCGCAGCCGTGTCCCCTCCCTGTGTGGCCCTGTCGCTGTCCGGACAGGACCCGCAGGGCCGGGGAGCCTTTCCCCTGCACCCCCCGCCCGCTCCCCTCCTCACAAACCAAAGCCGCGGCGAGATGAGGCCACGCTTCTAAACTCCTTAGCAGGGAAATGTTAATGAGCGCTGAGCGGAGGGTGAGAAAAGCCCTTAATCGCATTAGCTCCGCTGCCAGAGCTGATGAACGTCCCCCAGCCCGAGCGCCCCGTCCAGACACGCGGCACGGGAGCGGCCGGGGGGAGCCGGGCCCCAGCCCTCGGGGCATGGAGGGAAAACAGTCCTCAAAGCCACACTGATCCTCCGCTTAACCTTAAAGAAACCCCTCCTGCGAGCTGGTGCTGCCCACGCCGTGGGGCTGCGGGATCCCATCCTGCGGGGTTGGGATATTCTACACCAGCCGTGTGTGCCCGCACCCGCGAGGAGTCCGGGCTTCTGCTGCCTGAAGAAATCACGCTCCAGGTTTTATACTGGGAACTCGGGTTTGAGCTTGTGTAACGCTCCGATGGGATGTTTGTTTGTTTGTTTGTTTGTTTGTTTGTTTGTTTGTTTGTTTTTTACGCGGCCAGGAAATCGCCATATCAAGTGTAAGTATAAAAAGAAGGATTTTCCTCAGCTCAGCAGCCACGTGAGCGGCTCCGCTTGCGCCGCCCCGCCTCGCTGTGTGCACACACGTGTGTGCTGCTCCGTGACACACCGCGACATTCGGTACGGTGACACAGCCTGCTGCTCCCCCTTGGGGGAAGATGTGGTTTAATTTTTAGTATAACCTTAGAAAAGGAGACTAGCAAAGCAGCTCTCCCATGAATTTTGTAAATGACATTTATTTCTCGGTGCGGTATCGCTGGTGATGGACAAATCTGGAATTTAGGGGAGCAGCCATCTTCTCCTGCCAGCTCCAGTGTGATGAGGTGGTTATCCTTAGGCTCAGCTCAGCATTGCCTGGAAAATCTGCAGGTGCTGAACCTTCTTCTCCCTTTGAGACCTCAGCATAAAATGTAGCCCCTGTGTGCCTTAGGGGGCTCTGGGTACTTTTTTTAGTGTCTGGAGACCCCATCTCTACAGAAGCTCCCACACCCTCCCCATCAGTGGGCTGCAGACCAGCAGTAACACAGCAGAGTTTCCCACCCAGTCTCACCAGCTCAGCCCATGAAAGCATCTCTGATGTGCTCAGATCCCTGCCCATCCTGGCTGAAGTGTGATGGAGTTTGCATTAAGAGCTCAACAGATCTTCCTGGTCACCGAGGCGAGCTCCCTGCTACCTAAGCCTGCCAAGTCTCAATTTGAATACATATAAAAAACGTCAACAGCTGGGTGTTTAATGACAGGGACTAGAAATCAGGCTCTGCAGAGTCACACCAGGTTATTTCAGCTCGCTGGAGCTGGCTTTGGAGCATGCCAGGGAGGCTGGTGCTTCCAGCTCTGTCCAAAAGCACGGTGGTTCAAGGAAACACAAACCATGCCAAACGCCCACACAAACCATGCACAACGCCCCTCAAACCGTGCCCAGCCCCCAAAGGCTGAGCTCAGAGGAGCACAGCTGGAGATTCACAGCACAACCCTCTCCAAAATTTGGGTGCAGGGGTTTTGCACCACTGGGTGCCAGGGTGAAATACCATTATTTGTGCCTCGACAGAGGAAAATGCCAGATGCCACTAAATCCATTACATCCATATGGATTCTACAAGAGACAGAGGGACAGGAAATGTCCAGTTTGCTACCCTGGAGCTGGACTAGACCCAAAGAAACACTTCCAGTTGCTTCACACTGACGAAAGATCAAAGGAGCAGATTGTTAATGGATAGCAAAGTCTGATGTGATTTGTGGCACAGTTATTTGCACCCAGGAAAAAGCAGGCTGGTGTCAGCCCTGCCATGACAAGTCCTTGAGAGTTGCCCTGCCTGCTAATTCACAGGGATCTACAGTCAGTTATTTTGAATTTCTAGGGAACGGGTCCTTTCAGAAACTGTACTCTGAGTCCTAAAAGACTTGGGCACCTCCAACCACAAAGTGCTTCCAAATAGCCCCAACAGGCTTTCCCCACACTCTAACAGAGACTGGAAAAGCCTTTTCTTTGGGCAGACAAGCGTTTCCCTCTGCTGAGGTGGCTCAGCATCCCCAGAGCATCCCATGGATGGGGGTGCCTCTCTCTGCTGTTCCTGGAGCGGTGTTTGGGCTCCCTCCCAGCCCAGGGGACAGTAAATGCTGAGCAGAGCCAGCAGTGGCTGCCCAGACCTGACTCTGGCAGGAGGTCCTGCCCTGTCCCAGCACCAGCAGCAGCCCAGCCACTTCTGAGAGACCTGGGAGTGACCCTCAGCACTCCTCCTCACACAGACCAAGCAAAGGCATCTCTTGGAGTCTCCCAGCACTGACATCCTCTGCTGCCAGGCTCCCCAGAAGTGCCTTCCACCCTCTCAGCACACTCTCTGGAAACCCGAGCTGATGTTTCCTAGGCTGTGTGACCAATTCTTGCTCTGGTGTCACCACAAATCTCCAATTCCCCACATCACATCTCAGCTGCTTCCTGGCTCCTCCCTGGCCTCTCCACTCAACAGCAGACACAAGCCAGTCGTGTTTTGGCAAAGGGGTGCCTACAAAACCTCAGCTGTAGCCCTGACTTTAAAAAATAAGAGCATAGGAAAAAAATAAGGCAGCCTCAGCAAGGCTGAGCAATGCTGACCAGCGGGACCCATCACCACGCCACCAGGGTTAGGGGTGGCACCCATGGGAGCCCTTGCTTGGCAGCAATTCACTCCGAACATGCGGCTGAGCCAAGAGAACTAGTTCTTCCTCTGTGCTAACTGAAGGCTGCATCGTCCCCCAAAGGCCCTGGGGGAGTTGAAATAAGGATGAACATCAGGTCAGACATGTCTCCTGCTCACAGCCACACACACATCTGCCTCTCCAAAGAGCTTGGAAACAGAGTCACAAGCACAGCTCGGCCCCAAAATCCACTCTGAAGCATGCAGGTGAGGAGGGAGGAGAGCTCCTGGGTCAGCCCAGCAGGCTGCAGTGTCTGAGGAGGAGGCTCAGGGATGCTCAGACTGAGCTTTCCACTGTCTCTTGCTCAGCTGCCCATGACCGCTGGTCCCAGTGGCCAGAGACCCCATGGGACCCTCACAGGCACAGGAGACCAAAACACCCCTTCTCCTTCCTCAAAACTCCATGTTCATGAGCACCAGCTTATGGCTGATCAAAGGGAGTCCATGTCCTTCTAAATTAAGATTTAAAGTTTTAACAAAAGCCATTCACTGTTTCATCTGGGCAGCTCAATTTTATTGATAAAAGCCTCTTTTCTCTAAAAACATGGGACCGGTTCTCTCCCTGACAGCGAAACGTGAGCAACGCAGAGCTTCAGACTGCACAGGACAACAGTTTTCCAGCATTTCTGCCAGGTTATGTGGAAAAAACCCATATCCAACAACATCGGCAAAGAGAGTCAGTGTGAAACCCTGAGAGACCAGTGGGCAGAGCAGGTTTCCAGCCTCTTCCAGCACCTGGGAGTGCAGTGAAGGATGCCATAGTCACTGTATGGGGCATCTCTGTGTTGCTTTGCTTTGCTGTCCATTATTATGCACCCCCAAGGAAGAAGTGTTGTACGTCCCAACCTGCTGTGTTGCCAGCAGCCCCCTGCTGGTTCCAGGAGAGCAGCCCCCGTGGATCTCTTCCAAGGTGTTCCCATCGACTATGAGGGGGAAAAGCAGTCAGGAAGCAGACAAGGAATGCATGACTCTCCCATCGTGGAGGGACTGCTGGGATTTGCTGGAAGGCATCCAATTAGTTAACGAGCACTCCAGGGCTGAGTCTGGTCCAGAATTAGTAATTAGTTACCACAAGACAAGCAAGAGTGAATATTTTGCAGAAATCCACGTCTGTCCTAGGGATGGACTTAGGAGAAGAGAGTTTGCCCAGCAAATCCACACTGAAATGGAGAGGAGCAGCTGGCAACCAACAAGCAAGCAGGATTATGTGGATCCCAGACTGATGCACAACACCAGGAGAGAACATCACAACTGGCCCCCATCCTTGACATCCTGTACCAGGAACTGGCCCGGCTGGAAGTCCTTGGCCCTGGAGCTGGTTCTCCATGCTGATCCCAGCCCATCACAGGAGCACAGGCACGGTTGGTGAACACTTTGCTTCTGAGGAGCAAAACTGGAGCAAAGAAGTGAACAAGAAACATCAGCCTGGCTGGGTGCCTCCTGCTTCCACCATCCACAAAGACCGTGGCTTTGGAAATCCTGGAATAATCCGCTCACATTCATTTTCCTCATTAGTCTTCTGCTCTGGGTTCCCAAGCATGCTCCAGCACAGGAGGACACATCAGCTTCCAGGTCCGAGGTGGTTCGGGGGAGCCGGGCTGTCACCAGCAGCGTCGGCCCTCCTGGGCACAGGCAATCTCCCACCAGGTTCTTTCTCCTGGTTGAAAATCAGTGGCTGAGCTCTGGGGAGGAGGAGGAGGATGTGTCCTCCGGAGCATTGGCTCCCAGGCCTCACGGCTCCTTGTCACCATCTGCCTCTCCGGAGCATGTCCCCATGCGGCAGGAGCTGCGGAGCCGCTCTGCATCCAGCCCCTGTGATAAATTAGCCAGGGATTCAGGCATTTCGGCGCAGCTGCCTCATCCTCTGCCAGCATGACAATGTGATTAATTTTGGGTGCAGATGAAGCTCGTTTATCAGAGGCACGTGATGGCTGCGCAGGCTGCAGGGGCGTGCGGGGAGCCCCGGGGTGCGGGGCACAGGGGGAGCAGAGGCGAAAGGCAGGAGGCAGGGAGGGAGAGTGAAGAGCCAAGCCTGGGGCTTCTCTCAGGAAGGCTTTTTGCCACGTTGGCTCATGATTAAGCATGCTGAGGGAGAAGAGCCCGCGTGGGAAGAGAGCTTTTATCTTTGCTAACACACATGGCCGTGTCTGGGGAGAGATGTGCAACGGGAGGGATGTAAGAGGATTGGGGAGAAGAAGCCATGAGCTGATTACGTTGTGTTAGAGAGGCAATTCTACCACCATGGCCACTTCTCTCCCACTGCCCCCTCCTCCAGGCCATTTTCCACTTTCTCCCCTTTTTGGAGGACCAATGGGTCCTGTCTTGCCTGTCTCCACTCTGCGGCTACAGACACTTGCTTTTTTGCTGCTGGAGGGAGTGTGGCCAGAGCTGCTCCTGTAGGAATTGTCTGGGAAGACAGAGCTGTATGTTCACTTCCCAGTGTAACACAGCCCTGACACAGAAAAATCTCTTGATTGGTTCATCCACCTCTTGGCTGGAGTTTCTCCATGGGCTGGAGTATGGCAGTGCTGCTTCCTCAACACAGCACAGCTCTCCCAAGGGCCTGAGCTGCTCCCAGCCGAGGCTGCCAAGGTCACAAGCAAAGCATCGTGGATCAGGAGCCTCTGCACAGTTTTGGAGTGAGGAATAGCTTTTGGGGTAAGCTCACAGCATGCCGATGCCCTCCAGTGAGATGGGTGCACGAGGAGAGGTCAACAGGGCAGTTCCCTGGGCACCAGGATCCACAGCCTTCGTTTGCCCCCTGCCATGTTTAGATGTGCCCCAGACAGTGGTGTCCCTCTCGTAGAACAGCTCTGTCTCAGAGCAAGGTCATGCCAGCAGCACCCAAAAACCCTGAGATCACCATAACAATCCTCCCTTCAATAATTTTAGTCCCCAAGTAGTGAACCATTTGCAGCTAAGGAAAAGAAAACCCCTTAAACTCAACAGGGTCATGCAACTTGGGACATCAGTGGGAAATCCTTGAGCACATGGCTGATGTCAATGCCTTCCATGGGACTCAATTATCAAACCAACAGCGAGCATCAAACAAAGAGGCTGCTTTTTTTTTTTGATAAATGTGTACTTTTTAAAGAGAACACATCAAGAGGACAAAGGTGAAGATGACACAATACATGGTAGCCACGCTGATTACAAGACACCCCTGTTAATTTACCTCAGCACAGAGCCAGGACCCTTTCTGCTGGGTTAAAGGTAAGGTTAGAAAACCCGTGGGGACTTTTGAAGTGTGAAAACATCAAACACAGGGCACAGGGACTTGAGCCTGAGAAAGCTCAGAAATGTTATCCTTCTACCCACTGGTCCCCCAGGAGAGTCAGCTGGGTGGGCTGGTGGCAGAGAGGGTGGCCTGAGAGGAGCACATTCCTGCAAAGGCTATAGGTGACAACACTAGCTTGCAGCCAGGACTGCAGCTTCTGACATTCACAATTCTTCCAGGTCCTAAATGCTCCTCTAAGCCTGGCTCCTCTGCAAAGATCTCCAGGCAGGCTGTGCTCTCCTTCCACCCAGTTCACCTTCTTATTGTTCCAAAGGTCCCCTGGATCCCCATCCAGTGGAAATATCTCCCAGCTTTTATTACAATCATCATGCCCATCACCAAAGTTTTCCGTTCCCACCCAACAAAGTTTACCCAGAAGGATTAAAGATGCCCACACCGTTTCCCTTCATGGATTATGGGAGGGCATCCATAGGCATATATCAGTGTATTTTCACACCCAGGGCCAATAATTCTAGGGTGAAGTGCAGCAGAAACTGGCTCCTTAACAGGAGCACACTCAGGCTCTTCCAGCTGCCTGGGGGGCAGTGGTGGTGCCCAGCCCCAGTGCCCCTCCAACCCCACACAACACTTTCACAAGAGACGTGGATGGACTCAGCGAGGAGAAAACACAACTGCACTTACCAGAGCTGAAATCCTACGAGGACCTGCTGGTGAAGCAAGGAACCTGGAAGGGAGGAGAAGAAGAGATGTGGTTCAATGGGCTGGCTGTGGACAGCGGCAGGGGAGTGCTGGTGTGGCCCAGCCCTGCAAGGTGGATGAGGCAGCACATTCAGACAGGGCTGTGGCAGGTGACCTACCCTTGCATGCATCAGGACCATCTAAATCGATCAGGGACACCTAGATCCACCCGGCCCCACTCGCCAGCCTCTCCAGGTGCTCAGCTGGTGCTGGCAGAGCTGCAGCTGCCACACACAAGAGGAATTCACCAAGGGATTAAGGAGCCCTTTCCATCATTACCATCCTGGTAACAAACACTGGGCTGCCCCATCAACGTTCCTCTCTCATCAGCTCCTGGAGCACGCCACGCAAATCTGTGCCGAGGAGTCACAACAACGCACCTGGGAAACCATAAATATCTGTGAAAAATCTCCCCATAAATCCACGAGAGGGGGAATTTACGGCGCTTTCTTTGGAGATTTCTCCGGGTGTTCCCTATTAAGCCATTGTGCTTGTTTGCATAAGTATTCCTCAGACAGTAAAGCCTTCTCTGCCATCAGTTATCGACTCTGCAAACAGGAGCAGCACCAGGCGTGGGACGTACAAACACCCAGCTGTAAAGATGAGGGACTGCCTCCTCACCTTGTGAAGAAATAAAGGATATTAATTGCTTCGTGCAACCACGGCACACTCCCAGCAAGGACAGGGGTGAACTGGCAGCCCTGACATGTACAGAACAACTGAGAAAAGGGAAAGAAGCCAAAAAACTCTCGGTATGCTCTCAGGGTACGCCACACAATAGCAAAGCTATGGAAAAAAATGAGGATTTTTCACATCATTGGGGAAAGAAGTCTGAAGCAGAGAAGAAATACACAAGTGCTGGAATCAGCCCCAGGTACCCAGAGAAATTGCTGTAATACATTGTCCAGCCACGTACCAAGGCCACTACAGAAATTAGGGAAGGAAGTGCCTCGGCTGATGTAGCAGCAATGAATGCACTTGTTAGTGATAATACATCAGCTACCAGGCTGGGTAGAAGCCTTTCCAACAAGAAAGATTGACACAGGGCCTTATTAAAGAAGGTAATACCCAGTTAAGACACCTACTGCTCTCATCTGATGAATGGTTGACACAATACATCATATATATGCAGGAAGGGTTTGAAAATAACAGAATATGCTCAATGGTATCAGCCCACACCTCTGGAATACAGGTCCCTGATATACAGCCTGGAGATGTCATTTTAATTGACACGTTCTGATGAAAATACAAACTGGAACCTAAGTGGGAAGCACCATATACCATCTTCCTATGTTCCTATATGAAAAGTTTAGGAAAAGAAAGATGGATGCACCATTTTCCCATCAAGCAGGGGGTAACCAGCCCACCAGCTGACAAATGACTGACTCCTGGAAAAACTCTCACATCAGCTAAGAATGAATGGGACATCTCACTACCCTTGGTATTATTGACTCTGTTACTGCTACAGCATAGCTGAGGATAAAAATGATGGATGATCCAGATTAGTGGAAAGTTAACAAATCCAAAGGGAAGATAGTTTTCCTAGATTGTACAGGAACAAGGTTCCCAATTCCTGAAACACCTGACAGGAAGGCTCTTGCTTTCTGGTGTCCATCAGATAAGGTTTATAATTTAGCCTGGGCAAAGGTAAGCAGAAGGACAGGTCTCATTGCCTTGAAAATACCAGCTGCTGCTCAAGACTTAATACCAGTTGTTGCGTGATGACAGATAAGAATTTAGGAAGTAATAGCATGCAATTAACATCACTTGTGACCTGTTGACCCAGGACTGCTTACCCTTTCCCTGCTCATCTCCCTTCAAAGCAAGCAAAGAGGGATGCAACTGGTATTACAGGCCAGGATTGGGAGTCCTAAATGGTATAGATGTTGAAGTGCTCCTAAATAAACTAAGTGCAACAACAAGTGATTTAAGCAAATTACAACACGCATTGCCATCCTCTCTCTTAGCATTGGGGACTAATCAATGGCTCTTATCTGATATATTGCCTCTGTGGGAGAAAATTAATGAGAGAGACCACTGGCTGATTGTAGAGGCACTTGGAATGGTCCAGGGCAATCTTTCACCAGTTCTTAGATGTATCCACACTCAACTGTGGATGCACTCCACAGTGACAGCAATTACAAGGGTAGGCAAACACAGCACCTTACCCACAGAGGTTTGAGAGTAGCTTGGGACAACACGACTGGAAGAGGATTTCAATCCTGGTGATGTTTGGCCAATTATGACCCCACTAACAATAAGGTCACGGTTTCTATCTTAATAATACAATGCTTCAGTATACGGCACATAGCCAATTGTTGCACTAAATTACAAAACAATCACCCTCCTTCCCATAGAACATAAAGTATGGATACCACAAAGTGGACACAGGGGGCAAACAGTACATGGGAACAACAAGGATTCCATTGAAAATGTAACACCATTAAACCCCAAGACATGTCTTGACACTGAGCAAAATATTTGTCATTTTGAAACATGTGCCTATGAAATCCCTGCAAGTGCACTTATGAAAAAGGGTATGTTTTCTTAAGGACCCTTTGTGGTTTTACATTAGTAGGTGATATTATTGTAGATACAAGTAATCCTTCGAATATTTGCACTCATAACTTTAGTGGAATTATAGGGTATGATTTTAATTATACAGCTCCTGTTACATCCCGCCAGTTGTTACAGTCTAATTATACACTAGTTAAAGACTTGTTACCTACTTCAACTGGAATTAATCTTAATGCTGGTAAGGAAACTATCACAACATGATGACTTACATCGAGTATTAAAACACATACGAACTGATAGGAAAAACCCATAATCACTGTCCACCATAATGAGGATGAAATGTGGTGTGTGTTCAAAAGAGGAAGAAGAGACGGAGAACACCACTGATGGGAAACTGTCCTGGGGTGGTCAGCCACAGGAATTTATAACCTCCTGCTCCACCCAGTGGTAACCGTACTAGCTTTGAGTCTGTTAGGTCTGGTGCTTGTGATCATTCTGTACATAAGATTATGGAAGCTGATCATGCTTTTTGAAAGGCTTTGCAAGCTTTGCTAAATGTATTAGCAGGGATGCTTAATAAAAACAAAGGGAGGGTTGTAAAGAAGTAAAGGATATTAATTGCTTAGCATAACTTGCTTAGCATTAGTAGCTAAGATGAGCTGAAGCTGAAGCTTTAGGCCCCACTGAGCAGATTTCACCCTGCACAGCTTCTGCAAGGCTGCCTGGGTTAATTTCCAGGAGAGCAGGTTGTATTTCAGCTGTGACATTTCTCTGCATGTTTAACGGATCCCTATCATGGCTCCAATGTACTTCTGCATAGATGGGTGGGAGACAGGGGAAAACGAATAACACGTTTTCTTCCGGCATGAAATCGTGAGAGTGTCCTCCACTGAGTGCAATTATTGTGTATAAGACTTCTGTAGTCTGGCTAATACTGCTAAGTATACTGGAGATTAAGGGATTTGGGGCTGTAAAGTCCATTTCATTCATCCAGGCCTGAGCAAGGCAATGAGAGCAGGGGAAAAGTCTTGCAGAAACTGCTGGACCAAGCAGGCCTGCAGGTGACCGTCCCACCACACCCCCTTGCTGCTTTCAGATCTCTCCCAGGCAGCTCTGAGCTCTGTAGGGGGACATGGAGGGCAAATGCAGATGCCAGAGCCAAAGCACCTGCAGCCACACCCCAGGGCTGACCCCTCACCACTGCCTCCCAAACCCAGCATGCCCCATCAAGGATGCTCCTGACCCTATGCCAAGCACTGCTGTCATGTTCCTGGACTGCTGAGCCCTGCCCAGGGTGGCGTGTCAAGGACACAGGGGACAGAGGGAAGGACTTAAGCAGTCATGGTGCTGCTTCTGAGAGGAGGCACAGGAGAAGAGCTGTTATCCCTGAGCCAGAATAACAACACTGGAGCATTTCTGCTTTGGCTGAGGTGATGGCCTCTCTCTGCCCATCCTCAGAGAGGGAAGTTGCAGTGCTTCCCACCAGGCTGGACTGTACTGCCAGTGCCCAGCCCTGCTGCACCTTGGCTCCTCATCAGAGAACTTACCCTGGGGCTGCAGGCTGAGCAGCTGGGGGGAATACCCTACCCCAGTGCCAGAAAAAAGGAAGCCTCAAAAATAACTCTCCTAAAGAGCCAGCATCCTGCCAAGTTCAGAGCAGGCTGAGGCCAAGCCCCGCCACCACTCCTGCCTGGAGGGAAAGCCATGGCACTCTCCCTGCAGCTCTTCCAAGCCAGTGGAATATGAAGCTGAGCAAATACTGGGTTGTTGTGAGGGCATTGAGGAGTGAAGCAGAGCAAGGAGATAGCTTTGAGTAGTAAAAGCTGCCCTTAAGTTATGAGCTCAGACACAGCCTTATGCATCCCCGAGCAGCAGAGGAGCCATCTCCACTTTGATCTGAGTTTGATTTAAAATGGAGCATCTCCCTCAGCATCACCCACGGGGCAGCAGTGCAGCAACCTCATTTTCCTCTGCTTTATCCCTTTTGCCACCTGCTGTGTGCCCAAGGTCCCAGGGCCACAAACTCTGGCTCCCTGCGCTCCCTGGCCATGATGTTCTAGGGCACAGCCCTCAGCTGTGGGTGCATCCTGCTCCCTCCCTGCTCTGGGGTGGGGATGAGCCAGCACAGAGCCAGGGAAATGAGAACTTGCTGGGGCATACTGCCAGTTCAATGCCCATTAACTTCCCACAAATCCCCCACTTCACGGCCTTATCTTCCTCTGCCACATCCCCTTGCTCCCCCTCCTCCTCCTCCCCCTCCTCCTCCTCCTCCTCCCAGGCTAATGGTCCTTTTGGATGCACAGACAAGCTGTGTAGGTATCCTTGCCTGTGCTTGTGAGCCCTTCAATGGCAGTATCTGCAGGAAGGTCTGAGGGGAGACATCTCTGAAACCCCTTGGTGACACCCCTTGGTGACACCCATAGGTGATGGGATTGCCCCACACAGCACAGCTCATGGCCAAATGCTCTCCTGCTCTTGTGGATTGAATATCAGACTCTGAACATTAACTTTTACGCATAATATATCCCACACCAACCCACATTGCCAGGAGATACCCCAAAGCCATCCCCACATCTGGATGCAAGTGGTTGTTTGAACACCCCTCACGGTCCCGTGCATACAGAATAGATTTACTGTCACTTCTTGTAAAATTAGGAAGGGATAAAACCAAACAGCTGAGCAGCAATGTCTGCTGGGCAGGGGCGGGAGCAGCACCAGCACAGCTCAAGGGCTTTGGCTAGAAAGGGAGCTCTGGAATTATCACCAGCACAGCTCACCATGAGGCATCTTTGCTTGCAGCTCCTGCCCAAAGAGTGGATTTGACCTGGGAGCACTCCTGACTCGCAGAGCTCGTTTGAATCAGCACTTTCTGCAAGAATCCACATTTCAATGGTGCTTCACTGCAGGGCAGGAGGGGCAGGAGGGGCAGGCAGCTCCCCTGGGAGGTGCAGTGAGGTTCCTCAGATCAACAGCAGATGAAAAGCACCGACAGTGGAGCTCAGCCCGACTGGCCTCGCTGCCGAGGCCGTGCAGGAGTTCAGTGGCAACACAGAGCCAACAGCAACCCTGCCACTGCCCAGGAACAGCTTCAGATCCCTCATTCCCTTGACCCGAGCTGTCTGCTCCCCACCTTGCTCCCTCGGAGATACATCCATGGGCTCACAGCACTGGTTTTGCAGAGGAGAAAGTTCACCTTTTCAGCAAACAGCCCATGTTTCACACAACAAACTGAACTCAGCCCAAGCCTTAGTACTCCGCTAAAAACTGTTGGCACGGGAAGTTTGTGTCCAGTCCATTCCATCGAGAGGCACAGCTTCCAACATGAGGAAGGGCATTGGAAAACAGAGCATTCCTCAAGGCAACAGATAAATGCTGGACCAGAGTTAGTGGCTGGAGGCTGGAATCTAGGCAAACTTGGACTAAAATAAGGCCTGACTGCTGGACAGTCACAAGGAATATTGCAGCAGCCAAGTTAGGAAGAAGAGGAATACTCAGCCTTCAGCTATGTCAAGGGAAAGTGAGGCTGTTTCTCCAAAGAAGGTGCCACAAGCAACATCCAAGAGTTACAAGTGGAATAGAACTGTGGAGGGGCTGGTTTCCACCAGTGCTACGGAGCTGTCACATGGTGCTTGGGGATGGCACAGCCACCGTGGTCCCAGGTTTGGCACCAGCCTTTACTCCAGCCAGCAGGTCACATCCCTCTCCAGCCCTACTGAGGCTGTGGGACAGGATGGGAGAGGAAATGCATTCCCAAGGCCGTCTAACCTGCCTGTGAGAGTTCATAGCATCCTTACATCAGTAACCAGAACTCCTGCAGGATCTCCCAGCCCTTCCAATGAAGGGGAAGGAAAATTCTCCTTCATTGCGGCTCCCACCTTTTATCTTTAAAAGCCACAACAGGCAAGGTTAAAAAAAAAAGACAAATAATCCAAGGAAAAGAATACAACAGTCTTTGAAACTCCATCCTACAGCTGAAAGGGAGGGATGGAGGCAAGGTAAGAAAGCCAGTGTAAAACCTCATTATCATCAGAAATCCTCTCTCCCTGCCCTTACCTCTTCACTCATTTCCATATCACAGGGGACACAATACCTTTTTTCTCTTGAAAAACATCCCATTTTTGCAGAGATCGGCTGTCCCCACCCCCAGCCCTGGCTTATGGAACTGGGGAACAAAAGCCAGGCTCACACCTACCCTGGCAAGCGATGCGGGTGTGTGAATCTCCAGGCCCTTATCGGCCTCTCAGGAGCAGTTTTTACCATTATTATTATTAGTCTACTTTATCTTTTTTTTACCTTTAACTTCAAGATCCTTTAGTCAGTCAAATTACACTCAGAGTGGCAGAAAATAAAGCAGTATAAGGGGTTCAGGAAGTTATTTTCATCTCAAGGAGCACATAAGAAAGGTTGACAAGTCTTTATTCTGCTCTTATGGGATAATCTGTAGGTTCCCAGCTGATGGGGGGGGAAATTAAAAGCGTCAGAAGAAATTGCATGAAGAAGTAAAACTGAGGCCTCTGCATAAATTGAAGTAACGTGCAGCTTGGCTGACAGCTGAAAGCACTGGAGGGTGAAATGTCAGGGTCAGGAAGGAAGGGGGTGGCCCCAGGGTCCAGGCAGGGCTGGACAGAGGGTGCTGGGTGCAAGCCAGGAGGGTCACTCAGCCCCCTCCAGCTGGCCTTCCCTCCTGCTAAGCAGACCTGTCACATCTTTCCAGTCCAGAGCATCACTAACAGAGCAGGCGGAGAAGGGAGGGGAAGCAAAGCAGCTCAGTCATCAGTCGGCATCCCCCAAACTGCCCCGGATCGCTGGATGTGTCCTGCTCCTGTCTGGCTGCTCCAATAAAAGCTACAAGCAGCAAGTCAGGCACGGCAAAATTTTTCTGCTCAGACTTCAGGCTCTCACATTTACACACCCAGTACAGGGCCCTGGGAGCTCCCAGCATCCATCCAGCAAGCACCGAATGCCGCGCTGGGAGCGGAGCCAGGGTGCCGAGGAAGGGGCCAGGATCACAGGGAGATGCACAGAGTGGAGAGAAGAGGTGGGACCATCATCTCGTCTCTGAGCCATTGGCCCGTGGGGATTGGAGATGGATCCAGGCAGTGCTGGATGGCCAAGAGAAGCAGGGACATCTTCGTGTCATCGGCTGCAGGCCAGCATGAGGTAGCGAGGTCCTGAACAGCACAGAAAAGGGGCATGAATGCATTTGTGGTGTGAGACAGCCTTCCCCCAGTGCAGAGAGCAAGGGATGGGATCCCTCTCCTCACAGCCAGGGCATGGGGGTCTGAGGCAGCCCCTCCCAGGGTGGCAGGGCAGCCAGCCCGGTGCCTCTGCGGCTGCTCCGCGGCTGAGCCACGCGGTGCCGAGGCGCTGCTGTCACCGGTGATTGATGGCACGGTTCAGGAGGAAATAAATTCCCAGGCTTCTGCAGGAGGTGAACTGGGGGGTGTATCCATCTTAAAGATGCTTAATGAATGTGCCACAGCCCGCGGAGTGGCAGCAGATACATCTCTGCAGCCAGAATTCCCCACGCTGTTCCTTGCGAGGTTCAGGCACAATTGAACGGTTTCTTATTGATTTTATATATGTTTCCCAGGCCCTGGCAGTGTCCAGATTGCTCCAGTCCAACAAGAACCCCAAAGTCACAGAGGGGACTTGCACTTGATCTTCTCATCCTGCTCCTCAACCGTGGGGACCAAACCTGGTGTTTGGCCAGGAATGACGGAGTTTTAGGCTCACGTGGGCTTCAGCTCCAAGAAGGGGGATGATGCAGGACAACTGGGGCGATGGTGAGCTCAGCACTGGGGCAAACGCTGCTGCCACCCACCCCACCCAACCTATGACCCCAGCACCAGGCTCGGGGTTGCACCCTTGGAAGTCAAAGCAAAATAAGGACCATTCCAAAGACACCCTTGCAAGGTGGACTTTGGAAAGCCCTGGCTTTTATGTAGCTTAGCACACCTTAATTTTCAAGGCAAGAAAAATGGCAATCAGCAGTTCTGGCTTGTGACTCGGCTTTGTTTTTCCCTCTTCCCCTTAGGGAAAAAAAAAAGGAAAAAGAAAGAAAAGCAGCAAAGAACAGCAGAGACCCAGCTGACCTTTCCAGCTAAGAGACCTTGTCTAAATCACTGGATGGTAACAATGAATGAAATGCCAGTGCCCTGCCTTATAAATACCAGCTTCCTCTTGGGGTGAAATGCCATCTTCTGAACATGGAAAAGCTGCAAAGAAAATGTCACCCTCGCCAAGGTGTGAAATGCCAGCCTGCTCCAAGATCCTGGGCTCACCCATGGGGGAGATGGGCAGGCTAATGCCTGCTGCTGGATCTCCCAAATTCCTCCTGTCCAGGGCCTTCTCCAAAGCTTCATGGCATGAAGGGGACACAACTTCAATGTGGGACAGACAGAGCATCAGCCCTCCAGCATTACCTCCAGCTCCTCAGCAGTGAGCTACTCAGAAAAGCTTCCTTGAGGATTTGGGTTATTTCTCTTTTCCAGTGGCTGTGAGTCAGAGGGCCAGTAAGATAAACAAATCACGTTTCAAGAGTGGTTGGACAGGCCAAAATAGTTATTTCCAGTTTTTACCAGTGAGATGACAAAACAATTGAGCATAAGGAGATTTTGCCAGCTAAAAAGTTTATCACAATCCGAACTCCTAGTTCCCAGCAAAAGCTGTTGTTGCTTTATTTATTAAACATGGGAAATCATCCAACATACTGTCCTTGTGTGAAAAAAGGCTTCCTATGAAGCTGGTGATATTTGCAACATCTCCCCTACCCTTCCCAGGGCCAGGTTTGGCTTAATCAAAGCCACATTTTCCAGAAGCTCATCCTCCCTTTCCCCCCCATTTGGCATCCTCCTACCCCAGCTTCCTGGTACCAAAGCCCCAGTGCCAAACCTGTGCCAGGTCAGGGCAACACAGCACGAGGGACTACTTGGACCATCTCTGGAACTGCAGGGCTGCAGAAATGTAACCAAGCCTTCCTACCTGATAAAATTACATTGGAAAATGAATGAAGCTGCTTTTTGTCTTCTGGGAAGTGGAGCTGTTCTCTTTCCCCACACCCACACCTTCTTCTTTTTTTTTTTTCCATAAATGTGTGAAATAATTTTACCACCCTTTTTTTTTTCTATCAGTTACTCCTCCTCCCCTCAGATCTCGCCCTTCCTGGCATTTGAAAATAGCTCATGAAAAGCAGGAGGAAGGAGGGGAATGAAAGGAAGTGTGTGGGGATGCAAGATGGAAGGGAAGAGAAGAGAAAAATACATGAAGACTGAAAATACATGTTTTTCAAAGCAAATCAGAATGGCTGATTGCTTCGACTCCAGAACCCATTCTATGAAAGGGCTGATAATCTGGGAAGTTTTCTAAGGCTTTCTGCATCCTCTCAGTTGTTAGGCAACACCTGGGAAGAAAGTGGCACAGCACGCCTGCCTGCAGCTGCCTGTACCCCATGTGCAGGCAGCAGTCCCAGCTGGCAGTCAGAGTGCAGAACAGAAATGCGACCTTCCAGGGACCCAGATACCGTTTGTGGTCAGAGCCGACCAGGAGCACTCTAAATGGATTTTTTTTTTTTTTTTTTTTTTTTTTTTTTTTTTTTTTTTTTTTTTTTGGCTTGTGCAACACTTGTGGCTGGAACAGACAAGGCTGGGAAAACCTCCTCAGGTTTGAGAACCTGCCGGCAGAGCAGCAGCTTGGCCCCACAGGACCCAGGACACGGTGAGGGGAAGGGTCTCGGCCACCTCTGGCCTCAGAGGGGCTGCAGGCTGAGGGCTGGAGGGTTTTTTTCTCCAGCCAGCACCAGGCTGGTGACCAGAATGCCCCCAGCTTGCTGGGCAAGCCATTAGTGCTGGAGCAGTTCCGGGGAGGGGTTTGTGCCCTACCTCTCTCCCTGCTTGCCTTGTGGAAGATCTCCAAGGGAAACGGTTTTAACGCACCACCATCCATGTGCATCGAGTCCAGGGCTTCCCCCCGAGTGCTTCTCTGTAATGGATTCAATCCTTGACCTGGAGTGATGCTGCTCTCACAGGTCCCCAGGGAATCACAATTCCAGCTTTCCTGCCAGGGACAGGCAGCGGGGCAGCACCATCACACCCCTAATGCAAATCTCCTCTCAGCCGTGGCAGTGCTGGGGCTGCCAGCACAGGGGGAGGGATGCTCGCTGCTAGGGGAGGCAACCAGGGCAGTCTTTCCCTCCCACACCCTTTGTCTCCATTTGATATCTCATCTCTCCCTGCACAGCACCTTCCCCCTCCTTCCTGCTCCTGTTCTTTGGGCAGCAGTTCTGGGGCCGAAAGCATGCTTTCCAGCTTTTTTCTTTAAAAAGCCCCTAAAACCTAATTCATTGCAAAGCAACCACTGCATGTCTGTGTCTGACCCAGAAGGGACTTGGGGATTTATGTCAGTGGCAGCACCGAGGGGAATCCGCAGCTGGATCAGCAGGAAGGCTGGCAGCCACAGGCATTGCCAGCACGGCTGCTGCTGGAGCCCTGGGGAGCCACCCCACGAGCAGCACAGCTCTGCAGGGATGCACGGATACAGTGCCAAGTCCAAAGGATGCTTCCCATCCCAGGCAGGAGCGTGACAAGCACTTCTCGCCTTGACAGCATCAGAAGCCAAGGAGGGAACTACATCTCATTCTGTGCCACACAGCACAGGGAAAGCAGAGCTGGGCTGAGCCTGGGGGAATGGCAGCACACTGAGGAGAGCCTGGCTGCTCTGGGAGGCTTCAGGCCAAGCAAGAGCACCCCCACACCCCACAAGAGTGAAGATGGGGGCCTCTGCCATTGTGTGCAGCTCCCTCGGGACCTTGGAGGGGATGAGTTGACCAAACCCAACAGGCAGTGCTGTCCCAGCCCAACAGGACCACCTTGAGATGGCAGTGGGACACTGAACGCTGCTCCAGCTGAACTCCTGAGCCCAGCAATCCACTTCTTTCCTCAGAAGATGCCATCCTGTGATGCTCTTCTCTTCCCACCCTCCCACAAGGACACTAATTTTTTCCAGCTGAGCTGAGGAACAAACAAATCATCACCCACTCCAAGTAGGTGGGTTGGTCACGGCCAAGGAGAAGATGCTTTGTGTCTGGCAATGGTCCACGGAGCTAAGTCAGCAAAGGCAGATGAAGCCACCCTGTCCAATAATAGCACTGTGACACACAGATCACTCCTGCTCCAGAGGTCTCCAAAGGCTTCGTGTGAACTTCATAATACTCCTGTTTCCAGCACACAGGAATGCTGCTTGCAAAGCTAATCATCTTCTAGGGCGTCTTCATTAGCCTTAAAGCACTCTGGTTCTGGCCTCCTGCATCCTCACCAGAGGCCCTGGGCCACATCCTGCTCTCATGTACCGCAGTGTAAATGTGTGTATCCACACCTGAAATCACATTATGGATGTTTCACTGCTGTCCAGCCGTGCTCTTGGAGGCTCAGAAGAGCATCGCTCCTTTCACCTCCAAGGTGACAACCAGCCCACAAGACCCCCAGCCCACCTTGTGGATCTGACCTGGGCCTGACACAGTTCCTCCTCCACAGCCCCACCGTTTACCTCCAGCAATCTGCAGAAATCCCTCCTCTCCTGAGCACAACATGAGACATTCCAACTACTGAGCCTCAAAATCAGACACAGCACCTTTTACCCACACATCTCTGCATGCCGCAGACCAAGAGGCAAACACTGAATTACACCTTAATCCTCACACAGAGAAGCGCCTCTTTCCACAGCAGCAAATTATTTTATTATAGGAAAAGTCCAACCAGGGACCACACTGAAAGCCCTCACAAGCCATGTGCAAATAACCACACATTAACAGCCAGGCAGGCACTGCAGCAGGGCAGAGCAATGTGGGCTTCGTGTGGAAACATCAGCTCTGCCCAAGGCATGGCCTGGGCATGGCTCAGGATGACACTGGCCTTTCCATGTGCAATCCTGAGCCCCCCATCCTCCTTCCTGCTGCCCAGCACCTGCCAGTGGGGTCCCTTTATATTTTACTCTGCTCTGGGGCTGCTCACGGGGCTGTTCTTGTGGGCAGCTCTCTCTGATCCAGCCCTGAGAGTCCACACTCCTCTGCACCCATGTGGGGGCATCAAAAGCCTCCAGAGATTTCAACAGGGTCCCACAAGGGTGGTAGCTTGGCCAAATCGGCCTTTGCCCAGGAAATGAAGTTTTGATGGACATTTTCCAGCCAGCTAGAAAGGCACACAGTGCTGCCAGCCCTTGCACTGCCTGGGTGTTCCCCACGGGTCTGGACTAGATGTGGAACAAGCATAAAGCAGCATCCACCCAAGCAGGGAGGAGGCTGGCTGCAAACCTGGCAGCTCAGCCTTACAAAGCACGGCCAGACACGGGGTTTCCACACTCCATAGCTCCCAGCCTGCCACATTCCTCACTCAGGATGTGAGATGGCAGGGAGGCACGATGGCCCTGGATGAACCCAGCTCTCCCACCGCCACTGGGCTTGGATGTGGGGCTGATTAGAAGGATTAAAAGGCAGTTCAGCAGCGGGCAGCAGGAGGGATGTGCTGGCAAGGCCCAGGCTCGCCAGCCTGTGGGATGCCACCGGAGATCTTGAAAGGAAAGAAAGATCTGAGCGGGCATGGCTGCCCGGCTCCCTCTCTAACAAGGGACAGGATCAACACGCAGTTCACAAAGAGCTCCCAGATGAAAGCAGCTCCATCCCCAGGACCTTGTTATTATTTCACAGATGTTTCTCACATACCTTTTCTTTACTGTTATTTTTCTAAAGTCGCTCATTGCTCTGGATAAATGGGGCCTCTGTGGCTGCAGGCAGAGGGTGGCAGGAAAGGCAAGGCAGCTCCCAGGGGCTGTCCATGGCACTGGCAGGGCCAGACACTGCCGAAACACACAAACGCCACCGCTAGGGATGTTAAAATGTACCATCAGCAGGTATTTGGCAGCAAATACCCTGCACGGGACCTCAGCCCATCTTCCCAACCCCTTCTGCTCCTCGCCATCCAAAGCAGGATGGGCTTTGCAATGGCTGGTTTCTGTGGGAATTGCTAAGAAATCCCAGCATGAAAAGCATTAGCAAAGAGTAAACTGTTGTGACCCAGCCTTCACCTCTGCCTCCGGGCAGGATTGCCATAAGACAATCTGAAATCCAGGCTGAGGAGATCCTGCCTGGTCTGCCACAAATCTGGCAGTAAAATCCCCCCCCGCCCTCCTTGAAAAGCCAGAGCTACTAAATGGCAGCCAGGCAAAGCTCTGTCTGTCTTTGCAAAGCAGCCCTGAGCAGGACAGCCCCAGCCAGGGTCACCGAGCAGAAGAGACCACACAGGGATGCGTTGTCCTCCTGCCCTAAACTGGGCATGCAACCCGGCCCTTGGCCTCTCCCAAACCCTTACTGAGCTTTTGCAGGGTTAGCCCGACGGCTGAATGACAAAAGGAGACTGAAAGGGGGAAAGGGAAAGGATTAAAAATAGATTCCAGTTTTGTTTCAAATATTGTAAAATAAAAGGTCCTGCAGCAACTATTGAGGAACCAAAAAGCACGCCCGCATCTCGGGCTGCGAGGCAGCTCAACAGCAGATGTATTTTTCATTAAAAGACTGTTTAATACTGCAGGTCCCTGCTGAAGAGCTGCTTTCTTGGTTCTGGCTGATTGCCGGGGAGACACTTCTTCCCCCTCCCTTGTCTGGGGGAGCAGGGATTTGCTCGCACAGCCCCGAGCAGCCCCTTTTGCACATCTCCCTGCCTTGACATCCCCAGGAGCATCTCTATCCCCCGTCAGCATCCCCAAGCACACGCCCAGCACTTGCAAGAGAGCCCCACTTCCACCACAGAGCCCATATATCATACCATCAACCTGGCAAGCAAAGGTAAATAAGAAACAAATTATCAGGCGTTTTTAAAAAAGCAAAATGAAGGGCAGGAGCGATTCCAACTGCACAAGCCCAAGGACTGGTAGTAAAGGGAACTCCTTTCCCCCTAATGAGAGACGACTACACTTTGTTAACTCTAACTTTCTCATTTATCACCTTTGCACTGCCTTTGTCTACCTCATGGCTGTCAGACCATGATAATGAATGAAAAACAGTCATTCGTCCCTCAACATCTCACGCAGTACAAACACACCGTGCTGTGGGAATGCATTTACACCACGCCCAGTTCAGGTCCCAGCACAGTAAGGCTAATTTAGATGTTTAGCCAAATCCTCCTTTCTCCTCTGTCCTCCTTTTATTTTATTTTAAAGACAGCAGGTGCTGGGCTCAGCAATTGGAAGCGACAAGCAGCTGCAGGCAGAACACTGAGTGAGAGCTTCTCCTCTCCTGCCTGCTTCTCTGCCTGTGCTGTTCCCCTTGGGCACCCACCGCGGGCACTGGCACCCCGGGGAGCTGCACTGGGCCGGCTTGTGGTGTTTTCTGGGCTCTGAAAAGCAGCGCAGGAGCCACCCACACACGGAGGCATCTTAGCAGTGGGGGCTCAACACAGGCGATGACCTCCCTTGGTCCCCCTGGAGCGGGCTTTGGTGTCCCCATGTTTCCCAAATACGCTGATTTGGTTGGAATCGCATGCAGAGTGCCGGCTCTGCCTCCCACGCAGCTCTTGATTGTTCGGCAGAGCTCTGTTTGTTCGAGATTTGCAAGAGGGGAGGAGGGAGCAGCAGGCAGCTCTGCCGGTGGGTACGTGGCTAGATCCTGTCATTTTTAAAAATTAAAGAAATTGCCATTAATTCATTCTTAATTAATTAACAGAGGCTTCAACACTGAGAGATGCAGAACGCAGAGGAGAAGAAAAAAGGCAAAACACCCTGGCTGCTGGACACATTTCTTCTGGTAGAAAAGCTTTTCAGGAGATTAAAAAATTCACGTTCGGATGATTTTGGAGGAGGCACGCAGAGCTGACCGGAGCCCTGGTGGTGCCACTCCCATGGGTGCAGCCCCTGTCCTGTGGGTTCCTGGTCCTCCAGCCCAGCCCATCCCTCTCAGAGGGACATTGCCTGCCATCAAAGGAACCGCCCACAAAAGTCACCAGGGCTTCCCGGCTTGCTGGGAGAGGAAATATCAAACCTGTCTGGAAATCAAACAGCAGAGTCAGAAGAGAGGGAAGAAAAGAAAAGAAAAGAAAAAAAAAAAACAAACAAAACAAAACAAAACAAAAAAAAAAAAACCCACACAGGAAACGAAACCTAAACTGACGCCCTTTGTAATTGAAAACACCCAGTGCGGAGAATCATCGCTCGGGGGACAGCACGCTTTCTGCAGAGGAAATCCAAAGTGACTCCGACCCCGGAGCAGCTTCCCCAGACACCGCCGGCCTTCAGGGAGGGCCCGGCATGAGGATTGTCACTGCTCCCAGCTGCAGGTTCCGCAGGTTTTGTCGACAAGCTCTGAGCATGCAGATGCCGCTGTGTGTGTTATTAAAATGCCGTGAAGCTCGTGGCAGGAGGAGCGGAGCAGGCAGCCCATGGGCTCTCTCACCATCAGCAGTGACAAGGCTGAGGATAAAGAGCCTGGCCACTGGAAGAAATCTTCTGCGGGGGTACCAAAAAAGCTCTGATGGAGCCCAAACCTCGTGTCTCAGCCTTAAGGTGCTGTCCTCTCTGCCACCCAGCTGGCACAATGAGCAACAAGCCAGAGAACCCTGCGGTTAGCCCAGAGGTACCAGCAAAGCACAGAGGAAAACCAGCCAAAAACCCCTGAGGAGGCACATTCCATGGCTCACTAATACCTCATTTGAAGGCGTTATATTATCCTGAATTTTAATGAAAGCCATGTTAAAAAAAAAATAAAAAAAAACAAAAACAAAAACAAACAAACAAACAAAAAAAACAACAAAAAAAACCAAAAAAAAAAAACAACGACAAAAAAATCCCCAGTTGTTCAAATTGAAAATGGGATGCCATTTCTCTGCTCATCACTGCTGTGATCTCTTGCTGATCTCCAAGTGGAAGCCATACTTTAAAAATCTTCATGTGTGCCAGGCACCCTGGAAGAAAGATCTCTGGCAATTTGCCACAAAAACCCATACAGGAACTAGAAATCAGAGGCAGCAGAATGCGTCTGCAGTCCTACTGGGAAGACCAAGGCAGGTAGAAACAGAAAGTGAGGAAGGAAGGGACAAGGCACATGCTGGATGCTCACGTTCCCTACCCCAGTGTGAGCAGTCTGGGCAGGCACCTCCAGGGCACAGCAATGTGGCATCCCTGGAGTGCACAGGACACCAACAGGGACTTCACAAAGGCTTCCCAAGCCCACAAAGGAAAAGCATGGGAGCATTTACACACGACAGGAGACTCTCCACCCTGGCCTGCTCACAGCAGGCAACTGGAGGGTTTGCTGCCGGGCTGGACCTGAGCATAAGGAGATGGCTGCAAGCGAAGGATTGTCACTGTCCCCAGGCCACTCTTGGTGCTCCAACAGCTCCATCCCAAATCTCCCAGAGCCACCACCACAGCATGGGCAAGGATGGGAGATGCTCTGCAGGCGGGCAGCCATGGGAGCTGGCGCTCATCCTCCCCACCCAGCTCCGTCCCAAGCAAGACAGTGGAATTAAGCGCAAGTTATAATTAAGACTGGATGTTTGAAGAGAAACATAATCTCCGTTCCGTGGGATTCGCCGGCACAACAGTAATTAACGTCTCATTAACATTCGCCTAATTAAGCAGTTTATGAAAGTGGATAGATTTGCATACTGCTCCACTTCAGCTTCAGTGCATCCAGTCATATCCAGGCACCAGAATTAACCCTTCCAGGGCATTTCCAACCAAATTGCCAACCCTGCAAGTCTTCCTTCTCCCTGTGAGGACACGAGCTGCTGCCACTGCACATCTCACTGCACAGTGCTACCCAAAACCTGATAAAACACCTTTCCATCACCTCTTTTCTAGCCAAACACCTCCTCTCTATTACCTCTTTTGTAGACAAACCCATCTTAAACCTCTCCAGCTTTCTCCATTGGTTATCTGTTTTTAAATTCCTCAACTGGTTTCAGTGCTTTCCCCTAAGTCCTCAGCACATTCATAAGGAAGCAAAGAAGATCTGTAGGAGTTTCTGAAGATAGGGAGAAATGTCTCCTAAAACATTTCGTGCTATACTCATTCCCAAATGTTCTTTAATGTTTAAAAATAATGAGTTCAAGATTAAAGACTTCCAATTCTGAACACCAGTTTAAAAGCAGGATGCAACAGGAGCTTCCAAAAGGGTTTTACTATAAGGGAGTATGTTCCCTCTCTTTGAGAGTCCTCCTGCCATTGAAAGAAAAGGCAAACCAGCAAAAGCAGTGACAACACCCAGATGATGCCCTGTCCCTCTTGGGGACAGCAGGACACCATTCCCAGATGGATCCTGGAGCAGCCCATCAAATAAGATGCATCACACACGCATCCCCTTGGCAATAAGTCACTTGAAGTGCTGGACATAACATTTTCCGCTGCTAATACTGGCTTTCTCTTCTGGTGTTGGATTAGTAAAGCTGCTGCATCCATCACACGCTTAAAAAGGCCACGTGCAAACCTGCCTCCCCCCGGGGCATCTCCTGGGGGGCGAAAAATGAGCTCTCTAGTTAGTGGTTAATGCTTGGAGACGAGATGCAACTTTCCAGCAAATACAGTGGGAAAGAAAAATTCATGACACAGCCTTTCATTGAAAATCAATAAAGCTCAGACCTGCCTGTGATGTACACACTCAATTTATTCCTCGCTCAGCTCACTGCGTCTTCACCACCAGCCCTCTCAGATCAGTCAGCTCCTTGCTGGAGGACACAGTGTCCCTGCCCACTTCTGGGTCATGGCACTGGTGTCCAGAGCCACTGGGACTGTCAGCTTCCTGAGCCTGGCGGTCCCAGGACCCCAGCTGCAGCAAGCCATGCTCCTGCGGCTGTGATCCAGCCCCACAGCATCCCTCCCCACAAAATGTCCAGGAGCGACAGCCCAGCTGTGTCCAGTGACAAAAGCAATTCCCAAGTTTCCTTCCATCTCCCAATGGGTTCCTACAGCTACAGCAAAGTGCTGTGCCAGAGAGACACTCTGGATTTGCACTTGGAACACCTCTGTCTTGAAAACACGTCTTAATTTTCCTCTCTCCCCAGCAGCCAGAAAACCTTCCTGGAAGTGATGATGCAACGAGCCATTCTCCTGAGCCAAGCTAGGACATCCTGCAGTCCTGCACGAGCCCTACCCAAAGGAACCACATCATTTGTCCTGTCCTGCTCCCCCTTCCCCTCTGAGGAAGCTTTGAAATCCATGTGAGACACCCCAAAATCCCTGCAGATTTAGGCGTTAGCCTCTGCCTTTAACCATTTTTTCTTCCTCCCCAGAACTCCCTGAGAATGCAGAAAGCAGTCCCAGAAAGGAAATGGGGGGACGGGGCATGTCTCTGAGCTTTGCCCACCCCCAGCTAGTGGGAGACCCCAAAATTCTGGGGAGATGGAGAAACAGCTGCTCCTTTCTGATGCTGGGGTTGCATCCTACATCCCTCCTGCAGCCAAATCCTCACTGGAGACAGGAGAGCAGCTGAGGGATGCAGGCAGGGGAGATGCAGCACAGCCTCCCGTCCCTCCCGCTGCCCTCCCTCCAGCTCTGCCTCTCCTCTTGCACGGATCCCACGCTGCCACCCTCTCGCAGAGCCACCACAGCAGGACCACAGAGCTGCCCAGACACCGGGCTGAGGGGCTGATGCCAGCCCAGCCCCACAGCGGCTGGCTTTGGAGCAGGGCTGGCTGTGAGCTGGGGGCTGAGGGGGCTCTGGGGGAGGTGGGTGTCCCGCTGTGCTGGGGGCTCGTGGCAGGCTCTGCAGCACAGCCTGACCTACTTTCTCAGGCAGTACAGTCACACCAGCCACAGCGGCAGCACGGGGTTTCTTTTCTCCTCTACCACATACAGATGTCTTCTTACAAACTGGCAGTGGGATCACGGCCGGGTCCCTTCTGTGTCACCACCTCGAAGCGTTGGCTGTCCCCTCCCTCACCTCCAGCCAGTCTTGCTGCCTTTGAATGGGTGCCCTCCTTTCCCTACCCTTTCCCAAAAAATTCACGGCACATCTCAGCCAAGAGGAGGATTTATTGATCGTCTTATCTGTGTCTAATCCCAGCCGGAGCGCTGTGATAAACGAAGCCGGTTAAATAAAATGCCTTCCTGCAAGGTCTCTGTGTCGAGAGCAGCTGGCTGCTGGTGGGGTGCAAAGTGGGGAGCAGCCCCCAGAGTCCCCAGACCCATCTGTGCAGGGAAGAGCAACCCATGACGGCAAGGGCCTTGAAAGAAGGAGTAATGTGCTGTGAGCACCCATCCAAAGCTGAGAACAGGGGTGGGGCACAAACCAAACCCCAACTACTCCATCTAATCGATGGTAAGCAGTTTAAATGCTCTTTCACTGCAGTTCAGGGAGCCCTAATTCCAGGCATGACCTGAATCTCTTTAAAAAGAGAAGGGAGGGGAAGCTGGCAGGCAAGGAGTGGGGAAAGCCAGAAATGCCAGGGATACTAATTTGTCCCTGTTTCCTCTCTGCAGAACAGCATCTGGGAGAAAAAGCACCTGCTAAAGAGAAGGGATCCCCGTGGAGCAGAGATCCGGAGGCGCGTGCTCGCAGCAATCCCTGTTACCCAGCCTGGCCTGGAAACGCTTGACGCAAGAGCAGGATGACGGATGCTTCTGTCTTTGTGAGAGCAACCTGGGGTGCCAGCAAGCACTGACAAACCAGCCCACCCCAGCACAAGGAGCCAGCGGGGGGGCTCAGCCCAAATGCGATGTGGCCGTATCCAGGTCAGCTGGTGAGCCTGCTGGGAAGCACAGGCTATAAAAAGCACAGGCGAGATGCTGGGATCATCCCAGAGCAGCGAGGAAGAGGTGAGGATGGCCCTGCCCTCTAAGTCAGCAGTGCCAGGGTGGCGATGGGCTGCAGAGGATGGCACTGGCCACACAGGACCGTGAGCAAGCACCCTTCTCCCTGGAATTTCCAGAGTAATGGTCCGTGAGACAGCACTAACTAAGAGTTACTGCTGGTTTTCCAGAGGGAGATGGGGTGTGGAGGAAGGGGGACTGAGGTTGCCAAAAAGGCAGGGCTGGCAGATGGAGAGATGCGGTTTGGCACCCCCAGCCCCAGCCAAGGAGGCGGAGGTGGAATTGTCATCCCCTGCATCCTTCTGTGCTTGGTACAACGTGGTTGTGCTCCTTCAGCAGGGAGAGTCCTTGGGGAGCACCAGCCTAGGACCCCGCTCTGCGTGGAAGCGGGCATCCTTGGTGCACTGGAATGGGGACAAATCCACTGACCAGACAAGTCTGTCATCTCAGCCTATTCCTGGACAAGGCAAATGCATGTGGCCAAGAGCTTTCCTCCAGCTCAGCATGGCCCCAAATCCCCTACAGACAGTGGACAGAAGCAGGACGGGCTACACTGGGCTTTCAGCTCAAGCTGTTCCCACCCTGCTGCTCTCCTGCCACCCAGTGTCATTACGTTCCCTCTGCTCTCCCAAAGAGAATCACAAATCTGCCTGCAACGCCTTCTTGGAGGCCTGGGCTTTGCCAGACCCTCTGCCAAGCACCACAGACCAAAGGGTTAATGGATGAGGGGGGGGGGGGGAAAGCTGCGATGCCTGTTCCCCACTCCCGACCCAGTGTCCCCCTGCAACAGGACCTGTATGGGCAGCAGTCACTGCAGCCCTGCTCCCCAGCCCCGATTTCGGTAGAGCCTGGCAGGGCATGCAGGGAGCTGTCAGGCCCCATCATGACTCACACAATCATTTCTCCCCTTCAAGCCAGGAAAAAAAGAAGACATAATTTAAAAAAAATAATAAAATCAGGCAAATGTTTGAAAAACTGGAGATAAACAGAGGGAGAGGAGATAGAGGCAGCTAATGAGGTCCCTGGCCCTGACGAGAGGTGCGAGGAGAGCACAGATGCTGCTTGGCCGGCAGCAGCGATCCCACCCGTCGGGCACAAGGAGCACACAAGGGACAGCACTTCCAGCACAGCCCCGGCAGTGCTGGCAGGGACCCGCGGGCAGCTCCGGGGAGCCGTCCCCAGGGCAGCAGAGCAGCCGGCCCTGGGGCCAGGACCCCCGGCAGCCCTGGGGCAGTGTCTGCACAGCCACACAGCGCAGGGATGGAAGGATACCCTGGCCCAATGGAAACCTCACCGAGCTGCAGTGAGCAGACGGGGGGCACTCCCAGATTTATTTTTCTCGCCCTGCTCTATGAAACACACATAAGCTTACAAATGTTCCATCAGGAGGAGGCCAGAACCCCAAGCCTGTTCCCATGCAGACCCCCAGCTTCCCTACGACTTAACCAACCCCTGCTCTAGGGGCTGAAAAAGGAGAAAAGTCAAAAAATCTTGATTCGTATAGCTAAAACCAAATGTGTCACCTCAGCAACAAATTGGTCTGCCTGCCTGGCAGAAATTGCTCTGTTATAATATATATCCATATTATTCTTTTTGAGTTGCCTTTCCCAAATCTGTTCAAGAATGGGGAAGTTTTCAAGTCCCCGTGGACAGCAAGTCTTTCTGCTCCTTTTCCAGCACCTAGCAAGGTAATTATCTGCCAGGAGCCCCAGGCTGTGCCACAGCTGGTTACACTGATAATTGGCAGAAACAAGTCAGTCCCCCGGAGCACCCTAGGTCCATCCCCATCCCTCTCTGCCTTCCTCCTCCTCCTCCTCACTCTGGGGGGTACAGCACCTTGTGTTTAGCACTGGGAGGGCCTTGTACTCCTCCCCTGGGTGCAAGAGGTGCAAAGATACTCCTGCCCACCCAAGGGACGAGGGACAGGACCCCAGAAACACTCATTGCCAAGGGGATGCTCCTTGGATGGATGAGGACACCATGGAGAGCACTAGTTCTGCTGGTACCAAGAGACTTACAAAGTGCAGAACTTAGAATCTGTTTCAGCCTCTTCTGGAGGGATACTTAGGAAGTGGAGGCTTCCCAAGAAGCCTTCTGTTCCCAAAATGAAAGGAAAAAAAGCTCTGATCTTGGAGGCATTTATATCTCCCCCCCTTGGACTTCTCCAGTTTTTGCTCCTCATAAGTTTCCCTGTCTCCTCACCAGGCAAGTCACATTTAAATAAGCCATGGGCTTTGCCAGGAGAAGGGCAGAGCGTGAGCTGTGTGCTCCCAGAGTGAGCATCATCCGAGCGGCACGGGAGGCAGGAGCTGCACAAGAGGCAGCCACGGGGAGCGCTGGGAAGATGCCCCTCGTGCACGTGATGCGTCGGGAGGAGCATCCCCCAGTGCCTGGCCCAGAGATGGGAGGGAGCCGTCAGAGCCCAGCCACCCTACCAGGATGGCTGCAGGCTGCCAGGATGCCACGCCAGCGCCATCATCCTCCTCGCCAGCGGCGCCAACGGGAGCTCAATGGAACGCGCGGATGGGCGCGCTCCCCACCCTTGGATCACAGAGCGCGCACCACATCGGCGATCCGAGGAACACGGACAGCAGCTTGGGCTCTCTACACTTACACCCATCCCTTCCTGATGCTTCAGTGCAAGACGTCCGAGGCCCCACCAGGAGCAGGGACCTTGGATCCCAAGGGAGCAGCAACAGCAAGGACTCACAGCATGTAAGCTGGTCACCCAGCAGTGAAACCTCCCAGCCTGCACAGCCTGAAGCTACTTATCCAAAGCTATACCAGGACTCAGAAAGGAACTCTAGATCATCACTCCAGGGGATCCAAGACTCTGCTGGACCATGCACACAGGTTGTTCTCCATCCCCCCAGCGGTTCCCTGCTTGAGCTGGATATCCCACCGTGCCCCAGGGAGCTGCAGGTAGGGCTGAAACAGCCCTCAGCCAGCCGGTGCAAGCCCAGTTCTTGTATCTTCCCCACGTCAATCCCTGCCCACTGCCTGATTCTTTTAGCTTCCCCAGGAGATGCAGAAGGGAATGAGGCTGGTCCTGCATACCAGGGCTGCCTCACAGAAAGAAATCAGTGGGGCATCTCCTGCTATTAATGGGCAAGATCCCAGGCAGCCCCTGGAAACACCAAAAGTGGGATGAGCACAGGACTCATTCCCATAAGGAAGACAGGATTACCCCCCCACTAACCCCCCTCTTCCTGCAAGGCTCTGGGCCCCCCAAATGTGTGGAGCTCCTCAAAGGCTGCACCACCCCGGATGGGCAGGAGGAGCAGGCACTCACCCGGGCGCCGTTCCTGGGTACCTCAAGCTCCTCTTCCCATTCCCCCCACTCAACCAAGAGCGAGACCAGCTTGCAAGCCAGCGCCCGCTGCTCCACGCTCACCTGTGCTCTGCCCCTCCGGAGAGCGGCTTGGAGCTGCTCAGCCTTTGCAACAAACTCCCTTCCGCAGCAAGACATCAGCCTTTGGGTACTGCCTGCCCCTTCCACGCGCTGGCTGCTCTGCCTGCCTTGGGGATTTTTTTCCTTTTTTCCCTTCCACCCCGTAGCGTTTTGAACGTGCAGATGCCCCAGCTTCTTAAAATTCAGCCTGGGGGCGTGGGAAGTGTTTTGGAACATGCCCAAGCTGTCTGCTCCGTGCGTGCGCGCTGCTAAAAACGATCCACCTACTGCCCCCATCTCCTGCACCGCTTGTCAGCGCCGCCGTGCCTTTCCAAAGATAAGCAAGCTTACACACGCAGCCCGCGGGCAAAGCCCCGGGAGCAACCCCAGCGGGGCAGGGGGGAACTCCTCTGCCCAGGCACAAGGCACACCTTCCACGTAGCAGTGGACAAGGAGCAGGGTGCCGTGGGAGGTGTCTGTGCCCGTGCTAGGGGGGTGAAATGAGATGGTCTTCAAGGTCCCTTCCAACACAGACCATTCCATGATGGACAGCCCTGGGAATAATGCCCTTGAGCCAGCACTACCTCCGACCCCTCCGCATCACAGCGAGGATG
This sequence comes from Brachypodius melanocephalos, assembly GCA_013398615.1. Classification (NCBI taxonomy): domain Eukaryota; kingdom Metazoa; phylum Chordata; class Aves; order Passeriformes; family Pycnonotidae; genus Brachypodius; species Brachypodius melanocephalos. Next base: position 411,897 of record VZSR01003797.1, on the reverse strand, counting down.
GAGCACCACTGTTGCTGGCACAGGGAGAACACATTAAAAAACCAATTCGCTCACTCTTGAAGGATGCAGCAGCAGCAGGGGAACACAGCCACCCTCATTACCATGGGGGTAATGTCATGGGCTGCACTGTGAACACGTTTAGGACGCCCAGCTCGGCAGCCCTGCCCGACAGCTGAGCGCCCGTGTGGTAGCACGGTCCAAGGGAGCGTAACGCGTCTCCTCCCCAGCAATTCTCAAGGGCTACACCAACAAATAATCGAGCTACAGAGATCTGACAAATTAACCTGTAAAACACTGCTGGCAAGCCCAGCTTTTCTCAGACACCAGCAGGCAGCTCTCAGTGGGGCGCCCAACCAAGGTAACGGAGCAAGGCCAGCACACACCAATTCAGAGCCTGGCTCCAGCCACAAGTGCCTTTTAAAAAAGGGTATAAAAACCACTGGGATTTGGTCAGGAGAGACGGACTGAGCCCTCCTGCCACACGCACAGTGTATGATGAAGGCTCTAGGTCCCCAAGGGTAAAGGACAGCAGGGCCAGCTCCAGCCCAACAGCCTGGCTCTGGATTCAAAAACAAGCTGCTCAAAATCAGTGACAAGGTTGCTTTTTCTTTTGCTTTTAAATCCCTCTGGCAATCTGGCCTTCAAGTGCTCATCAATCCGTTCAGGGCCGCCTCCCCCCCACCACATCACTGCTCTGCAAATTTGAGTGAAATTGATATTTTCCTATCAGAAACATGAAATTTCAAACACACAGAACATTGGATTTGAAAGCTGACTTTTGTTGGGAAGGTGCCTGTCTCTTTGTTCACAAAAGGGCTCATTTTTCCTGGAAAAGGGCCCAGATTTTGAGTGAAAGATCAATAACATGCAGAAAACGGGTCCTTTTATTTAATTTTGCCATGATACCAGAAAGAAAAGAAAGAATCCAATGCTGAGACTGAATGACTTCAAAATATTTTGCATTTGTTTACCCCAGTGCAATGCTGGAGCATCTATTCAGAGGAACTCAGTGGGAAGGATGCAGCGTTTGGGGCTCCCCTAGAGCATCCCTTTATCATCCTGCTGGTACCCCACTGAGGACAGCATCCCTGGCACTGCTCCAGTCCAACCCTAGTCCATTTTTGGGGGTATTATTAGGGATTTAATTGCTGCTTCTTCGTCCAAGGAGCTCTTTCACCACAATGTTCAAGGATGACCTTTTGCCTACACTAATTATGAGGGAGGGTGAATCAAATTTTAATTGCAACTACAGCCGGGGTGGGGGGGGGGGGGAACAAAGGGGGAAAAAAAATACACCACAAAGACACGGCATTCGAGATGCCGTGCAACAGTCATGACATGCTGCATCCTCCCCATCCATATGGGGGAAAACTAACACTTTGGCAAATTTATGAGGATGTGTGAAAGTGATTATATTCCTGAAAATATCTCAAGTGGAACGGCCTACCTGGCATATTTCGTTAGTCATGAAACACGCTCCCTCCACCGACTGTAGTTTGTGGCTTTCCATCTGCTTAAATACTTTAAATACCAAAACTTTCTTCTTTTTTTTTTTTTTTTTTTTTTTTCCCAAGCTGAAATAGCACGCCAGCAGCAGAGTGCTGACTCAGGGGCACGGGGCGAGGACATGCTCACCACCAGCAAAGGGATGCAGAAGATGCCATGCCAAAAGGGCAGGAGAACAGAGGGTTCACCACGTGGGTGATAAGTCCTGCCCCTGGCCAAGAAATGCAAGAGGTCAGCCTGTGTTCATTAATTAACTGAATTAATTGAATTAGTGTCCAGCAAGGGAGCACCAAGTGCAAATCAAAAGAATATTATTTTGGGTCAAGTGTGGACACAAAAGGGAAAAGGTTAAAGGAAAGAAATGGCGCTGGTTGGCCATTTTAATTCCATTTGGCCAGGAAAAAATAGGCAACAGTTGTAAAGGTTACAGGTTACTGCTGCCAAGCCCAGATTTTAGCAAGATGGGGTTTATGGGCACTTGTTCCAGGGCAATCAGCACCCTGATCCCCCCAGTTTCTGCTTTCATGGGGAGTGATGCCCCTTTTGTTCTGGCAGAGCTGGGGAAAAGACTCCAAGGCATCAAGGGGATCCGGGGCTGCCTCTCTCCTGCCCTATCCTGCTCTTAATTAAGAGTTTCTATTCTACAGCCCTGGCTGAAATTCTCTGGCTGCAGTGGCTGGAAGTGGGGTGGGCCTGCACAGGGATGAAGCCAGAGCTCAGCACTGGTGCACAGAAAACCCAGCCAAGACTTCCAGTGTCAAAGGAGATGGCCAAGGGGCAGCCACAGCAGCAGAGAAACATCCCCCAAAACACTTAGGTCTTCCATTCCCACCAGGAAGGTGCCCTTAGATGTGCTTGAGGATAGTGAGGCCCTGGCAGAGGTTGCCCAGGGAAGCTGTGGCTGCCCCTGGACCCCTGGCACTGCCCAAGGCCAGGCTGGACAGGGCTTGGAGCAACCTGGGACAGTGGAAGTTGTCCCTGCCCATGGCAGGGGGTGGCACTGAATGGGCTTTGAGGTTCCTTCCAACCCAAACTGATTCTATTATTGTGTACCCTGGGAAAACTTGGAATATCAACACTATGATTTATCCACCAAGGGATCATTTTGAGTCATCGAAGCAGTTATCTACTTGTTGCACGAGGCAATGGCAATTGTGCCCCTCAAAGCAACAGTGAACAGCACTCACAGTGCTGTAACTACAGTGCAACTACTCTTTGCCTGATTAGGGAGAATGATCAGAGTATGAGAGCATCTCAGCCGAATCACCTCCTCCCCGGGGCGTGCAGGCTGCGCAAGAGAAACCCCAGCTACAGATACACATGAACTGGAGCAGAGACCAGTGGAATATGATGAACATTTTCCCAAATGGCAGTGCAAAGCTGAATATTAGGTGATTTGTGGCAGATTTCCTCCGAGAGAAAATCTCTCCTACCATGGTGGTAAGGTTTTCACAGCTCATTTGGCTTTTCATTTGCTGAACGGCTTTGTGCTGTTCTCCCTTGCAGTATAAGGCCTCATCATTTGTGTTTTCTAACAGTTGGGGTTTTTTTTCACCTAGGAGAAAACCATCTCTGCTCCTGCTCTCTGTGAGCCTAATTCTGCATCTCCAGCTGACATTCAAGAGTTTTGGAGTTACTCTCACTTTTCAGGGGCATAAGTCACCTTGGAGGGCAGGGTGTTTTTTTCGAGGTCCAATACCTGGAGAAGGAGTTTCTCCTTCCAAATGCAGATAGTCCCTGAGAGAAATAATCCCATGGGAAATAATCCAGTACAAAGAGGGTTTATTGCATCTTTTCACAGGCTCTTTCTCACTAACAATTGGAGAGTTCATAGCTACCAATACCCATTAGAGGGTTTATTTTATTTCTTGCTAGAAAATAAAAAGGCAGAGCCTAAGAAGAGTAAAACCAGCCACAGAGACTGAAGACTGACAGGAGCTGCCTGGCAGACAGTGAGTGAAAATGCTCTGACAAGATGAAATGTTTTTTCTTTCATTGAAATCACTCCCTTTCCAAATGACTAATACACAGCTATCGTACCATGGATATTTCCAGAGTGATGAGATGTTTTTAAAATATCTCACTGTGCCTCAAAATATCTCACTCTGGCTCAATAGATCATCCAAAACACCACCCACGGAAATCATAAATAAATAGATACTATAGTGCTATAAAAGAGCAGACTGGCCAGGGCCAGGGCAGCATCCTTCATCGGTGAGCTCAGTGAGGCCACTGAACCCCTCCCCTCGGCACCAGGCTCCTGCAGCCAGGCTTTGTGGAGGTGGAGACACCGAGCCCTTGCAAACGGAGCTGGGCACCTCCTACTCTCCCAGCACCTTCACAAAGCTGTCCTGTACAGCTCCTTGATGACACACATATCTCCTTGAATGAGCAAACTGGATATAAGAGGTACAGTGGACTCCGTGGTCCACTCAACCGCCCGCACTCAATAGCACAGCGGCCTCCAAGAAGACAGGTGACATCCTCTGGCCCATGGGCCACCCCTGGAAATCCATGTGCCCTCTCGGGGACCCCCACTGCCTACTCAACAGCTTCAAACCTCAAGCTGCACCAGCCAGAAACACTCCCTCCTACTCCCTGCCCTGAAACGCATCGCTCCCGTCAGGAAAGGGACACCCACGCCCTGGGAACAGCTGGCGTTGGGTGACGCGCTGGAGGGGGGGACTGCCAGCCCAGCAGCCTCCACACCCCTCGCCCCAGGCAGCAGGAGCCAGCCCAGCACAGCACCCACTGCAGAGCCAGGAAGCTCCTGCTCTCCTGACAAAGACTCCAAGGGATTGAACCGAGCCAGGAAGCTCCTGCTCTCCTGACAAAGACTCCAAGGGATTGCAAGGACTGAACAGTTGCAAGGCTGCCCCCAGGCAGCTGATTTTTTTGCATATTTGGATGCACTTGCTCCAGGCTTGGAGATGAAAAAAAGCAGCAAAATGGCAAGAAGAAATCAAAGGGCAGGGCTGACTTGCCTTGCACATGCTCCAACCATTCTGTGTGCAGAGAGGACTGGTGCCAGATCCCTGTGCTGTTGTCCTCTCTGAAGGGAAGAGACCAGAGTCCCATCCCAGGCTTGGATCTCGGTATAAGGAGGGTAACTCTGCTTGGTAACTGTCCAGTCACCCTAGGACAGTAGCTCAAGCAAAACTCCCAGAGAGTTGGAGTGCAGACATATTTTTGAAAGCTCCCTGGATCCTGCTGCACACAGATTAGATCCAGGCCAAGGAGAGCTGTGACTCCCAAAACCTCAGCCCAGCCCCAGTTCACTTTGCAGGAACTGAGAGTGCTTGTTCTCTTCCCTAGGAATCAGGCAACACTTTGCTTTGCTGATTGAAAGCAAGGAGAGCAAAAAAATTTTTAGGAACTGAAAATGGCCTCCTTTGCTTTTCTCAGCAATATTAAAAAATGGTTCAGATCACCCAGGCTATGCTGTTCCTAAGTTGTTTCCTCTTTGGTGGCATTTACTGAAGTACATTTTGAAACTTTGGGAGATGAACCAGCTTTTCAGAACAGGAGTCAGAATATATCCTCTGGAAACCACAGACATTCTGATACTTGTAGTCTTCTTTTCAAAAGGGCTGAAGCTACTTGTCCAGCACAACAGGAATTGGTGGATTCCCTGGGTTCAAGGAAGGAAAACACCTGGCCACAGAAATTCAATCCTACTGCTGAGGTACATGGGAGCATGGGAACCCAGCAGCAATGCCACCTTCACAGAGCTCTGCCAGCCCCTGTCCTTCCTGTCAACCTCTGCTTGGTTTTTCCCTAAATTTCCACTTCTTCCCACTGGGAACAGGAAGCACTGAGAGGCTGCGGAGAGATGACAGAGATGCTGCAAAGGCAGAAGGGAGAAAGGCAAGGCCTTGCATTTCCAATGAAGATAGCTCCAACATCTGTCCTCAGCCACAAATGTATTCACCCGCACAGACACACTCATCAGATGAGGCTCTAAAATATTTACTGCCCAAATATCAATCCTCATAAAGCGAGGCAGCCATTTGGGCTCGGGGAGGGGGAAGGAGACGGGGTGGGTTGTCAATAATGTCATAACCACGGGCAATTTTATGTATCTCTGGAAATGGCCAAGGAACACGCAGCTTGACAGATGTGCAAACGGGTAATGCAGGCTCCCTAGTTATGAGCATGAGGATGTCAAGAGGAATAGATGAGCAGTAATTCAAAGTATATTGGGCCTAGAGAAGTACATGGGCACCATAATGAACGCGGGATGGGCACTGCGGTGGAGGGAGGGCTGAAGGAGGATGAGGAGGGTGAGGAGGGACTGGGACTGGCCGGAGAATGCATCCCCTGTGGTGCCGGAGAGTGACTGAAGGGACAGGGGACCAGGCCTGGCATTTGATGGACAGAGTCACGCTGCCATGGGGTGCTACTGCACCGAGGGATGTGTCAGCCTATCCGCTGCTGCCAGAGGCTGGACCAACCTCCAGGCTCCTTCTTCCTCCTTCACAGCTGCATCTCTACACAAACCTCTCCCACCACTGTGCCACCTTTCCTTTCCCTAGCTCTGAAACTCAAAGTTTTAGCCAAACACCTATATTTTTCACCAAGAGTAAAAAAAAAAAAAAAAAAAAAACCCTCACAAGGAACCAAATTATGCTTCAAGCTTAGTCTCAGCAGAACTACAGCTTTTTTTTTGCCTTCGTCTCCAAACTAGAAAACAAACCCGACGCCGCAGCAAGGGCTGCCGCCGCCCCCGGCTCCGCCTGCGAGGCGCAGGCACCGCTCACACCTCTGACTGTGCCTCGCCCGGCATTTCCCCATCCCACCTCGGCGGGCTTTAAAAAGCAGCATCACACAGACGCACACTACGCCCCCGGCCGCACGCTCCCGCCCCAGAGCCACGAATCCCATCCGCACGACGGCCACGGAGCCTGGCCGCCTTCCAGCATGAGGAGCTGGGAAGAAGGGAAGAGCGATTTAACCAGGGATGGGATGCTGGAACACTCTCCTGCTCAGGTGTTTGGTTTGCCGGAGGAGTGGGGCAGCACGGTGCAGAGAGGATCATTAGCCGGTCCTAACTGACCTCACTTGGCCAGCCCAGAACAGCACACATGGACACCTCAGCTCCACTCATTTTTCCATAAGATTCGCCTCCTTCAGCACTTCTGGCAGTGAAATTCCCCCTCTCCCGTGTCCTCCGATGCTCTTTGAAGGGACACAGCCATTGGCTGCAGCGGTGGAGCCACGCACACCCTTCTCCCTCTCAGCTCCTGCAGAGAAGTTCATCATTTTTCCACACCCTGGTGCTTTTGGAGCTGGGGGGAATTACTCATGAAGGCAGGCACCCCACACACCAGCAGTCACCATATAGGTGGTTTTTCCTGTGGAAAAATCCATGAATCACTGTAAAAATCAGTCAGGCTCACCAAGCCACACTACTCACCATTGTTTATTAAAAAGAATTAATCACCAATCTTTTTCCTGGCCGTTTTTATGAAATATGACTTATCCCAGCCATTCACTACTAAGTTGTTACAACATCCAGCTGCAAACATCCTCTGTGTGTGCTCTGGCAGCCTTCCCCATGGCTCACAGAGTGACACACTGTTCTCTTAGGTCAAATGACCAATGACTGAAAAAGCTTGAATCTTGAAGGAATATTTCCTACAAGTCTCAGGCTGCAGATTTTCACTTTGGAGATACACGTCTGGCACTGGCTGTTCCTTCAAATGTGTTGCTCAGTGAAAAATCCCGCTGGAGCTGAGGAGTCCCAGGGCGTCGCAGCCCTGGGCATGGGGTGACACCACGAGGAGGCTGGGGCACAGGCAGAGTAGGAGCTGACACACAAAGCACAGGTCCTCTGCCTTCCATTAAAAACACTCTCTGCCACCATCCCAACCAAGCCACACGCAGGCAGGTACCGGGAAGGGGAGGCAGGGGCTGGCATCACTCTGCATGGGCACAGCAGCTCTGACCCAGCGAGACAACCAAGCCATAACAAATCTTTAATGAAAAAATCTCTTTTTCATTCCAAAAAATGTTCTTGTTAAAATTTCTTTCTCCTGGCAGCACCCTCCTGTGCACAAGAGCTCGGCCATGACATGGTGTAAGAGCAGGAAATTTTAATGCCCACAGTTGCAAGAGCAGAAAAGAGAGATAATTGTACTTCATACAGCACCAGTAACTTATCTTGGGGAAACTTTCCCTGCTAATGAGGCCATTCTGTTCAGACATTCAGCAAGAGTTGAGAGGGCTGGTGCTGCTGCCAGGCCACGGTGGGTGCAGGCAGAGGGCAGGCAGGGGTGGGAAAAGCAGCCCAGGAAGCCACCACCGTGGTCCCAACCTCATCACTTTGCAGCTTACTGGAGCTCAGTCTTCCTGAGCTGGCTTTAATTTGTTTCTCTTCAAAAACAACAACAAAAAATCCCACCACATCAGCTATTGTCTGCTCTGCCTCCTCTTGCCTTTGGCTACATGCAAGTTTCAAGGCATCTTCTGGTAGAGCTGCACCTGTCATCCAATCCTAGGTCTCTGCAAAGGATTTTCTTTCTGCATTGGTGCCCACATCCATACAGGTCCCGGGGAGCCCGTGGCTGGCACTGCCAGGGGCAGCTGGGGACAAGCCTCTGTGTCGATGAGTGCCAGCTGCTGAGCAGGATGCCTGGGCTGCAGCAGCTGGAGGCAGAGGTAGAGATTTGTGTGCTCACCTGGAAAGGCAGACATCCTCTCATCCCTTGCAGAGCTGCTGAGAAACCAGCTCCTGGCTTTTTTCCTAGGAATTTAACATCACCATACTCCAGCTACGAGGAGCAGATGCAAAATCTCCTCTCCCTTGGGTCCACAGCAGGGGCAGAGGTGAGACAGCTCTGCAGGAGAGTCGGCTTCCAGGAAAAATGCTTGGAAGGTGGCAGTTGCAGCCAGATGGGATTGTATCTCTTGCTTTGAAGGGAACCATGGGACAGTGCCTGCAGTGTGGCTCTGCTTTGGCACATCCCAGGCTGAGCTGCCAGCACCAGCCTCACTCCTCATTGGCATTCCAGGCACATGCATCCCAGAGGCATGGGGCTGCTCTTCCTGCAATCTGTATAACCAAGCAGCAGCACCAGGAAGGCTTGGAGAATTAGAGCAAGGGTGGAGAAAAGGAGGGAAGGCGGCTGAAAGCCACAGCAGAGCACAGCACCGCAGATTAGGCTGCAAAGCCAAGGCTGGCAGTGTTGCTCCAGCTGCCTGCACGACCTTGAGAGCCCTGGACAAGCTGCAGGGAGGAAGAGGAAAGCCTCCAGTGGCAGCTCTGTGTGCTAATAGGGACAGGGGAAGTCAGGGAGGGGACAGAGGGTGCCATTTGGGATGTGCCACCCCAGCAACAAAGCACACCAAGTGGACCAGGCTGCTTTTACCTCTGTCTCAGCCCCAAAAAGGCAGCTCACAACCGTCATCTTCTTTGGACAGCATTTTTTAAGGCTTGGGTTTGTTCCCAAGGGAGCACATGTGTGGGAAGGGGTGAACACCTCATGTCACTCCTCTAGGACCCAGCACAGGGCAGCTGGAGGGGGAGTAGGCTCTGCCTATGCTCCCCAGAGGGAAGGGCAGCCAGCCCTGCTCTGCCAGGCAGGAGATGCTAACACACAGGCAGGCCCCTGAGATCACAGCGTGTGTATCTTGAGAGCTCAGAATAAATATTTAAAGGTGAAGGGAAAAAAAAAACCCTGCTTGTCTCTGTGAGCAAGCTCTCTGTCTTTGCTCTGGGATTTGAGACAGAGACAGAAAAATGACAAAGGAGACGCAGGTTTCAGCAAATCATGGGCACATCAGAAGTGATGGCTTTCAGATGCCAGCTTTGCTGCAAGACATCACCCGGACGGATGCCTGACAACCCCCACAGCCCTGGGGGACTGCAGGTCTGTGTTCCCTCAGACACATGGGGCTGCAGTGAGCCCAGCTTCTTACACCTCTCCACTCCAGCCAAGGATGGGAGCCAAATCCCCAAATCCCTTTCCAAGCCAGTAAGAGCTGGTCCTGACCTGTGGGGACATGTGACCCCTCCTTGCCCTGTCCTGCGAGGATGTACAAGGTGATGGGCTCTGCATCACAGTGTTGGACAAATGTTCCCAAATCCCTGTCCCCACAGCAGAGCTCTGCCAGAGGAGCAAACCACGGCTCAGCTTTCCCAGTGCCTCACATGAGCGATGGCTCGGAGGAAGGACGGGAGGTGACAGCTCTGCTCAGCTCCCAACAGCCCTGTGCTGGGCCATCGCTCAGAGGCAGTGGCCAGAGCAGCCACAGAGAACGGGATGTTCTGTATCACAAGGCTGTCCTTAGGATGCTTTTATTTCCAGAGAGAGCTCATTAGCTCTGGTTGTGCAGCAGTTCAGGGTTTTTTTCTCCCTGTTACCAAGAGCTGGAAAACTCCACTGAATAACATCTCTGAGCACGGGTGGAACAAAGACAGGGCATGGTGGGGAGAGGAGCAACTAAACCGGAGATAATCAAAGCTATTGCTGCAGCCTCACATCACTTACAATCTCCATCTCCTTTGGATTTCCCAGCTGGACTGGTCTCGCCTTGCTCAGCCCCACACACCATTGTGCCAGGGCTGCAGGGCTTGGCTCTGCTCAGCTCCAAGGGGGAAGGAGATGCAGAGGAGAGTTTGAGATGGCAGGGAACTGGGCTCAAGGCAGCCCACTGGATCAGATGGGATGCCAGGAGCTAAGGGGATTTGCAAATGCACTAGGCAAGCAGGAAGGCTCTGTCTCTGGCACTGTCACAGGAGGGGTTTAACACAGGCACATCCTACCCAGGGATGCTCCAGCTGTGATTCCTTGCTGGGATCAGTCTGGAGCAGCCACATCCCTACCAAGCCCTGGCACTCCTCTCCCATCACCACACAGTTCAGCACGCGCTGCGGGAGATGCAGCCGAGAAATCACGTATCAACAGCAGGAGATAAGCCACCTTCCCAGATATGATCACAAGCCCCATTATCTCCTTAACCCTTATGCATGCATTTATCCATTCCAGATCTATTCCTCCTTATCTAAATTCTCCTCCTGTTCTTTCCCATCCCTCGCCGTGGTTGGTCTCGGAGCATCGCAGCCTCTCCAGAAGCGATGGAGGCAGCGGGAGAGCCTGATGCCCTGGGCAGCCACTCACCACAGCTAATGGGATAGGCTCTGATTGACTGGCCCCAGCGATTGAAAGTTAATAAAATGTTAAAAGCAGCCCTATAAATCACCCATGCAGGAAGTGACCTGGACAGGAGGCCTAACGAGTTAGCAGAGGTTTTATTTAAAAGCCATTTGTCTGAGAAGTGCAACACAAAGAGTCAAATAACTCTTAGGAAAACAGCAGTGATGGAGCTACTGGGAGGATTAGAGCTGGCTGGATATTTACAGCCTGAGGACATCAGTCTTCCCAGTGCTAACTGGCCTCTGCTTCCCAGCTGATCCCAGTTCCAGGTAGGGAGCTCCCAAGTGAACCAGGACAAGTTCTGACTCATACTTTTAGTTCTCTGGGTCCACTCTGACTTTCTTACAGACCTCTCGAAACGGGAATCTGATGCCCATGTCCATCCTGTGATAAGTTGGTGGTATCCTCATCTTCCTCCAGGCCCCAGCTCTCCTGCCCTGGGGATCACACATGGAGAAGCTGCTATTCTCATATGTTACTGCACACAGCTGCCATCTCTGTTTGCATGGAGACGTTTAGAAACAAGAGGCCCCAAAAATCTCAAACTCCAAAACCACTCCAGAAATCAAGTTTTTGGTTTCTAATCCCAATTTCCACTCCTCAGCCATGAATACTGATCTTACACCCATCAGAGGGGCAGCTGGGCCACATCAGCCTCAGCCCCTGCTCACTCCCCCCAAGCTGAGCTCTACTTTTGTAACTTTAAAAAAACCCTACTGCCAAGTGCAAGGAGCAGACGAGGGTGTTTCCCTGGGACAGGGACTTGGGTCCCTCCCAAATGCCCTCCCCCAGTCATTCCTTACTCTCCCACTGCAGGAAGGCTCCAATACTCCAAAGGCCTTTTACGCTTGGGAGGAAAGGCGGATCGTGCTTGGGAAGCCTCCAGAGCATCGTTAAGAGGAAAATTATAGACAATTATCCTCAGAAGTACATCAGGGAAGCAGAGGCAGTCACAAGGCACCAGTCCCACCCAAGCCTGGCTCCAGCAGCAGCAGAGAAGTTTCTAAAACTACAAGCAAATTCCAATGTGATACAGTCTGCAAGCAACAGGTTTCACCAGCAGCTACCCCACCTTCAAAATCACCTTTCAATTGCAAGAGAAGTTCTCATCCCCAAGGCAACACCTTTCCTGCCAGCAAGACGAGGTGGAGAGGAGTAGGTGGGAGATGCAACGACACAAACAACAACCTGATTTCACTTGAATTTGCGAAGTGAAATTGGGTTGCCTTTGCTTTTCACGGCCATCCTTACCTTGGGAGGGATGCAGGAGGCTGAGTGCAGGCACAGCTGGTTCTCCTTGCCAGCGATGAGCACCTTCCAGGGGAGCAGGGAAGCCTAAGAGTGCCGGGGGGCTGCGGCTGGGAGGCTGCTCCGGCGGCTCTGTGGGCTCATGGCTCCCAGGCACAGGGGGCTGTGGGTGGGAAGGCACAGAAGGTGTCAGGCTGGAAACACGCGGCCTCAAGGGCACACCAAGCAAACCCAACCCCACAGAAAGGCTGACTGGAAAGTTAGGAAGGTGAAGAACTTAGTATATTGGTATTTTTCTGTATTGCTTTTCTTTCCCCTCCTCCCCATCATCGAGGAGAGGAAACCAGCGGGATCTGCCTAGATCTGGACACTAAGCAGATGTGGATACCTGAAGGGGCTCCTGCCAGGCACAGGGTGATTCTTGGGAGCAGTTTCCCAGAGGGTGTTACTTGCTTCCAGTGTCACTAGTGGGGAAGGAGAGAAGGCACAAACTCACCTGGGCAAGCAGCCCCTGGCCCGTGCTGATGCACACAACCATGAACATGCAAGGGAAGGACCCCTGAGCTCAACAGGCCCAGCCAAGGGTCTCACAGGCCAAGGGGAGCTCTCTCCACTGCTCACAAGCCAAGGGGTTTCACTGGCACCTAGGAAGTGCTGAGAAAGTAGGTTCTTGACCCGCTGATCTGTGATCACTCCCCCCAAATTCAAAACTGAAAAGGAATCAATACCCTTTGCTGATGGAGGTTCCAGCATCCACCCATCCTCTAACCAGCTTCACCTTCACATGCAGCACTCTCCTCTCCAGCAAGGGTTTGATTTAATACATTTATTTAGTGGCGAGGTCCCCAAGGCAGAACTCACATCCTCTTTTTGCATCTCAAACAGTTTTGAGCAGTCAGTGTTTAACAAATTAATAATAATGTGATGGCACCTTGAAAAATAGACTGTCCTGTCCTCAAAAAAGGGGCCACGTTTCTCAATTACTCCAAAGGGCACTGCTTCAGACCTCGCTGAGCAAATGGCATTTCAGCGCAGCCACCTTTTAATGGCAATGATGTGATCCTGCTACGGCTGCAGTCACAGAATTGTGAGGGTTGAAAGGGACCCCTTGGAGGTCATCTAGTCCAAGCCCCCTGCTTAAAACAGACCCTTAAAAATTATTAAAAGCACTATTACACATCTCCCAAATGATGGTGTTACTGAAAATACAATAAAATAATGCCCGCCCTGCCACAATGAAGGTGAACAATGCTGGGGTGGGGTCAAGCACAACAGAGCGGAGCCCCCCGAGCCCACAGGCCCTGCCATCCTCCACAGCACTGGGGGGCCCATCAGCAGCCAGGCCCAAACTTTGGGCTACTGGGGCCAAACCCATGCCTGCCACCTCCCACCCACCCATCCACTGGGGACAGCAAAGACCCTTCCCACGCTCATCCCACGCCCCACAGAGGGGAAAAGCAGATGTGGGGGTGCTCACCCATTGCCCCCATCCTGCATCTTCCTCCAGGGAGATGAACCTGGAGTACTGATTTCCATCAATACTCCAGCATCATGAGAAACTTGATTTCTGTGTGGTTTTGGAGTTTGAGATTTTTGGGGCCTCTTGTTTCCAAGTGTCTCCATGCAAACAGAGATGCCAGCTGTGTGCAGTAGCATATGAGAATAGCAGCTTCTCCATGTGTGATCCCCAGGGCAGGAGAGCTGGGGCCTGGAGGAAGATGAGGATGCATCCATGGAAATTGGGTTGGATCAACCTCTTCATGGATGGATGGCTGGCTGCCTGACCATGTGGTCAGTGATGGAGACTGCGCCGACCTGTGGGCGCGGTGTTGCAGTGCCCAGTGCCCGCAGGCTGGGCCTCACACCCATCCAGCACGGTGGCCATGCATGTCCCATCTCCACATATCTCCACACTGCAAAGCATGAGGGCAGGGCACAGGAGGGGTAGAAGCAAGCTTTAAAATACCTCTTAGCTCAGGTATTTTTTAACAGCCATCCCCTGCCTGAGGTCGGCCATCCTACACCAAGTTGGCAGCTGAGCTCAGCATCCCTCTGTCATGAAAAGTATTCACAAGGTTTGCGGTGGAAGCTGGCAAATATTTGCCAAGGATTCTTCCAAATCTCCAAGCCCGCCATGAGCTCGCTGCAAATTTGTTTGCTGATCGTGGTCCTTGCGCTAATTTGCAAATGGAGAGCAAAGAAAAAGGTGGCTGAACAGTGTGGGGGAAGACGAGCAAGCAGGATCCTACTCCACGGGAAAGGCAACCCTACCGACCCTAAGGAGAGCTCATTAATTAACACCTGCAGCACTGGTGCAACACCCAGCTCCTGATGCTGATTGTGGCAAGGGAAGTGATCTCTCAGCACGGGCAGCACCAGGGAATGGGAGGATGCTGCTGGGGATGGCAGCAGCAGCACCTGCGGGGTGTAAGGCCAGTGATAGCCCCAGCCTGACCTGTCTGTGGGGCAAGTTGCAAAGAGGTGCTGGGAAAGCATCCTCTCCCCTTCCTGCTCCCTCCCCAAAGCGGTTCCAATCAGAGTTTCTCCTGTGGCTTCTCCTCTGATTTTGGCACCTCACCAAGTTCCAGCCCAGGCCAAGCACATTGCTAATTAGCTGCACTAATTAATCACAGTTTCCATTGTTTATTCTTTTGTTCTCGCACAAACGCCCATGCTGCCTGGTGTGGTGGGCTGCCATGGCACTCATGGAGCACCAGCTCAGCTGGTGGAGCTGCCCCCAGGGAATGTGGGTCACTAGCTGCTGGGCTCCCAGCTGGAGACCAGAACAGGACCCACCCCTGGTCCTGCTGGAAAGTGAGTTAGAAGCCAAAGACATCAATTCTGGCCTGAAACAGTACAAGATTCACAACCCCTCTCACCCTTCCAGCCTGGAATTGATCATGCCAGCACAACTCAAGCCATAGTTCTGAAACTTCCAGGAGGCCAGGAGCTGCTGGTGGGTCATTTAGTCCATTCCTCCTTTGGGAAGTGGAATTTACTGTGCCTGAAGCATGGCCAGTCATCAAGCCCAGCCTCCAACATCTCCAACAAAGCCAATTGTACAGCCTCCCTTGGCTTCCTGAGGCTGCTGCCACCACTGTCAGGGCACAGAGTGAGCTGCAGTTCACTTGCCACCATCTTCAATCCCTTCTTCAGCCATCAATGCCACAGCCCGTTCTTCCTCTCTCCAGACATGGGGATGGCTGACCGGCTGTCACTCCATCAGACCCCGCCATGGACACCCCACACTTGCTCCCAGGAGTGGGCACAGCAGCAGGAGCTGGCACACAGCCCCAGCACAGAGGCAGCCATCCATCCGCCACTCCCCGGCTAATCCAACTGAAATCCTGCCTTTGTGCTCATCACATCCACTGCCTCAGCATTAGGCACCCACCGATCCCAAGCTAATCTCCAGAAAACTCCCTCACCCGGGGGGGTTTCCCTTCCCTGGGCAGCCCCGGTACCCCAGAGGCACGGGGGGACAGGAGGACGTGCCAGCTGTGACTCCTTGCCAGCACTGGCATGGTGTGCTGGGAATGAACCCAACAACCGCTCTGCTCGCTCCCTCTTGTCAGGGATTTTTTTAACCAGGTATTTTTTTGAAGGGAAAAAGAAAAAGACACCACAGGGAGAAAAAAGAACTGTTAGTCCAAGGGAGTCTATGTTGTTAAATACAGAGAAATCTAAGTCTGAAGTCCCACAGAGGCCAAGGTTTCCAGGCTTTGACACAGCTGACAAGATAGAGCACAATGCGAAAATACGCACACAGAAATAGCCAGGCGGGATAAAGGATTTACTGCTCCTTTCACAGGAAACAAAAGAATAGGCTTAAACACTTCATTTAGGAGTGGTAAAAAGAAAAAGATTTAAAAAATAAAAAAACCCCACCAGATCTGCAGGAAGAATATTTGAGTCGAGGATTACCAGGAGGTGAAGGAAAACCAGATCCTGCCTGTCCTGGGTGCAGCAGGGCAGCAGTGTCCCCAGGGACCCTCTCCCCTGGCCCAGCAGCATCTGGCAGTGAGCACGCAGACAGAACACCAGGTCTCACCTCAGAGCCACCCAGTCAGTCCCTCCTGCCCTGGGTCAGAGCATTCCAGAACAGCCCACATCCCAGCACAGCCAGCTGTCGTGGCAACATCTGCAAAGTCTCGTCTCTAGACCATTTCTCCTGGGCTGATTCTGGCTGTAGGACTGCCCTCTACACTCAAATCCCTCTCCAGGGTCCACTTCCCCAGTGCCAACCACCCTGGCTAATGAGGCTGGGGCTCCCTGCCTTTCAGACAGACTTTTCCATGACAGGAAGGCTCCAGGCTCTTGGCTGCCCTCCCTTTCATGAGGAAGTCATCTCAGAACACCTCTTGAGACCTCAGCTGAGGAGGCCTGATGGAAAGAGAACTAGGGCTGGCAGGGGCTTTGGAAACAGCTTCCTCCCATCATCTCTCTGGATCTGTCCTCATTGAAGAGGGAAGTTTTCTGCTCCCTCTAAGTTTCCTCTAGCTTGTGATGAAAGAGAAACTCTTTGGAGAACAGACAGGAATCCAGTTTCCCTGATGAAAGTACTGCAGTGGGATTTTTTGGGTTTCTTTTCTTTTGAGTAGCACCAGCCAGAATAGAGCTTTGCAACCAGGCAGGCAGAAGGTCTTACCCTTTCCATGGCAGGAGACCAAGTCTCCCAGCTGGAGACCAGGACAGAACCCACCCCAGTCCTGCTGGGAAGTGAGTTAAAAGCCAAAGCCATCAATTCTGGGCTGAAACAGCATGAGATTCACAAACCCACTCACTCCATCAGCCTGGAATTGCTCATGCCAGAGCAGCTCAGACTGTCTGTGTGAAGCTCCCAGGAGGCCAGGGGCTACTGGTGGGTCATTTAGTCCATTTCCCCTTTGGAAACTGGGATTTACTGTGCCTGAAGCACACCCAATGGCTACGGTCAAGCCTGGCCTCCATCATCTCCAGCAAAGCCAATTCTATAACCTTCCTTGGCAGCTTACAAGCTGCTTAATTGCCCTGATAGTTATGCTTTGAGGGTTTTTTTGTAAAAAGCAGCTGATTTCTCAGCAGCAACAAATACTTGGGAAAGCTTTCTCTCTGGCAAACTCTCTCTATTGTTCATCTCTTTCACATAAAACGTTCCTAATGAAGAGGGAAAGCAGGATCTTGGCTTCTTTCAAAACAATCTGAAATATTATATTAAAAACATGCACTGAGTGTTGACATATTTAGTGCATTGCTTTATAAAGCAAATTGCCTGAGCTCATTCAGAGCTTGACACCATTAAGACAACAGAGAACTACATGACTGGGAGGATACCACTGCAAGAAGTGCCACTTTGGGGAGCTGTGGAGCACCTGGAGCAGCCAGCCAGCCTTGACTCCATCCTAGTGAGAAGTAGAAGCCACCAGCATCATCGCCTGAGAGAGGGATGCACAAGCACCACTCAACATGCTAATGTGACAACTACAGCAGGCTTCAGACCATGAATCCTCCCCACCCAAACCCTCAGCTGTTCATATAGGCATCTCCAAATATCCAAGGCTGGGAGGATATGGTATGTACCACGCTCTCACAGCAATGGATCTGTGCTGTGGGAGCAAAGCTCAGTGTCTCCCTCAACGCACCAAGCCAAATCCCTTGGAAGTAGGAACCTGGCTGTGGTGGCCAGCCAGGTTTCTCTCCACACCTGGCACAGGCAGGGTCCCTACAGAGACCCCTCCTCTCCTGCAGTGTCTTTGAAGTGCTCCAGGCTCTGCTGCAACAGGATTTTTCAGACATTAATCTGATGCTCAGAAAACAAACAGACAGAGAAAGCTTTCATTACAAGGCTGGTTCATGTCCAAGAGCAGCCCAGGGGCCAGCTAAGATGGGCAGTGGTGCTTTAACAGCCTCTCACCAGAGGCCAGTGTGAGCTATGGCTCCCTGTGGACTCCCTGTCCGTGCCAGCTCCACACTCACTTTGCAGGAGCAGGGCAGGAGAAATGAGCAGGTTTTATGGCATGTTGGCTCTCCTCCAGGGACCAAAAGCTTTGATGCTGACAAAGCCACTGCATCCTCTCCTGCTGTGAGGGTGCCCAGACAAGGCATTTCTGGGTGCTTCTGGAGATGCTGCTGGCCTCAGTAGGGACATCTCAGGGGTGATAGCCAGCATGATCCCTACCTGCTGTGGGTGGTAGTCCTGAAGGATCACATCTTCCTTTCCAGGCAGGAGATCAGCACCTTAGGGTGTCTGAGCACAGGGCAGGGAACACTGCAGCCATAGTGTGCATGGAGCATGTTCAGGTTTGTTTACCTGTGACCTAACTCCATCTGCAGCACGGGCAGCTGACACAAGGGCTTGGTTCCCTGGGACAGGTTGGTGCAGAACCAAAGACAACTGCTGCCCTATGCCACAGTGACACTAAAACCCCCCAAGCAGGGCACGGACCCTCAGAAAACCTGGTGTGCCTCAACCTCCTTTAACTCAGGACCCCAAACCCTCCACGAAGGTCCAGCAACCCCTCACGACTTCCACCGTCTCCAGCCCCCCTTGAGTTTATCAGCACCGGTGGGCAGACAGGCTCCCTGCAGCAAGATCCACTGAGCACAAGGCACCACAGCAGATCAGAGAGACCTGGGGCTCCTCTTCATTTATATTCCCCTCCAGCCACAGCCTTCAACATGGCTGAGGAAGGCAAGGCAAGGCCTACAGAGAATGCCTAAAGATTATTTCTCTTGGATTCCAATTTATTTTCCATCATTAATGTCTTTGAAAGCCGAACACGTCCTGCGGACAGAAAGAGCATGTTAAATGTGCACGTGGTGGAGCTGCAAAACCGCGGTGAACGCGTGGCTGGCACAGGTACCCATCCCACCAGGGAAATCAGTGGCCAAGAGAAGGGCTTTGCTGCCAGCAAGCATTGCCCTTGCTCAGCAGAAGCTGTGGTAGAAGCCACATTTTTCCCCCAGAGAGGTCCTCACCGTGCACCACTCGAGCCTGGAAAAGTGAGAGCTTCATTCGGGAAAGCAGAGGTAGCACCAGCCCCAGTGCTGAGCATTGCACAGTGGCAGAGAGAAGGCAGGGCTGGGGGAGAGTGACTTGCATGAAGGATGAGAGGAGCTGGAGTCTTCCGTAATGGAGAGAAAATTGCTTTCGCCAACTATCTGCAGTTTTAAAGCAATTACGTTTGGGGGGAAGCCGAGAGCATGTCTGAGCGCTACGCGCGTGGCAGGCGTGTTTTGAAATACAAGAACCGAGTCAGGAAAAAATAGAAAAAGAATATGCCATTTAAAAAAATATATATTTGATGCAGCAGGCACTGAGAGGATAAAGTATTTATAAATCAGGGAGGGGACAGATACTGGAAGCAGCCAGACATCCCCACAATGGGACAGCTGAGAGGAGGTAGGGCAGCTTGCTCCTATCAGTGGTCTCCTTCCCCCTGAGAATGGGAAATCCTCCTTGGGGAGGTCTGAAAATACAGCAGCTGAGCACAGCCTGGTCTAGCAGAAATAAATAGAGTTTGTTCTAATTAAAACACTGCTCGCCCTCCGCTTCATCTGCTCATGTAGTAGGGACAGTAACAAAAGTCACTGCAGTGACATCAGGGTCAGGTCTCCACGGGCTGGGAACGTGCTGCCCTCAGCCAAAACACGGATCTGCCTTAATACTTCCCCTCACCCAAAACTCAGTAAGCACCCACTGGTTAAAGCCTTTTCAGAATCAGATTCAGACTGGAAGGCAACAGCTTGATTTGGCCACAGATAAGAAGCTCCTTCAAGCTGTAAGAAATACTCCTGATCTTCCCTGCAAGCCGTCACCTTTCACCACCATCCTTCTCCTCTAATCTGCTGGAATTAGGAAGGATCCCAGGCCATAAGCACATCTCCTCTAATGACCAAGGTGGCAGGGCCCGAGCTGCCCTGATCCCCAGAGCTGCTGCACTGACTGCTGCCGGCTCTGCTCAGACATCCAATTTATCAGGAGGATGTCCCTTTTGCTTTCTGGCCACGCGCCTTCCCCTTGTCTTTATCTGCTCTGGGGACAAGTGTGGGAAGCGGAGAAGTGGCATCCAGGGCTGCTGGTGACAGAGTCCCTTTTCAAAGGATGTTGTTCAGCTGTTATTACCAACTCTCGCCAAGTGGAATTGAGACATGAAGTAGATTTGTGCCCAAGATAATGGCGTTTATTAGACAAGCTATTGAGGAGAAAACAAAAGCTAACAGTGGAGAGCCACTAAGAGCAACGCCTAAAGAGAATCCATCACGAATACAAAGAGAAGAAGTGCTAATAGTTAGTGCTTCCCATCAATGATTTGAAACCTCAAGCAGTCCCTCAACGACTCCAGGAGAGTGAAGGTTAGTGTCACCCAGCAAGAGGTGACAAACAGCGCCAAGGCGTCCACGCCCTCAAACAAAGCAGCATCCAACCCCTTCTTCTCTGGTCAGATGTGGCTGAGCATCTCTGCCCCAGGGTGGCAGCCCTCAGCTCACCCATGACCCTTCTCCTCACCTGTACCAGCATCACATTACACCGATACCACACAATTACGCTGTATGCTCCTAATCCACACAAGGATGCTCCAGAGCAAGGATCCCAGAAGGACTGCACCCCACATCCTGACCTCAGCAGGATGGCAAAGAAGGAGAATTCCATCTCTGCACCCCGCTGCAGCAACCAGGCCCCTTTTGGTAAAGCCCCATGGGAAATGCCTTGAAAAGCGTGGGTCCATCGAGATTTTCCTATTGGAGACCATCCCCTTCTTTCCTCACCAAAGAAAACATGCTCCTGCAAAACCTTCCAATAAAAAGATGCATTTTTAATGGGAATGAAAGTCTTCCATAGGATCCTCACTGGCATGCTGGTTCACTGCCAGCCAGCCCAAGCCCCTGGTGAGATTAGCTGGAGCTTGGCACAATGTTCACACCCTGAGGCACAGCTGAGATCTTTGGGAAAACAACAGAGATCATGGCTGCTAAACAACAGCTTGTCTGGGCCCTTGCCGATTTCTACTTTCCAATTTCCAGCCCAGACAAACAATATAGGAAGCCCCCAAATCCCTAGCCTTGAGGCCAGCCCGAAGAAATCACCGATTTCACACCCAGCCCTCTTCATCCAGACCCTCTTCTCTTTCACTCGAGGGCCAGGCTGGGGCAGCAGCACAGGGTGATGTGGAGGAGGGTGAGAGCAGGAGGGCATCCACACAGCCCAGAAGCTCCTGGGAAATTTATTGCTTGTGACACGCTGTCAAAGCGAGGCGCGTCTCATTAGTCAGAAGCGAAGCAAACGAGAGGGCTCCTTAGCCAATTAAAAATTTAATAAATAAGGAAGGGATGCTCCGTGGGGCTCACCACCTCCCCTTCGGCCCTGCTGGCCAGTGGGAAACCCAAGGCAAGATGTAACACAAGTCTGAGTCACAGCTTCTCCCCTTCCCAAGATGGTGAATTCCCCACTTCCAGCGAGCAGCAGCAGCTGGGAGCAGCCAACAACCACCACAGCCTGGCTGGATCTGGCACAGCCAGATGGAAAACAACAAGCTTGAGGAGCCACACCTGACACTCAGGGAGTTGGAAAAGGGAAGACTTCCTTTCACAGCCCCTGGAGCGTTTTGTTTCCCAGTTCTTGAAACAGAGCTCATTGACTCCTCTGAGTGTCATTCTCTGCTAAAAATCTCTATTTTTAACAGCTTTACTTCTTAAAATGACGTGGTTTTCCTTTGAGGGTTAAGCTGAGCAGGAACATAACTTTTTTTTTTTGTTCATTTTTCTTTGGGGTTTTTTTTCCCTCCAAGATTTATCAGCCATTGGAGCAAAGGGCATTACAACTCTTCTCCAGCTTGGCAGCAACAACAACCCTCTGGAGTTTTACACTGCCCTCCTCCACACTCACCTCCTTGCAGCACCCAGGCGTGGGGGAGCCCATCCCAGACCACCAAACACAGGTGAAGGGACCATTTTGAGCAGGCACTTACGGGCAAAGTGCAGTTTTCCCATCACAAGCCAGCTTGAAATTTTACAAGAGCACAGAGGTGCCTGTTAGCAGAAAACACCCCAGCTCACCACATTCCAAATGGGCACTGGAGGATCCTGGGTGCTGCAGACAGACCCATGGGTGTTAGATGGATTGGTAGGGGCACCTGAGCAGAAAACAGGTCTCACCACCCAGGAGGGGCACCCTAAGAAGAGCCCTCTCTCCTCCACCCATACAGGACCCAGTGAGGGAGGAAGCGACCCCAGGCCCAAAGGATGCCATGCCCAGGAGAGACCCCTGCCCAGGGCAGACAGGGACATCCCCTCTCCCCACAACACTCCCAAAATGCACGCCTTAAAAAAAACAGCACAGCCTTGAAATATGAGCCCAACCCAGCAGCATTTCCCAAATCAAACAATAAACAAGGAGCCGATCGTTGCAGGTTTCCCTTACGCTGCAGGTCCTGATTAATCCCCACAGTAAACACAAAGGAAAAAATCTACCTTAAGGGAGATGCTATCTGTTTAAAGGCACAAACGGATGCTAAAAGTAGACAAAGAAGCCAAGCAGAAGCATGGCAGATTTGGGAGCAGGAGGGGAGTGGGGAGAAGCCAATGGGCTCTGGTGTGGGAAGGAGAGAAACAGGAATTCTGCCAGCCATGCCCAGCAGCCCCTAACCCCTGGAGCCATCATACAGTCCTTGCAGGGTCTGTCACCCAGGCAGGAGGGGCATCCCCTCACCACCCCCAAAACATCCCAACCCGGACAAACTCTTCCCTCCTAGTGGTCCCCAAGGCCAGGCAAGTTGGTTGGGGCTCTCAGGACACCGGCTCTGGGGGAATGGTCAGGCAGCCAAACAACACTTCCTCTTATGGAAAAGGGCCATGACCCTGGAACTAACCCCCTGTGCCCAGGGACCAACGCTGCACAAGGCTGGTTTAATGAGAAATGGACATTTGAAGCTTAACAGCTCTTGCCAGCAGATTCTCTCCTCTCTTCCCATTGATGCTGCTTCCCATACGGCACACCCGGCTAATTAATTACAGAGCACAATCCAATCAGTCAGGCCATCCTATTGCAGTTAAAAGCATTTAAGAGATAATGCCATGAAACTCCAGATGGACTGGCTGACCCCAGACTCTGACACCGCTGAGGTACTCGGGGGATGCTGTTGCTCCCGCTGATGTCGCAGGTCCAAACACGCCGGTAAAAAACCTTCAGCCTTGCAGTGCTTCCTGTGGGCTGGGTTTCTGGGTCCCTGCTGACTTTACCAGGAGATGTGCTGTCCTGGTCCACTGGCACTTTGCCCCAAGGCAGCCTGGGCTCACTGCTGCCCGTGGAGCACACGCCAGCCTGGCTCAACACAAGCGCCAGTGAGGGAGATGCCACCTGCCCTACTTCTGGCTCTGAGCTTGCTTTCAGCATGGCAGAAGGACAGATCTGGAGGGCAGATGCCAGCCCATCTTCTCCCCACTGCTGTTACACACACCCCACAGTCAGCTTCAGCAGTGGCTGCCTCAGGGTACCATGCACCACTGATGCAAATGTGTCAGGACAGCCTGATCCCTTCACACCTCACCCAACTCCACTGCACCCACCCAGCACACCAAGCACAGAGAGAGGATGGCCCCCGCTCACCAGCAGCAGGGACTGGCCTCACTGGAGACAGGCTTTGGTGGCAAGTGGATGTAGGAGAGTGGCTAAAGCGATGGGATGCTGTACAACCAATCCCTTTACTGTTATTGCTGCTGGCACTGATGTGCTGATCGGAGATAGGATGTTCTCAGCTTTGCAGGGATGGCCTAAATCTCCTCCCAGGGCTAAAACTGTGAGTGTTCTCCCTTCTCAGCAGTTCAGTTATTGGTTGAGGTTATCAGACCCCTTCGATCAACGTGAGGGCTTGCATTAGCTCAGCCCATTTGGTCTGGAATGAGCCATTGTCCTTCGCAGAGCCCCCAGCAAGAGGTTCATTCAGCGCGTCTGCTCCATACCACAAGCAGCTTTTGTTTCTTCATCACACCCATCTGAAGCCCAGCCCCATCCATGTGTGCCTGCGATCCCTGCTGATTACCAAGCTGCTCATTGTAAAGGTATTAAAGGAAAAACCCATGGTGCCAGATCCTGAGCATCCTCCCAAAGGACTCAGTGTGGTTATGCTGCTCCGTGCTAGCTGTGTCCCAGCCCTGATGTTTGATGATGACAGTGGCTGATTCTGTGATTTACTGATCCTACCCTTGGTTAGTTTTGTCTACCCAGGGTGCTGATAAGCTCCTGGATTTGCAAACATTTGGAGGATTGTGGTTTTAATTTTTTTTTCCCCTTATTGTGTGTGCAAGCATCAAAAGCTCTTAACGCCTTGATCCAAAGCCCAAAGTCAAGGTGGGGGATATATATCAAGTCTAAATATCTTCCTGTTGCAGGTGGTACCAAAAGATTGTTACAGTTGAAATAAGTGAGGGTTCTGCTCTTACTTAGTCCAGCCCATCTCCCAGATCTTTAACCTTCAAAGAGAAGTGAGGAGGAGCCTCTGCTCCTCAATCTCACCTCCAAAATGCCTTTGTTAGAGACTCAGGCACAGTTAACTATGACAAAGGACAGAAAGCCTCCTCTCAGAGCTACCTTCCCTCAAGCCACTGCTAGCCACATCCCCAGCACTCCTGTATCAGGGCCAGCACCACACAGGTTACAGCACCAGGAGTATCCACAAGGTTTTCACCCAAGCAACAACCAAGTTTCACTAATGCAGATTTGCAAGGGAGGGATGTGATTCTGGCAGGACTGGAGCATGGATACAAGCAAATGGCAGCATTTACCAAGCACAAGCATGAAGGGGATGATGCAAAAATGACACTTAATAACTGGGTCTTCCTGAAAACACCATCTCAGCATAACTACGAAACTCATCATGTTTACTGAATGTCCTCTCCCAGTGTCAGAAAAAGACACCATCAATTAGCAAGGGGGGCTAGAACATGATTGCTGTAGATGAGACAGGACCAGCCCCAGACCTCTAACGCCAACTGCTGTTTTGTGCTTGTAGGAACTGCCTGAGGGCTGGCTTGTTGCACCCAGCACTGAAATGAACTACAGCTAAATCGTTATGTTGGACCCTAAAACAAGGAATCTAACTACAATAGCACAACACCAGACTTCATCAGAAAATCAGGATATCACATCCCCTCCAAGGAACCAAAAGAGATGAGGCCAGTGTTTCTTTACAACATCTGTCCCATGGTCCCCTGGGAATGAGCACAGAGAAGAAGTCAGCATATCTGGATAAACAATAAAATAAAATAGGACATCCTTCTTCCTTGGAGTGTCCCACACCAGGCCGATTACAGGGTCTGGACATAGAGAAGTTTCATATTTTGGTAGAAATATGGCCATTGTGGGATGCCACAGCTGGAGGAGGTTCTGCTTTCAGATCTAAATCTGGCTTCAGGGGCAAACAACCATGGCATGGATCGAACAGGAGATGAGGAGGCAGATGTTGCATGCATCCAGCACTGCAGCCCAGGCAGGGCAGAGACATCCCCCTGGGAGTCAAACACCCATGCCACAGCTGTTTGGTGAGGGAAGGGGCTTTTCTCCACGGAAAATACTTGACAGCTCCTGTAACCATTTCAGGGATTTTGGCAGGAGGAGGGAGGAGAAGTTTTTCCATAAGCCCTGAGGCCATCGCACCTCACTCGCCTAGGAGACAGCCCCAGAGTGCCTGGTTCTGGAGTAATTCACTCATTCTCAGCTCTCAGATGCACCATAAAACAGGGCACATCTCCCAGCGGCCCTGCAAGAATTCTCATGGGAACCGACTGAAAAGCTGAGATACAAAGTGAGACTGAAAACACATCAGCACCTCGCAGGTCACAGGACGGCATGGCCTTGGGGTTGTGCTACCAACCTGGAGCACCAGTTCTGCTCCAAGCCCACAAAACAATGCACCAGAGAAAGTTCTTACCCTTCGGCATCCATCTTCCCTTCCCACAGCTGCAGCACCACTGCCGGAGCCTGCACCGTCCCATTTTCTGTACCCTGATATGAACCCTTCCAATTAAACCACTGAACTGTTCCCAGCTCAGCTTCCCATGCATGAAAACGTCCTGTTATTTTGCACCTGCCAAGAGCTGTGTCCCAGCAGATCTATCTTGAACTGACACTTGAGGATAATTAAACCTCTCTCTCTCCACCGTTAGCAGCGCAGCAGATAAAAGGAGAGCCCTGGGGCCCTCGAGTCGCTGTTGTGGTGGGTTGCTTCTGTACAAGTCGAGGAACATGAGATGAGACTCAGTTTTTCAATAGAGACGTGGGCAAGGGAGCAGGGGGACAGCTTGGCAATTTGCCTTAATTTAGCAGGGGAGCAAGAAGCACACAAGCAGCTCCGCTAGCCGGGCAGATCCTCTGATGAACAGAGAGCTGGAAACAAAGTGTCTGGGATCAAATCGCACCCCTGTTGTTGCTAAACCCGGAGTATCGTCCGTCACGGAGCCAGCAGTCCCTAGGGAATCAGCTGCGATGTTCCAGGCACCCTTGCCATCTCCTCTAGCTTTAGTCCGAGCAAGGACTGGCTCTCATTGCCCCCACCGGCACCGCTGGGGGCCAGGTGCCCCACAACATCAGCCCAAAGTTGGCCGGTTTCGGGGAGCAGGTGGCAAGATGGGAACCTGTCACCTCACACCACGCTCTGCCTGTCTCCCGCGCCAGCTGCCTGAGGTTGCTGGATGCATCCAACCTCAAAGCCGAGCTTCGATCGGGGCGGTTTTGAGGTTGGCACTGAGCATCTGCCGTCGCTCCGAGCTGGGCCTCCAGCCCCTCGGGGCATTGAGGCATTGGGGGGGCCCAGAGCACGGCGACCCTGCCTGCCCCACGGAGCTCTTCGCGCCGGGGGAGCCCTTCACTCCGCGGGGGGATCGTTCCCTCATCTCAGCCCCGCTGCGAGAGGATCGAGTCCCACTTGCCGAGTGATGCGCTGCAGAGCCGCCGGTCCCCAGGGATCATGGGTGTCCCCCCAGCCTCCGGGGGGGATGGATATTCTCCCCCCACAAAATCCCATTCTGGTGCCCCCGATCCCCTCCGCCGCCGTTACCTGCGCGGGCTGGGGCGGCGGCCGGGCGGGACGCGCCGCGCTGCAGCTGGGCTCGACTCCCCGGGGCTCGGCGCATCCTCCGCCGCTCGGGAGGGCTCGGCCGGGCTCCCTCGCCCCGCTCCCCGCCGCTCTCCGCCTTCCTCCGCGTTCCTCTCCCGCTCACCCGCATACCCCGGGGCTGGCGGCTACTGCCGGGCTCCGCTCGCCGCCGCGGCGCCGGCCACCTCCCGCAGCAGCCGCCGCCGAACCGAGGCGCCGCGCCCCCCGCCCGCCCCCGCCTCCTCCCTGCTCCCGGCCCCGGGATTGCTTTAAAGGGAGAGCGCCTGCACAGAGGGAACGCTGTTTGACATCCCCTCCAAGATGCACCGCACCCCCCGTAGCTCTCCATCACTCCCTGGGCGGCTGGGTGTTCCATAAGGATGAGTCCCAACAGCTGGACCCGGTGATGGCCCTCGTCCCCCCTGCAGAGCCCGTTTTAGTGAGCGCGTTTGTCCACTCATCCAGAAAATTCTTATCCCACTGGCTGAGTTTGCCTTACCCACTCCGAGGGCTGCAGGGAGTGGAGCTGCCAAGGGCTCGGCACACCAGACCCTGTCCAGGAGAAAGCTGTGAACCCCTTTCCCAAAGCTGACACCCTGCCACACTTCTGCTTCAGATATAATCAGATGTTTTCATTTTCTCCTGCCAATATTATCCTCATCCCTATTCAAGGGGGAGCCGACGCTTGCAGGGCTGTGGGTTTTAATCAAAACTGGAATTCTCTTCACACAGTCGCTTATCTCTGTTTGTCTTGCCGGAATGAAGGAAGGTGTTTGGTGAGGTGTTTTAGAGCATCCCGGGGTGCGAATGCATCCTGCCCCGAGGGATCTACAGCCGCCACAGTGAGGGCAGGACCCGGGGGCAGGAGCAGGCAGAGGTGCTGCCAGCTGGCTCAGGTGTCTGGAGCTGGGATCAGGGCGGTGGGTTTGGGCTCTGCAGCATCCCGCAGCCCTGATGCTCGCTGCTTTCCCGCTCGGTGTTTTTCATCAGTGAGCACCATCTGTACCGGAGCCGGCAATTGTTATGACCTTTAAGGCTCCATCCAGTGGCCGCTTCCTTCAAATGCTTTTTTGTCTTACTACGATCCCAGGCACGCTGCCAAACTCTAAATGTACAATGAAGACAGGGAACATTTCCTCCAGTATCAGAAAGGAGAAACATCACAAAAAAACCTGCCCAGATGCCAGGATTTGGTCTAGAATTATTCCTTTTCCATTAATACTAGAGATGAGTGAGATAGAAAAGCACACCTGGTAGGAGGCCTGTAAAGTAATTAATGCATAACGTTAATAATGATCTTCTTATTCCAGCTCTGCTTATTACCACAAGCTTTGCTTGAGTCCACCACGATGTGCTGCATAAAGCAGATATCTCCTGAATCTTATTTCCTGTTTGGAGATGATCTCTAGCTGAGAAATTACCTGCTCTCCAAACTGATTAGAGTCCTCATCAGCAGATTCTTCACCCATCCTTTAGAAAGGCCCTAGAATATACAGGGAATTGAGAATCATTTCATGCAGGAGGTAAAATCTGGAGTTGGTGGCTCAGCTGTGTGCCATTCCCAGGGAAAATCCAGACCAAGCAGTGATGGCAGCAGATTCCCAGCCCTAATCCAGGTGCTCCGAGCTGCCCTGCTCTGATTAGTGAAGTCTTTGCTCCTGTAGCACCTTCCAGGCTGGTAGACACCACTGGCTGCCTCTGGTTCACTACCCCTTCCACCCCAAGCACTCTGGGGGGCTGTCCCAGGTGCCAGGTGCCTGCCAGCTCCTGAAGAGAGGCAGACTGGTGTCAGCAGGCCCTGCCTGCAGGAACCGTTCTCCCTGCCTTGGGAAACTGGGACGTCTGAAGTTGCTGGCTGTGCACTGTGCACCCAGTCACCCTGGAAGGAGCCTGACATGGCAGGACCCTGCTAGCTCCCACCCCAGACCCCTGCAGTTGCA
The DNA here is from genome assembly GCA_013398615.1 of Brachypodius melanocephalos. Taxonomy (NCBI): domain Eukaryota; kingdom Metazoa; phylum Chordata; class Aves; order Passeriformes; family Pycnonotidae; genus Brachypodius; species Brachypodius melanocephalos. Next base: position 382,977 of record VZSR01003797.1, on the reverse strand, counting down.
GGCAGCTGGCTTTCTGCTCCCTTCACATGGTGGTCTAGCTCCATTTGGAAAAGCAATGAGGTATTTTTCCTCCTCTGCTTCCCATGGTTAAAAAGTGTCTCCTAATTTCCAGCCTACATTAACCAGTTTAAGTATATTTGTTCTTGTGCCAGAACAGTCTTTTAGCTTAAATGGTTCCTTTCTGTACCTGATGTTTACTGGCTTGATATATTTATGGAGAGTGATCATATCCCCGTTTTGCCTTTCTTTGCTGGGCTAAACAAGCCAAGTGCTTTCAGCTTCACCTTAAAAGACAGGCTCTGCCTTCTGCCCTATGCTAACAGCCCTCCTCTGCACCACTCCCAGCATGAATTCATCTCGCTGGAAAATGGGCGGCCATGGCTGTGTGCACCTCCCAGTGCTTGGCACAGCCACCTGTGCCCACCCTGCCTACACTGTTGCCACTCCAAAGAAGGCAACTGCAGCTCCAGTCATAGTGGTGCTGCACATCTGCTGGCCTTGCCCTCACCAGACTGTCACCTGGACGAGGTGACAGTGGCAGAAGACATTGCCTTCTGCCTCAGTCTGGCAGCAGAAAGGCCAGGTGTTCCTGCACACTGAGGAGAGCTGGTTTCTCTCCTCTCTGCCACACCGCATTGGTGCACAGGTGGAGCTCTCCCGCAGGGGGTTATAAACTTCCATAGCCTTAAATGAAACTCACAGAGGACGAACAGACTCATCCCACTAAATGCAAGAGAGAGATGGTATCACCATGCTCTGATGGTCACTAATAACTTTACCTCTCCTATGCTATTCTCAGCAGAGATAAACTTCCAGTGTCTGATGAGCCAGAACAGAAATATCCAATGGCTTTCTGTTCTTTTCTATTTTTGCTGCAAGCTGGTTAACCCTGAAATCCAATTACTGCTCATTATTCAGTGGAACTTGCTTCTTATCAAATGGACACACTGCAGGGCTGCTATGCTGACTCCCAGTGCTAATGGAGCCAGAAATTACTCCTGCCACGCTCATGGACCCATAGGTGTGAGCCCGAGGGAACAGCTCCACCCGGGCTGACTCCTGCATCCCTTCCTGGGGCAGGCAGCCTGTTTCTGCTGAGTGCACCGGCTGTGGGATAACGCAACCACACACTCCCCAAAGCTGTGCTTGGCTGCAAGGGTTGGTGAGGGGTGTCTTGCTGGAGTCACCCTGCCCAGCCACCCGTGGGTGTCAAGGGCCAGTCCCACTCCCCGGCAGGGCAGCAAGCAGCCTTTAAACCCTGGGGGTTATGAGCACAGTGTGAAATGCCAGAGGCTGATCCAGGCGCGGCTCGGATTAGCCTGGGAGGCTGGGGGTGCGGGAGAGTCTGGCTCCCTGCACGAGCACGGGAAGCGGGCGTGCAGCCAAGCCCAAACGCCACCTAATTCGCATTCAGTGCTGAATTCAGCAGGTGGGGAAAAAAAAAAAAAAAAAAAAAAAAAAAAAAAAAAAAAAAAAGCTTTGCAGTTTTCTTTGCTGATTAAAGTCATGGCACAGCAAGTTTCACCTACGTTCGTTAGCAAGAGGGGAGGGAAGGGGATGTTCCCAGCAGCAGCTGCTGTGATGCTCCCCATGCTCCCCCAGCACAGAAGAGGCCGTGGGTATAGATCAAACCTCCTGCCTGTGACCCCGTGCTCCCCGGGCTGGATGCAGCCCCAGGGCCTTGCATCCATCTTCCTCTCTCTGGCATGGCCCCGGGGACAGTTTCTCTGGTCAGCCTATCTTAGATAAACTCCACAATAGTCTCTTTTTCTTTCAGATGGTCAGTCAGTCCTTCTAAAAGACACTTTAAGCTAATCCTCCCGGCGGCGGAGAGAGGTGATGGGAATGGCTGGGGATACTCCCACTGAGGCGTCCTGCCTGCCACACTTTGTGGCACTCACTGCTGCAGCATCACTGGGTTGCTGGTGAGCCCTGCCAAGCCCTGCCTGCTGCTCCCTCCCTCCCTCCCCACTTCTCCCTGCCTGCTATATCCACCCTCAAGTTTCTCTTTTACAGGACCAGTGAGCGATCCAGTGGGGATCCAAACCATCCATCGGCACAGGACACAAAGCCCCAGACCAGTGTTCACTGTTCATTCTCACCATAGAACTGCTGCTGTCGGCTCTTCCCTGCTTTCCCTCCTGCAGCAGCCTTTTATTCATTGCACTGGCCTCCCGTGCCCTTCAGAGAGGTGCTCATGTGAAGTGCCATCCACTCACACCCGAGGTTTTGTGGCTGCTGCCAGGAGGATGGGAGCAGCATGATGGATGCTTGGGGCAGGATCACCCCCAGCCAAATTTCAGCTCCTCCACCCAGTCCTCTGCTTCCACTTTCTGCTGCTTTGTCAGCTCCAATTGTCCTTATTACAGCTGATTAATTCCCTGTGCCATCCATCCAGTTGGTTAAAGGAATTAGCACCCTGGGAATGACACCAGGGATACCCAGTGGTGGTCTCCCCTCCATTGCAGGGAATTCATCCACACCTGCTGGGCATCCACAGGAATAAATGCCTTCAAGGTGGCACTCTGAGCCCCTGTGGGACACAGCAGCTCCTCTGGGCCCAGGTCTGGTCCCCACACTCCAGCCCTGGCTTAGCTTCCTTCTGCTCCAGCTGAAGGCAGAGCATCCCAGGGATCTGCCAGAGGGGGAAGGAGACAAAGAAACCAATGCAACCCAGTGAGTGAAAGATTAAACGTAATGCCAAGTAAATTAATATACAAGAAGGGAAGGCAGGTTTTAAATTAACTCATTATACAGCCTGGTTTTCCAACCCATTTATTTATCCCATAGGTCCTGCAGCTTCATATGGAAAATGGCTTCTGCTTGACTGCTATCAGAGCCCAAATGCAGCGTGATGTGGCTGCCCGAGGCTGGCAGGCGACACCTGAGCGTGCCCACAGAGATGTGCGGGGACGGGTAATTGCACATGCAAAACGCTCGGCTGTGACAGCAAACAGGACGATTGAGCAGAGAAATGGGAATCCATTTCCATGCACAATTACCTGGGGAGGGCTAAACCACGGCTCCGGGAGGCAACTGAGATAGGTACCCCCCTTTTCCCCCACGCAGAGTGCTCGATGTGCGGTGGGAGAGCCGCCTCCTCCCGGTGCCTCCCCGTTTCCCTGGGGAGCAAGGCATTTCCATCCTCCCAGGAACCGGGGAGGATGTGCCGAGCTGGATGAGCCCGGTGCTTATCACTGGGTTAGTCTGATTACGGAGCAGGCGGCTTATTGAACAAGCTGTTCTTTGGGGTGAATTTTCTGGGAAAAGGGCAGGGAAGGAAGTGAATAGTCTGAGCCCCTTTGTTTGGGAAGCGGCTGCCATCAGGCAAGGCTTTTCTACAGCGTCTCTCTTATTCAGGAATTGCTGTTCCCAGGTCTTACTGATGAGCTGGAGCTGGTTCTTAATAGAGGAGAATAAATAAAAGGGCAGGGGGAAAAAAGAAAAAGCCCAGACCTCATTCTCTTCCCAGTGACTCCTCTTGAGCTGGCAAAAAAAAGCCAAGCTGCATGGCAGGACGCTCAGAGCTCTGGAGAGGTGGCTGGTGCTGGAGGCAGGTGCAGGTTCCCTGGGGTCTCTGCATGCCGGGGGCAAGGTCTGGTGCTGGCTCTGCCAAGGGGAGCAGCTTGGGCCAGGCCAGCAGCCAGCCGGCAGCCTGGCTTTGTCCCCACTCCTGCCTGCTGGCTTTACTGCACTACAATTCCCAGCAGCCTGCAGGAATTGTATGCCTTTGCCTTGGAAATCAGCATCTGAGCAGGTCAGGATAATGCACCTGGGGGGCAGCAGGCTCCGCGCTGGCTGGTGGAGGTGGATGCAGGCAGTGACACAGCACCAGGAGTTTTTAAGGGCAGGGACAGGCTTTGGGGACACGGTTCCTTTGCAGCAGCGCTGCAGTGGGCAGGGCAGGACTGAAGGCAGGGTGACAGGACCACCCTTTGAACACTCCCACCTCCTCCCGGGATTAAGGTAACGCTTTGTTTCACCCTCCAGAAAGCAGGATCTGCTGCTCTGCTGCCTAGACAGGGAGAGGAGATGGTCCCAGATGGCCCAGAAAAGGCTTCTCCTGGTCCAGTCTGGGGACATGAACATGGGGGCCACCTCTGTGTCCAGGCTGAAGCAAACACATCTCTCCAAGGACTCTGAGGGCTTTTGAGTCCTGGATTAACATGGGAAATCCTGGAAGAAGGCAGCCCACAAGCCCCCTCCACACGTGCCTGTAATTATCACACCTTCAGCTCCAGGAGCACCAGCCCTACTTTCCCCCATTCATAATTCAGCTTGACACAGCCCAGCAAAAATCAATTCACTCTCATAAGAAAGTGCCAAGGCAAGTTATTTCCCAAAGCCTTAGACAGGGCTTTCTTCTCTCCCAACAACTGTATCTTTGGTGTTGAGTCCCAAATTACAGATTAACCCTTTAAGCTCTTCCAGGGAGCACAGCCAGACAGGTGACTAACGAAGCCCTCGGCAAGAGCATCTTGTCACCTTGTTGGCCACCCGTTAGAGGATGGGCCCATCTAGCTGTTAGTCCATCCATTTGTCCTTCCCTAATTCATCCCTCTAGACAGAGCTGCCAGCTGTACAAGCCTTGCCATATGACCTTGGCAGGGAAGTAAGTGAAGCAAGGACTGCCTCAGTTCCTAGTGAGGCTCTTCAGGTACTTGGGTCTCTGGAGATTCCTGTCTGGCCTTCCCCAAGGCAGTTTGTGGCCATCAGGGAGTTCTTTTTACCTTTTCACAGTGTCCTGGTAAAATCACCACGAGGGAAAACCCAGCTTGGCATCCCTGCTGCCTTGAAAGCCACATCCCAGTGGCAGGATCCAGTCCTGAGGTGCCCTGCAGCACCCTGGGTGACATTCCCTGAGAATACCCACCAGCTCCCGAGCAGACACGGCAGGAAAATATCAGAATGCTAAAAAGCCTTCAAATCTGCTCAATGAAAAGGCTTTCCCCAGCCTTGGACCACAAAGGTTAGAAATCAGAGGGAGCCCATGAAAGAGCAAATCTAATAAAGGGAGTTTTAATCAGAGCCAAGAGAAGGGGGTGAGAGAACAGATCAGAGTTGTAAACTGGCTGAAAATCAGACCCTTCGTTATCACAAACACATCATTGGAACTTAATAGTATTTGACATTTCATTAAGTTAAACCAGGAGTCTCAGGAACAGAGACAGAAAAAGAAAGAACATTATTAATTTTGAAGACCTCCTCCTGTAAGGGCTCACATTAAAAAAAGAAAAGAAAAATGTCAGAGGAAAATTGTTTCTTTATGTTTTTCCTCACTTTCCTGCCCTGTCTTTTTTTTTTTCCTATAGCTTGGAAGAGGTTGATTGGCATGGAAAACTCTGGTTGAGGTTTCCCATGCCTTCCCACATGCTAGAGTCACCTGGCTATAAACCAGCAAGAGCCATGTGCTGTGAGTAATTCATGGACAGGCTCACACAGCCTCGGGATGCTGTCCAACAATGTCCGTCTGTCCTGCACCCACCACTGGTAGAGGAGCTGAGGACCAAAATAGCCATCCCCAAATCCTACAGCATCCTCAGGGGCTGCAGTGAGGGGAATATCTGCTCCCTGCTTCCCTGCCAGCGAGGAGCGGAAGGCAAAGCTGCCAAAAATAAAACGACTCAGGACACCGTCTCTATTGTAAGGGCAGATGGAAGGCGCTGGGGCTGCGCTTGAAAAGGCAGATCTAAAAGGATGGAATTAAAGAGACTTTGGAGAAAGAAAGGCTTTCTGCTAAAGCTGATGTGCTGCTCTGCAGATAAGGCTCCACAGGTGGAGTGGCAGGCACTCGCTGGATCTAATTGGGAAAGGGAAAAACCCACCTCAAATGTCCCCAGATGCCTTTGGCAGCAGGAAGGTGGCTTCCCTCGCTCCTCCAGCTCCCACTGCTAACTTTTTAAAAAGCACTTCTGCATCTTGCCCTGGTATTTCAAGAGAATTCAATAATCTTAGGCAATTATTTCAAAGGATTTTTGAAATTGTCCTATTTTTCCCCTTTCAGTGTGGCTGCACATCACAATGCCCGAAAAGGCCTGGCTGCCTGCAGGGTGGCCAATTTAGCTCCATGGATTTTGACTGCTTTCTCAAGTCCCACTATTGATTTTCTGCTGGGTCCAACTGAGAATTCAGCCTATTATAAAAATCACAACTGGGGCAGAGCTATGTTGCCGGTGCTGCTCCTAGATGAGGCTTCCACCTTCCCCCAGAGTGGGTCCCGCTGCCCTGCAGGTCCTGTGTTTGTAGGGCTGATGGGGTGATGTGGCCTGTGGATAAAGGAGAGACATTTCCCTGGCTTCCCCAGCGATGCCCAGGGTTTGCTCTGTGCTGGCAAATACCTGTTTCCTGTCTCATGCCCTGTTTAACAACATTCACTCTCACCTGTTTCCTGCACAGACAGTTTTAAGTCCTCAATTTCTCTCTTCAGCCAAGGACTTCATTTGCTGCCAATGAAGCTGGTGGTTTCAAGAGCCGGGCCAGGTGACTTGCCTTAAGGCAGATGTTCAGTGCTACTCAGCCAGCTGAAAATGGGGAAATAATAGGAAAAACAATGACTTCCATGCTGAGCTGCTTGTACTGGCTCCCAACCTCACCATCTCATGCCCAGAGGACACCCCCGTGGCACCATCTTCCCCCAGGTAACTGAGTTTTACTCCTCATTGCTATTCAACACGCCCTGGAAGGGGTAAGGAGGGATCAGAAATGCTGAAGCCACCCCACAATGACTTTGGCTTTTGTTCCTTGTTATTACTGCCTCCTGACAGAGCAGGAACACAGAGGGGATATTTACGAGCCCTACCAGCAGTGGGGTTGGCTCTGGGCTGTGTTTAAAGCATCTCCGTGTTTTCCCAGCTTTAACCACCTCCCAGATATTTACAGCATTTGACAGCTGAAGACAGAGTCAGGCTAAAGTGCCCATCTGCTTCCATGAATGACCTGCACCTCAGGGGGAAATTGTATGGGGATACTGGAGGAGAGGAAAGGGGAGTTCCTGGATGGAAACACAGACATTTCTCTACCACAGCAGGTGCCTCTGCCCAAATTCCTCATGTGAGCATGGCCAGGAGGAGCTGGGGAAGGACATTATTATACCAGTGTGAGGGACTCCTTGCTTCGTGCACAGGGGCCAGGCTGGTTGGGGTTTAGAAGGTCCCCTCTTGCCTTCCCTCTGCTTCCCATCCCAGCTGTAGATCTGCCTCGTTTTTCTCTCTCACCCACACCCCCTTTATCTCCTGTTTATTTTTCTTCGCCACTTTTGCATCCTATTCATCTGCCTTTCTTTCCATCTCATCTCCCCCATCCTGAAAGGCTTGTCAGGAGAAGAAAGGGCAAGCCCAGCTTCTCCCAGCTCTATTTGCCAAATAAGGCCTAGAGTCAGGTTTTATTTAACAAAAGGAAAATGAACTGAATGCAAGTAGGCCAGAAGAAGCGCCCGTGGATAAAAAGGATGACGGCAAAGAGAAGGATGAACACGGCAGAGGCAGAGCATCCCCTTGGGGTTCTGGACACAAGCTCCTTGCCAAAGCCCAGGTCCGGTGCTGGGGCAGCCGTCGGCCCCAGCCTCGGCTCCTGTGCTCGTTAGTGGTGCTAAAACAGCGTGACAAATACAGGAGTGTCACAGGAGGCTGGGGAGCCAGTCAGGTGGCTAATGAGCTGGGTTAGGGCGTCGTTATTTGAAGCCAAAGCAGTGTTTTCTTTGCCCCCATTGGCTATAATGCAATTAGAGAGGCAGCAGCTATTGGGAGCAGCAGCAGCAGACGTGGGGGAGCGAGGAGGGGGAGAAGAGCTGTGGAAACCTCTCCTGCTCCACGCCGTGCTGTGGGAAGCACAGCCTTAAGGAAGAGAAACTGCAAGTCGAGGTAGATAATGGTCTGTCTTATCAGGTCCCCCCAAGGACGTGGAGCATCAAGTCCCCCAAGCAACCTGAGGACAAATTTAGCTCAGCCCCGACCTGCAGCACATTTGTCCAGACACTGTCCCTAAATCTCAGCTCTCCTGGTGCCTCCCTTCCCAGCCAGGGGTGTCCCTTGGTGCTGGGGATCCATCTGCCCTCAGTCAGCATTGGGCATCGAGGGAGATTTACCTTGCCTGATGACAAACCCTTCTCCATGCCCTGTGGGCTTCAAGGCATCCCTCACCTCCCTCCAGCCTTCCTCAGTGATGCTGGAAGAGGGCAGGAATGGGGACCCCTGTAGCACTCATGGGCCTCCTTCAAGGGATCCAGGGGGGATATAAGGCCAGCTCCTCTCAGTCTGCACCCCCTTCTTCAAGCCCAGGCTTTCAGGGTTCTTTCTGCACACAGCTCACTCAAGCAGTCTCAAGGCAGCTGAATCAAAAGCAACTCAAAATACATTTTTGCAGCCTTTCTGGAAAAATAGCCTTTAAAGAGGGGCCTGGCCCCGTGCCCAGGGAAGTTAACTTCAATTGACTCGGCTGCATTTTGCTCCAGGCCCTCTCTGATTTTTCTGGAGCGCCATGTAATATCAAAATGCTACTGCGAGGAAATTAAATTCACTGCACTTAGCACCAATGTAAGCTCTTTCCTCCATGCCACACTCTTACACAGGCACCAGAGCATCTTTAGCATCACCTTCCTCAGCCTGCATCACTGCAAACACACATCCCACAGCATCTGCAGGATCAGGTACCCAGCTGTCCTCCCAGGAATTTGCTGGTTATTCACAGCCATGGCTCCTGGCTGCACATTACTGGCCAGCCTTGCCCCCGAGATGGCAGGAAAGAGACCCACAGCAGTAGCAGAAACACTACTGCATAGAGCTTGTTGTTGGGGTTTAGGATTTTTCCTTGTGTTTCTTCCTCTCATGGAATTTTGTCCCGTT
>VZSR01003797.1:352730-370126 GCA_013398615.1 Brachypodius melanocephalos | reverse complement strand
CCCCCCCCTTGCCTGCCAAGCCCCAGGCACAGCTGATTGATGAATGGGCTCTCGACATGATTGATCTCATTGACAGTGTGAAACATGGTGATTACCTGGTGCTGGCAGATTTTCCTAAGTGTAGCTCACGCAGGCACAGGACGTTTGTGCCATTATCATTATTAACTCCATTGTTAACGACTAATCTATGCAAAGATTTGCCCTAGCCTCTTTGAAACACAGGAGGTGGCTGCTGTGTTCGTGCTGGAGATGGACCCATGCAAGTGGAAAGGGGATTTTTATCCATTTAATTTTTTTTTTCTTTTTGTAGTCTATTTGTGGAGGTGAGCATCCCCTAGGCATTCCTGTTTGCTCCCTTGTCCGTTCAGCCCTGGGTGCTCAGCATTTCTGGGTGGTGATGACAAGGTATTTCAGGAGCTTTGCTCCATCCATTCCCATTAAAATCCACCGCAGGTCTCAAGCTTTCCCTGAAAGAAAAAAAAAAGTCCAAACCTGTTTTTAAAACGTTTTCTCCCCAAATATCTGCCATTTGCCAAACCTAAATTTCAGCCCAGAAACTTAACCACAATAAATGAGCCTTTTGCTTGCAGACCCCCCTGGAGCACAGTCGGCGTTTCCTCCTTTGAAAGCAGCAGTCAGCTGAGACCTAATCAACGTCTTTCCAAAGAGGGGGAAAAAAATATAAATAAACCCTGCACCAAGGCGTTGTAGCTGATGCTCAAGTCAGGGGATCATTTAGGGGATGATTTATTGAATAGCAAACAGGTAAAAGGGAGATTGGGCTAAGGGGGGACAGGCATGACAAAACTGGAGGGATTTAGCAACGAGGTAAAAATAGCCTAAAAATATGGCAAATGAGAAAATAGCGACAGTTGCCATCCCCACAAGGATGAGTTAAAATCCTGGCTGGCGTAGCTCAGCGGAGAGCCCGGGAAGCCAATGGAGCTGCAGTAATTTACAATAACTGCTAGTTTGGCTCAATTTAAATAGCTCCGCTTTATGAATACCAGGAATACGTGTGCAAAAGAGGAGAGGAGAGTTGGGAAGGTTTTATTTACACTGCAGCTTAGAAGCTGCTTAAACTGATTTGGAAGCAGGTGAATAATTAATTGCATCTTTAAGGAATCGAGCTGTTAATAATACTCCCCACAGTGGCGGTTTATAAATGTTCCTGTCAGGGTGGAACATGGAGCATCGCAGAGGGAAGGGGGTGGGGGGAGGAAAAGCCTCGAGGAAACTGTTCCCCCCACTCCCCTGCCTGCAAAATGAATTAAAGTTGCCATTTTTTCTGCCATCCAGCTGTTTCTGACACCTGGATGTCAAATCAATATTATGATGACAGCACCACAGCCAAAAAAATTTTAAAATAAGGGATTTTTTTAAAAAAAGTCCCATTACTACATGGAAAATATTTGTATTGCCTCCCACTCTCCAGGATACAGCCTGTTAATTGGGCACAAAGGGTAGGGTCTGCCTGGAGCCTGCAGAACCCATTAGGGAAGCAGCTGGTAATGTGATGATGGAATTGGGTAAACGGGTTCTGCAAGGAGAAGAGGGTCCTGAGCAGTGCAGGGGTTGGTTCCTGCTGCTTCTGGACAGCCCAGGACCTCCTGTTGCATCCCATCCATCCATCCATCCATCCATCCATCCATCCCTATCACCAGGAGGTGCTTGCAGAAGGGGGTTGGATGAGCAAACAGGTGCCTTCACACCACTTTCCCCAGTTAATCTCCCACAGCCAAGAGAATCCAAAGCTGGAGCAGCCAGCACAGCCAGGACTGCAGGGATTAAACCAGCAAAACCCTCCAGAGGCAGGAGTTTTGGGAAGAATCTAAATGCGTACACTCCAGCACAGGAATAAAGCTGTAATAAGGAGTTGGGAAGGAAAAGCTGGGAGAAAAGCTGGTTCCTTCAGGGAATCTTTGGCTGGGAGAAGGATTTGGCCATGGAAAGTGGTGCAAGTGGCCACAGCAGGGCAGGGGCTGGCTGGGGACATCACCAAGCATCCCCAGCCCTGGGGTGGCAGCAGCCCCTCCATTCCCACCCAGGATGGGGGCAAAAATATCCAAGGTTTTGCCCATGCTCTCTTTTGGTGTTTTCTTGCCTCTTTATTCCAGCTGGGGACAAACCCATCACTCACCTCTCCAGTCGTTCAAGCCACATCCCAGGACCTGTGTGCAGGGTAGGGGACAGCAAGGGAGCTCCACACTGATGCTCCCAGCCCACCTCTGAGGTGGAAAATCAGCACCTGCAGCGCCCTGCCTCATTTTCCATGATTAATCAGTTTGCTTGAGAGCAGCAGGACTCCCACCCTCATCCATCCCCCCTGACAGCCACGTGTGAAGGCTGACGTTAATCAGATAAATTCCTTTGCAGTAGCACCAACAATTTTTCTAAAGCACAGTCTCCCTGGAGCTACTAATAATTACTCCAGATCCAGACATTAAAGCACCACAAAAAAAAAATGTTTTTAATTAAAAAATTAATTTTTCTGACAGACCCACTGACGCTAAACTTGGAACAGCACAGCATCCATCAGGAGGGAAAGGAAAGGGATGGCAATGACCTGCTCACAAGCCTCTGCTGGGAAAGGGGAAGGGAGAAGAGTGGCATCCCTCAGGGCTTTGGAGAAGCTATCCCATCTCCAAATGGAGCATGTACAGAGCATCCCTGCTCTGTACAACACATCTCAAATGGGGCAGAGCTATGGTGGTGCCCAGCTCGGGGATTGCAATCCCAGTTGCACCTTTCCCTAAAAACACCTCTGTGCTGCTGGCAGGAGGAGCCAGGAAAGAACTGTACTCCCAAGTGCCATCTCCCTAAGCCTCTGGGAATGGCATCCCACTGGCAGGACACCCTCAGCCACACCAGGCACAGGAAGAACCCTACAGAATCATCTCCTTTCCTGAAGGCAGCTGAACACTCCAGCCAGGCTGGATTCATTATCCCTGGGCTGGGATGGGAAACGAGGGGAGAAAACGGAAATAAAACATGTCATCAGTGGAAAAGACATCCATTACCTCAAAGGATTTTTGATGGGGAAAAGAGGGGGAGAAAAAGGTTCAGATTCTCTCAGGCCAAACTGAGAGCCGACAAACTGGGATGCAGCCAGAGTAACACAGTGTCCAGTGCTGAAAAAAAAAAACCCTGGTAGGATGCTCTGGCAAGATCCATCCCAATTCCTGGGGTTACAGCCCCAACTTTTTCTGACTAACCATAGCAATGTTGAGCTCTCCTTCCCTCTGGCTGCCTCTCATCCAGGGGGCTCAGGCTCAGGATATAATGAACCTCTTCCCTTGCCCTTGCCAGCGCCGAGGTTTGCAGGGGAGGGTAATGAACGTCCCTGTCTCGCAGGGTCTGGGGATGTTTTACACAGGGAACGCGGCCGGCAGCGCGCCGCGAACAAAAGATGCTTTATTGCAGGAGGATGAAAGGCAGGATGGATCGAGGCAGGGGCTGGATTAATTGGATATGGGAAAATACCTAAATATATACATGGAGGGAGAAGCAGCGAGGTGCTCCTGCAGGACTGAGTTCAGGAAAAGCCAAATTGATGTGCTTAGATAAAGAGGCTGAGAGCTGATTCCTCAGCTGCAAGTAGTGCTGCCAGCCTTCTGCAAAAGAGGTAAGGGCAAAAAAGGTCCCCAAAACTGCTTAAAATATCCCCTGTACCTTCCCAAAGGGCCCCAAGGCATCATGGCAGGGGAAGAATATTCACCTCCAGTGATGAGCCTGGGGCTCAGGCAGCATCTTCCCTCCTCCTGGCCTAAGAACCCACTAATGAATTCAATGAAGTCAGTCCAGCAGATCTGGGAAACACAAAAGGTCGAATGAATTTGAGTTGCTTAACCCAGAGAAGAGAGTGTCAAGGGCAAAACTGAGTCTGCAAATACAGGTGGTGATGGCCGCGAAGTGGGAGAGAGAAACCTGTTCCCTGCATCCAGTGTGAGAAGGAAAGGAGGGGACAGGTTAGATGTTAGCAATCGTCTTCCCAGCAGCACTGGGAAGGATGTGGACAGCCCAGGTCCCATCAGAGGGTCGTTTTTATTGAGGAAAGCTGCAATTTTTGCAGTTCCCAGGGCAGGTGGATTGCTGGTATGCTGTGGGTAATTACACCAGTTCATCTTCCCACAGCATCCCACACCAAGCACAGCAGCTTGGCCTCTGTCAGAGCAGGGACTGGAAGAGCAATATGACTGGATTTTTCCATCAGCTCAGCAAACAGGTGAGAAAATAACATGCAGAGCCATTGCCCTTCACGTACAGGGAGCAGAGATTACCAGGGCTTTATCTCGGCACTCCCCCTGATAAGCAGCTCCCTCTCTGGGCTGGAGAGATGCTGGGTGCAGAGGAAAAGGGAGGAAGGCAAACACCTGTGGGACCTTGAGAACCACAACTCTGCTTTCCACCTCTCACTGAGGATAATTCAGTGGCCAGAGCTCTTTTGGAGATCTCAAACCCATCTCTGCCTTCCTGTGTCTCACTTCTGCCTTATTATGGTGCATTTCCCTCTTCTTCCCTCAAAAGAGAAAAAAAAAAAAAAAAAAACAACCCACCCCAACCCTTCATCTTTTCTGTGACAAGGCAAGAATGTTTCTGCTCACCTGAAAGCCTTGAAAATCAATATATAACTTACCTGTAATAATCCCACACTTCAGAAAATTGCTTCAAATCACATCTATTTGGGGGAGACAGTAATTTAGGCTGGCTTCCCCCAGGAATTTCTCCTCTGTAGGTGCATGGCTCAGCCCTGGGAGCAGCAGATTGATGGAACAGGTACGTAAATACCCTTGGATAGAAGCCTGGCTCTGTGTCTCACCCACCTCACAGCTGGCTGTGCCTCCCCTGGCTGCAGCCCCAGCTGATTTCCAAGCCTCCATCACTTCTTAATACATTTTTTTCCCTGGATTCTTGAAATTAAATGCTGCTAATTTATTTTGCAGAAAACTCTGCAACCTGCTGGTACGTCTCTGCCAGCTGTGACCTCATCCCCCAGTGATTGGATTTTGGAGTAAATTAATAGAACCAGTTCATTAATTAATTGCAACTAACTTGTGCGGTGAACTGGACCCATCTCTCATGTTCCCAGACTGCCCAGGAGCTGCTCCAGATTCCAGCTCAGGAAGCACTTACTATGTTTTAATTTCAGCTGAATGGTTTGGATGATCACTTCCTCACGTTCCAGCTGTTAGCAAACAGCAAATCTTAAATTACCCCCCGCTCAGCTCCTGCATCCCACACCCCAAAATAAATGGGGAACCCTGAAAACACCATCCCCAGGCATCAAAGCTTCTGCAGGCAAGGATAATACTGAACATCTACATCCTATTGTAGACAGGAGCTGGCAGCCAGTGAATGCTCCAGCGAAATCTCTAAACACTGCACATATATTTCGGGTTTATTTGCTGGGCTTACCACTGAATCTTATTTGCTGGCGTGGTTTGGGGGTTTTTTTAGTTTCTTTTTTTTTTTTTCCTTTCCTTCTTTCTCCCTGGGAGAACTTAATAAATCTTTGAAATCATCAAAAAGAAATGCAGCTTCAACACTTAGAGAGCACGGTTAAGTTACTTCCCGGCAATATAAACTCGGGCTGTAAAGTCAAACATTTCCATGTCATAACGCAAGGCAAAAATGAGGGTTTGGGAACAGAAGGAGCAGGGACGGCCCAACCTCAGCTCTGCCTTCACCCAGGGCTGGACAAACCCGAGAAGCTCATGGCTGGCTAGAGGTGGTGACAGCAATGTCACTGTGTCCCCCCACCCCCCAGCTTTTGCCATCGTTCCCCTCCTGCCACGAGCAGAATTTCAGCTGCTCTCCTTTCCGTGGCTGCCTTTGCAGGACCCCACTCCAGGCGGGGCTGCCTTGAGGAATCCCTCCTGCTCCGAAGCAGCAGAGCTGCAGCCAGGGACCGGCAGAGACAGAGTGAATAACCCGGGGGCGCCCACCTCCTGCCCCTCTCTCTTTTCATCCCTTAATAATGCTTTGTCCAGTGCTCGCAGAGACGGGAGAGCCCCTCTGAAGCCCCGAGGGAGGAGCCTGGTGGCACTCACGGGCTGCAGGAGCAGGCAGGGAGGAGCAAGGGTGGAAAGAGGCAGGAGCAGTGTGGGATGCAGGCAGGACACAGCCAGGACCACGGCGGGATGAAGACAGGCAGGACCAGGGATGGATGCGGGCAGGGCCAGGGATGGATGCAGGCAGCATTTCCATGGCAACACAACAAAAAGGCAGCACGGCCACAGCTCCAGGGGGAGAAAGGGGTCAGGAGAAACTTTGTCGCCATGGAGGGCACAAGGACACAAGCGCTGGGGCACCAGGGAGGAGTTAAGGTTCCCACCCCGGGATGTGTCACCCACCAGCACCTCGGGGTGCTGTGGGGGCCCCAGATGCAGGTTCTGGTTGTGCTGGGGTCCCTCACCCTTTTCCGGTGCCGGGGAGCTGTGGGTAATTGCGATGCGGAGAGCTGAGGCTGTGCCGTGCCCTTGATTTACTCTCTCCAGCCTCCTGCTTTCTAAATCTCTCTTTATTAGTATCACCACACAGCAGAGTGCAATTAGCAGTATATTAGCAATAAAAAAGCAGCCAGAGCCAGAAGTACCGCAGGTTATGGCTTTAAATCCTGCACCTGACAGGGTGGCTGTGGACACACACCCTTCCTGTGACCCCCCGGCCCAGGCTGCGATGTCACCCGTGCCCGGAGATTGGGGAGCCCCAGCACCCCTCCAGCAGCTCATCCCCCCTCTCCAGAGCTTTTAGGGATGCTGCAGCAGAGCTGACACTGGTCCTGGCCACATTTAACCGTTTATATTGATTACCCTGTCAGCTCATTTGAATAATTAAAACCAGATGGAGTCCTTTTAAGCATTTAAAGGAGCCGCACCGGGAGCATCCCCGGAGCTGTGTCGTTTCGGCAGATGGGTGCAGGGGAAGCCGGGCAGGTTTTGCTGTCAAATCTTCCTCTCGGTGACGTTTGCCACCCTGTGTGGTGCCTCCCATTCCCCCTCTGTCGGGGATGGGGTGATGGGATCAGCACCGCTCCCACCCCCGGGCGAATCGGTGGCAATAATTGCTCTTGTACACTGCTACCGTTCCTTATATAAACAGCATTAAAGCTGCCAGCCAGCCACAAGGCTGATTAACAGCAGCAAATAAATGAAGCCAGTGCCAACAGCCCAAGGTTCCTGTGTGTGTAGGGAAGGGGGAGGCCCCAGCATCCAGCCCCACCTCAGCTCCTGTTCCAAATTTCACCCACCTGCAAAGCTCTTACACCAGGCCTCCTGCCAGGGACCTCTGGCTTCTTAAAATGGATGGGTGATACCGGCTCAACTCCGGTTACTTGTTATTCCATCGTCTTTTCAAAGGGAGTAAAATATTCCTGGCGTGGTGCTGGTTATGCACTCCTGCCATCAGGCAGGGATGAGTTATCTTCACAGAAAGAAGCGCAGATTAATACGTCAAATGAAAATGAACTATCGGCAGAATAAGATGAAAATGCAATGGCCGGTGACAGGGAGAAAAAGAAGAGAAAAAAGAAAGTGAGGCTTCTTGGGAGGACAGGAACACTAAAAACTGAGGAGTTGATCAATGCTGGTGAAGTTGGACGGAGTTGGAACACCCTGCATAGGGCAGGGACCTTTTTCTCCTGCCCAGATCAGAGGTCCACAGCCTCAAGGTGACTGGGGTTTGTCCTTGAGACCTGGTCCCACCATCCCCACCTCTGCCCCGAGGTAAAGGGGATTTCTCAGGGGCAGGTGAGCAGCTGGGGCAAAGCTGGGGTGCTCAGAGCAGCTCTCCTCTGGCAGTACACCACTCCTGACCCTAGATCTGCTCAAAACCTTATGCTGCAAGCTGCTTTGAAGCTTCTGGAGCAGCTGCAGGAGGTGACCCTTTCAGTGGGTGCCCATCCCACCATCAGACATGTGCCCCCTTTTCCCCAGAGCCACCCATGCCCTGCTCTCCCTCTGCCCCTCACTGCATCACCCTGCCTTGCTGTGATTTCCCAACTCCAGAGCCAACCACCAGAGATAAAAACCACTCCAAAATATTTTTCCAGGTGGGAATGGCTGTGCGTCACAGACACCTCACAATGTACCGGTGTTCATTGTCTGGGATGAGCAGTTGAGCCGAACTGTTTTTATTTAGACATGCTTCCAGTACCTGGGAACAGCTATTTATGTGCCCCAGTGTTGTGATGTGGTTAGGTGCCTGGATTTTGATGGATCAGGCCTGTGAGCAGCAGGCTGGCAGGTTTCTGTTTCCTTTCCTCCCAGCAGATTCCCGTGCTCAGGCATCAGGATGGGAATGGGGAGTCCCTCTGCTGGGCAGACTCCAGCAGCTTCCCTTTCTCTCCAGCTCCTCAGCATGGAAAAGAGGCCAAAAAGATCCCTTTTCCTGCCTGCTGCTTGCTGCCTCTGTCAGAGATAAGAATTAATTAAATTTCCCTGCCTGTGTAACTGCCTGGGGTATTTTTCAGCTCTCTCCACCACAGGGTCCATCTGATTTAAGGGGGGAACAGGGATTTACTCCGTTACACGTGTGCTAATATTGCAGACAGGATATCATCCCTGAGCACTGAACACATCGCCACAGGAATATTTGCAGAGCTGCTCCTTCATTCCCCAATCCCTGGGGTGCCACAGCCCCCTCCAGCAGTGCTGGAGTGGGCAGAGCCCAGTCTGACCATAAATCCCACAGGTCTCCACCACCTCGGTCAGGCTTATGGCCAGGCAGGAGCTTACACAGCAGAATAAGGGATGGTTCCCTCCAAAAACCCATCAGGAATTTGGCTTCCCCTGCTCTCTGGGACTTCCAGAGCCACAGAGATTTGTTCACCCACACCACAACACCAGGAAAAAGCAAGAGAGGCTGCTGTCAGCCAGAGGAAGAGGGCCAGACTGTCCCATCCTCATGGGACACCTGATGCCACTCAGGGGGACCCTGCTCAAGAGGAGCCCCAGGGTGCCCGGGCACAGCACAGGCCACCCGTGCCCTCTGCCCTGTCCTTTCCTGCCCGAGGGTGGCAGGGCTGTAAATGCTTTTGGTGGAGGGACCTGCCATGAATCACTCTGGATTTACAGCTGAGCTGCAGGAAAGGGAATTATATAACTCTCAGGAGACGGGCTGGTGTGGAACGAACATCCATCAAGCACAAATTCTGGATTATTTACCACTGCTGGGTCTTGCCAAGAGAAACACCCCCCGTGCTGGACAGCCTGTGAATGGATTCAGCCGTGGGGGACTGCTCAGCAGATGGAAAGTTTCTGTCCTCCTTGTCAGAGGAAATTGGGGGGTTCTGTCCCCCCTCTGCCCACGGGATGAGCCCAGCGCCCGGCAGAGGATGGGTCTCAGCTCAGCACAGCCCCATCTAGATGACGGATCCTGGAGCCAGAGGAGTCTGGCAGCAGTGCCGAGCAACCCTTTTTATGAGCAGCACTTAATTATTCACCCTTTTAAAACGTTTTGCACCATAAACCTGGAATGGAGCAGAGGAAGGCCATTACTCTGCCACTCGCTCTGCCGTGCTGGAGGCCAGGGGTGTGTGCTGGGCATGGTGGCCACAGCCTGGGGAGCCCATCCGAGCCTTGGTGACACCTGCAGTGTCATTTTGCACTGAATTAGGACCTGTGCAGGGAGATTTAGGGAGGTGAGATGTACCTCAGATAGATATCACAGGCAGCAGGATCCATCATCAAATCGTTGTGTCCTCAACACCGACGGCCTTAAATCAAGGCAAGGGGGCAGGAGAAGCTCTCCAAAGCATGGCCTGGGTGGCCACAGGGGTCCCTGTGATATACAGGACCCATCTTTCCAGACACAGCCTGTATTTTGTTCTCCCTGAGTCCTGGCCACGCCAGGCTGTCGATCCCATCTTTTGGGAACATCGCTTTCCTGCTTGGCTCTAGCAGCTGATTTAGGAGCAGACCAGTGGGATGGCCACAGAGCTAAACTAAACCTCTGTGATATAAATAACCCCCTAATTGTGCCCTGTTACATCCCTTTAACTCAAGGGAAGTGTTTCCTTAGCTAGAGAAGGATTTGAGCTTTACTTTTTAAGGCAGGACTTGCAAATCCCGGCACTCTGGTCTAGTGAAAGGTGTCCCTGCAGGGGGATTGGACTGGGTGATCTTTAAAGTCCCTTCCAACCCAAGGCATTCTGAAATTCTATGATCTGAACCATCACAACAAGCTTTTTCTCTTGCAGAGAGAAAAACAGATTCGATCTGCCCAAATGCTGGCTTTTTAGGAGGGATTTTGGATGCTCTCCCAACCTGGAAACTTTATATCAGTTCTTTGCCGTTTTCCTTAAATTGGCAGTAAAAATTGAGGGAGACTAAAAGTCTGTGATTTGTACTTTGCACATGGGGAGCGGAACAATCTTTTGTTCATTTACTGTGACAACTGCAGTTCAGATTTAATTATTTACGATAATGTTCCAAGGTGCATTAGGGAATGTTCTCTTAGTTCATAAAGCACGATGACGCCTTGGTGCTGAGTGGCACCTAGCTACAGGCTCTGCTACTGCACTGGGGGAGGCACGTGCAGCTCCAGGAATGGAGCAGGGGACACTTTTCACACCTCATCCGTCCCGTGACTCGGGTGCTTTGCCCAGCACAGCCCTCCCGAGCCATCCCAGCCATTCCCACGTGCCATTCTCCACTCCCAGAGTCCAGGACAGGATCACTCCACCAGCACCCTGAGCTGCTGCAGCCTCTGCACCAGCAGAGGCTCCTCTCCAACAGCCTCAGCTCCCCTGGCTGGTTGATGGCTGTGTCCATAGATGTATTTTTTATTCCCCTCTCCTGAAATACAGCCTGGAAACGCCCATTCCTTCCCGAAGCTGCTGGCAGCCCTTGGTTTGTGTTTTCTCTTTGTCCTCGTTTAAACATCCACTGCCCCACCTCAGTCTGTCTCCCAGCACTTTTTGCCATGTCCTTCTCCATTAGTCACAGGAATTAGGGGAGACAGTTGGAATTTCATTATTAAATGTCTCACATCCAATAAATAGATCATTATTCTCCTCTGATTAGCAGCTCCACTTCCATCAGCTCGGAATAGTTATGGGTTTTTTCCCTTCCCATCTTCAAGGAGTAGCACAGTTTCTCCTAAGATCTGTTATAATCAAAGGATTAGAGCTCTGGAAATGTCCTCTGCATACTCAGGAAGGTTTTCTCCTGCTCTCCCTCTCTCAGAGCGAGCGTGCTTTGAAACTCTGGCTCCTGGCTCCACGATACTGCCTGTACATGACCTGGTTTAATTTTAGTCTTGCCCAAATCTGCCACCAGCTCATTTAGCTGCAGCTCTGAGACCTCTCCGTGGAGCTGGCCACAGGTCAGCTCACATACTTTTATTACAATTGCAGAGTCCAGGCATATCCTGCAGCTCTGACCTGGCTCCTGGATGTTGGACACCTTCCCTCTCGGGAAAGTGCACACTCCCTCTCCTCCAGCCAGCCAGCACCACTGGGATGGGAGACAGGAGCTGCACCCTGGGCACAGCTCCTCTTTTCTCACAGTAAAGGCGTCAACATCACATCATATCCACAACTTCCGAGGCTGCGCAGAAAATCAGAGATGGATGCTGTCTTTTGGGACACTTTCCAGCATTTCTGCCACGGTAAGTGATGCCCTGGAAAGCGCTGACCCAGCTGCCCAGTTACAGCCATGATGGGCCCAGCAAGACGTAAGAGCACGAACATTCCAATGAATATTCATTTTAAAACGTGCTCAAATATCCCCAAGGTAAATGTGGCTCTGTATTCATTTCACTCTGCACGCTGAGCACATTGTTATTGCAGAGACAAAGCTGCACGACCAGATAAAAATAGATTTGGGGGTCTCTCGCCAGGGCAGGAAAATTTTTGGACTCCAGCAGCTCTCCCTCCAGGTGTGCTGGAGGATCATCTCCCCCCAGGCACAGCTCAGCCAGGACTGGAGCAGCAGGTCCTGCCAGGGCTCGGAGGAGAGGACAATTCCCCTTATGGGAAAAGCCCACTCTGGAAAGAGCCATGTGTAAATGCTCTCGCTGGACATTCAGCTCAATTAGCTCTGCTCACCTCAGAGGCAAGGCTTTAGCTGAGTCTCACAGGTCACCAGGAACAGGGCAGCATAATTAGCCAGTGAAATCCAGAGCAGTGAATCCCAGGGGGAGGCAGATCACCAAATAAACCCAACCACAGAGCCCCTCCTTCAATCCCAGCTCCTCCTTTACTTCACCTGGCTTTTCGACACCCAAGGCCTCTCCGTGCAGCAAACCCCAGTTTGTCCCACTCTGCTGACGCCCCTTCCATCCACCCCTTTCCTCACACCCTGCAGCTCTTCCCAGGCTGTAATTGGGATGATGGCCACGTCTGCAGACACGTCTGTCACCAGCTC
The DNA here is from genome assembly GCA_013398615.1 of Brachypodius melanocephalos. Taxonomy (NCBI): domain Eukaryota; kingdom Metazoa; phylum Chordata; class Aves; order Passeriformes; family Pycnonotidae; genus Brachypodius; species Brachypodius melanocephalos. The sequence continues at coordinate 357,758 of VZSR01003797.1, read as the reverse complement.
ATCTTTCCATCCACTCCATAACACCAGAGCCACTCCCGTGGAGGCATCCATCATCCCTGTGTGTGCTCTGGCACTGATATCCTTGTGAGGGGCTCTGGATTGCCTGGGAGATAACAAGTTTGCATCTTTAACGGCCCCTCCAATATTTGCAGCCGGCTCCATCCCTGCCTGCCTGGATGTCTCCCATTCCAGGAGGTCCCTAATTGCTGCCTGATGTGTCAGTTCAGCCGGCTGATCACAAATCTCTCTGTCAGCCGGGCCCTCCAAGCGGCACCTTGGGACCAATTCGCTTCGGTGACATCGCAGACAGCTCTGCACAGTCCCAGGAATGGGGATGAGGATGGCAGGGAGGGAGAGGGACAGCGGGCACCAGGACACAGCCCCACAGCCAGCACAGCCCCACAGCCAGCACAGCCCCACAGCCAGCACGGCTCTCTGCTGTGCAGGGGCTCCAGCAGCACAAACAGGATGGGAAATGTTGGAGCTGCACAACTGCAGGAATAAACAGCCAAGCTTCAGACAGACAGGCAGGTTCTGCCTCACACCAGGAAGTGTTGAACCTCTGCCCTCTCCTCTCAGCCCTGGAAACCAACCCCTTCCACGCTCAGGGTCATCTGCTGCTTGGCCCCTTCTTCATTCCTATAAATCACAGGTCCTCACTTTCCACCCGTAAATTTGGGAAGCAGCACCTTGTGCTCCGTGGGTTAAAAGACACCACGAAGTGTTCGGAATGGTGCTTGGGCCTCTCCATCCCGTGCCAGAGGGCAGGTGGCTACCCCAGCTCTTCCCACATCCCGTGAGCACCGGGATGAAGCAGCACTGCCCAGCCAGGAGGGGTTTGGGGATGGGCCAGCACTGAGCTGCCCCCAGCCCTCCCCTCCAGCCTGGTGAGGACGCTGCAGCTCTTTCCCCATCCGCTCCTTGTTCAGTGGCTTGTTCTGCTCAGAGGGTATTTCAGCCATCTCAGTGCTTCTAATCTCTTTGGGAACATTGCTGAGAAACACAATTTCAAGCCTCCCAAGATGTGACATGACTTGTAATTTGAGGCAGAGGTGAGAGCCTGCCACCCAAGGGACAGGAAACAAACCACCTCTGCACAATTCTGCTGCCAGCCCTCCTCCCCAGCCCAAGCCCCAAAACCTGGGGCTGGAGTCTCTGGACACCCTCCTCTGGCAGGAGCGGGCTTCTGGCTTCCTTCCTCACCCCCGGCACACCAGGAGAGCAGAGCAGAGGCTGGAAAGGAGCTGGAGGAGGAGCAGGGGATGTGGGGCACAGGGGGGATGTGCAGGCAGCGAGGGGGATGGAGGGCAGGGCTGGAGCCCAGCCAGCCCCAGCTCAGAGAAACCAGGGAAACCCTCTGGGAGCAGAGCAGGAGGCTGGGTGGAACATTCTGGAATGGCATCTGCTGGCACCCAGCCCTGCCAGGAGCCCCCAGCACCAGTCAGGTCCCTCTGCAGGGACCCAGAGAGCCTCACACACCCCTCTGCACCCCAAAATCCCACCGGCTGACCAAAGCCCCCTTTTCCAAACGCCTTCCCATAGCTCCACTTGGATTATCTCTCCATGAAAAGAGCTGCTGGATCAGACCAAGGCCCCAGCTCTCAGCCATGGCCTCTGGCTAAGCATCTTGTGGGAGCCCTCCCCAAACTGAACTGTCCCCAGCCCTGGGGCAGGGCTGCCCACACCAGCTCCAGGTAATTAATTCTGGTACATTCCACCCGATGGCCCAGTGCTCTGCTGGGTGATGAAGAGGAGAAATAACACCACCAGCTAGCCTTCACATTTCTGGGGCCAAAAAAAAAGGGTGAGGCAGAGGAGTGGAAATGAATCAGACGTGAAATCGCAGCACCAGGCAAAGCCAGTAAAGCAGCCCAAATTTCACTCAAGAAATAAATCTACTATTGATTTTACAAGAGAACACAGGGATTTTGCAGATCCATGGACAGGTGCTGGCAGGACCCATCCATGGATCTGCAAAGCCCTCAAGCCCCCGCTGAGGGCCTGCCTGGCTGGGAAAGGTGTGGGAAGGAAATGAGTGGGATGGAGCTGGTCATGCTGGCACATGTGCCTTTGTTTCACATCAGAGGAGGAGATAATAACCACCTGTGATCCTGTAAATTTTGATTTACACTCCAGCATCCCAAGCAAGGCTCTGTTCATGGCTCAGGTGTTAATTGGGAGATTCCTCCTCATTTGTGAATGTAGCAGCTCCCCAGCTTCTTGGCTGGGTGATGGTTTCATTACCATTTCCTATATGTTAGCTTTAAATCCCCAATAATCCCACACGACTGGAGCCCATTCCAAGTGAGCAGTGAAATCCAATTTAGGATCCTATTCTCTCGGACTGTGTAACCAGAGCCTACTTCGTGCACACAAAATCCAATTCAGCTCCTTTGCCTCTCAACAGCTGCCCCCGTGAGAGTTTTCCAGATGAAAAAAACCCATAAACACAAAACCCCACAGGCCAGACTGGGAGGTGAGCCCCTGTGGGGGGACAGGCACTGGGGGAAGGGGTCTGTGGGGCTGCAAGGGGCTCTGCTCCTGCATCCCTGCCCTGCCCCCAGAGCTGTTGTAGGGTGAGATCCTCTCTCACATCATCTCCCAGTTTCCCTCACCATCCATCCCCAGCTCTGTCCCCTGCCAGCAGCCACCTCCCCAGGCTCTTCCCAGGTACCTCTTCCCTCTCACAGCATATTCCCAATGCAGTTTAATCCTCTCGGGCTTCTCGGCCATTCTCATTTAATTTCCATTGATCCCTATTAACAGCACAACATTCACAGGCCACTCTAGCGCAGAGTATTTAAAGATTGCCCAGATTCAGTGGCTTACCCTGTGTCAGTGCCAGGCTGAGGATGTTCCCAACATTCCAGGGCTGAGCCTTGCTGGAAAATCAGGGTTGGGAGTCAGTGACGGCGATGCCAAAACCAGAATTTGGGCAAGACTGAGTTTTCAATGGGATTGAATTTCCGGTTTCCTGAATCCCCTTTTTGGGGTTCTGGATTTCAGACACTTTCTTCCTAGGAATGATAGGAAAGAGCTTTGTCACCCAAAACAGCTGTTGTCCTCACTGCAAAGACAGAGGTGGCCAGGAAGAACTGCAAGGAAAGAATGGGAGCCAAAGCCACCCCTCCAGGAATCCTGAGTGGATTCAGCCCTCAGGGTTTGCTTCATTTCTTTGTCTTTAGGTGTTGCAGTGCAAACTCACATTTCCTAGGCAGAAAGTCCTTTGAACCAACTCTTCACTGTTTTGGACGCTTCCAAATCACAGGAATGGACATTCCAGAGTGTTTCTAGATGCCTGCTTTCAACCTGGGAGGATTTATCCAACCTGACCTTCGCCACACGCGCTTTGTTTGACAAAGGAGCATTTTCCAACAAATACAACGCAAAGCTGCTCCAAAAATCCATCCTCAGAGCCTCCATACTCTCTCCTCCTTTCTTTACAGCTGGCTCATCCTTTCTTCCTCCTCCAACTCGAGTTCTTTCCCTTGTGGTTAATTCCCCCAGGGTCTGGGCTGGCTGGGGATCATCTGCATCCAGAGGAAGATTCCTTGATCCTTTCTCCACACACCTCCTGGCAGCCTTGGCTTTCACAGGAAAGTCTTCTGGGATCTAGCTGGCCCTTCTAACAAGCTAGAAAATAATAAAAAAATAATGGTTACCTGTACAGGAATTAAATTTGATGTGCCTCCCTGAGAGTCTGTGGAATGAGCAAAGTCAGGAACAATGGGGAATTTTCATCCATTGAAGGAGACAGCATGAGGAGAGGGATGCAGGATTTGGTGGAGCAGGCACAGCTCCTTAACTGGGGCTTCTGATGGGAACAGGAGAGGGTGACAACATGCATGGGGGCAGCTGGAGAGCTGCAGAGGATGTAGGAGTAGGGGAGAAAAGGGACATTGGCTGGAGAAGGCTGGTGAGCTGATGGAAGGGCTGAAGCAAACCCACGCCTCAGGGATGGGGGCTCTTTTCTCACCTTAAACGTTTTTACCCCGTTTCCTTCTCCAACCAGTCAGTCTTTGGTGGCTCTTGTCCCATTTGTCTCCCTCTGCAGTGTGACCCAGGCACACCCCAGTGCGCACAGTTGGGGATTCACCGAGAGCACATCCAGTGGAAACACAACAGAGATGTTTTGTCTGTTTGGTTTTGTTTTTTTTTTTTTTTTCAGTGAAACAGCTCTACTTGTGCCATATCAGTGGCTGACAGCTTTCCAGGGCCTCAGTGGAGCCGCTGGTGGGCTGCAGGATCCTCGCAGGAGGCGAGCTGAGCTGCCACTCTCCCGTTTTTGGTGTGCCTGGAGAGCAGCTCTCCCCCACCTCGTGGGCATCACCCCAAGCTCCAGCTCCCTGCACCCTCACTGGCTGCTCCAGCACCTCCCCATGCACAGCACAGCCGTGGGCCCACCAGGATCTGAAGCTCAAAGAGGCTCAGGATGCCTCAGGAGTATTTTTCATGGGTAAATTTCCCTCCATGTCACTGGCTCAGCTCCAGCCCAGGGTCAATGGAGACAGAAAGTCGTTGCCAGCTGATGAATTCATGCAAGAGAATGAGGCACTGCTCTCACTGTAGTTATGAGGAGACAGATTCCCCATTGCAGCTGCTCCTGTCACACCACTGCTAACCAGCATCTCCCACCCAGGCCAGGAGATTCCCTTCCCACCAAGACAAGTGCCCACAGAGGGATGATTTCTGGAAGCATCTTCCTCACTGCTGTCTTGGTTTGGAAAGCCAAGTGTGTGTCTGCCAAGGAAAGTTGGAACTTCCCTTGAAATGGAGAATGTAAACCCCCTCCCACTGAATTATTATAATTTTGCAATTAGGGGCTTTCAGGCAAAGATATGAGAATAGGAATAACAGTTCTTTACTAGGAATATTAAAAAGACCAAAAAAAACCCAAAAAGACAAAAAAAAAAACCCAAGCAAAGAAACAAACAAACCAACCCTAGAAACACTGACAGGGTCAGAACACAACCTGACACCCTGTCGGTCCAATTAAGCCCTCCTGGAGTGACAGATCTGATTCTGTTG
>VZSR01003797.1:326992-345106 GCA_013398615.1 Brachypodius melanocephalos | reverse complement strand
CTTCGGTCGGCGCCGGGGGCAGCCGGCAGGGGAAAGGCACCGTCGGTGCCCCGCCAAGCCCGGCGCCACGAGGAGGGAGCTCGCCAGCCCTCCCTGCCCCTGTCTGGCCTTGCCACGGGAGCCGCCTGCGAGGGCGGCCCCTCTCCATCCCAGGAGCGGGAGCTGGAGCGTCTGGGGGTGTGTGTCACCTCCCGGGGCTGCTGGTGGCCTGGGGCGGGGGGTGAGTGGCTCACCTGTCCCAGCAGCACAGCCCCAGAAGGGTGCAGGACCACCCTGGGGTGGCAGGGCACCCATCACCAGCTGGGGATGAGGGTCTCCCCATGGTGCCACAGGGCTGGCTGCTGCACAGGGGCAGCGCTGGGCAGAGCAGTCCTGGTGGGACAGAAGTGAAGGATTTATACCCCGTTTTCCCCCTGAAGCGGCCGGGTTTGCCCACCCTGCTCTCGTCGTGGATGTGTGTCCAGCCTCAGCATCCTGTCCCACAGCTCTCCTGCTCCCTGATGCTCAAAGCTGCCCTGCTCTGAGCCTCAGCAGGCTCTGCAGGTTTGCACTGGGCTCTCATTCCACTGGCACAGGTCTGACCCTCCAAGCTGTGCCTGGGATCTGACTGGGCACTGCCCTGCATCAGCAGCACCTGCAGCTTTGAAAGTGAAGGGAATTTAAGAAGCACTTTTACATCCCTAACTCATCCCTAAAACAATATATCATTTCACTTAGCAGTTTGTCCTCCCCAAACTTCCCCCCAGGGACCAGGACTCTGACCAGCAGCAAGGCAGGAGCTTGCTCCCAACAGTTTCCAAAGGAATTACTGAAAACCTCCGGTCTTTTGTTTCCCAGCCACCCTCTGCACCCCAGCCTGGGTTAGTGCAGGGAGGAGGACGATCCCAGCCTTGTGGCCCTCAGCGCCTGCAGGGCTGCTGTTGGTCTCTTGTTGTCCCTGTTCCCTCCCAGAGAGCAAATGGCCCCTGGGACATGCTCCTTTCATTACCTTAGGCCTCGTTCTTTCTATTTTTTGTCATGCGCCAAAATAGGAGGGTGCCTGGCAGGCTGAGTGGAAAAAGAATCCCTTTTGTTAATGGACAGAGTGGTCTCCTTCCTCCCAGCTCTGACCTTTCCATCCCGGGATGGGATTTCCCCACATGGATCTGTTGCTTTGTGCCGTGTCCAGGGTGGGTCTGAGGGGTGCCCTGGCAGCCCCAAACTCTTTCATGGTGAATGTGCTGGAGAAATCCCCAAAAAACCCCAAACCCCCATGGTTTTCACTGACACCTGCCCACACCCCCAGACTGCCCCCAGGTGAGTCCCCCCATGTAACACGGCTCTGGGGATCAGTGGACATCTCCCTGGTGTCAGCACGTCGGGCTGGGGAAGAAAAGGGGGTTTACACCCATTTTCCAATCCTGGGGGCTCTTTCTGCACTGGGCTGAAACAGATGTTCCAGCTGTGCCCCTGGGTATGGGCAGCAGCTTCCCACAAGCCCCCTGCAGTTGGGAACATCCCTGCAGCAGCCATTCCAGCTGTTCCTGTGGGCTGCCCACCGTGGGCTGCCCGCCGTGGGACATCCCTGTGTCTCCATCAGGGAGAGCCACCAGCAGCAAGCTGAGCGTGGGGCTGGGGGTTTTGGGGTGAAGCCCGTGTTTTGTGTTCCCTCCAAGCTCAGGTTCAGGAACCTGGGGCTTCCTGCCCAGCCCAGCATGGGAAGAGTCATCATGCACTTCATCAAATACAGGATTGTACCAACATGAAAAAAAAAAAAACAAAAACACTCATAAAACTTGTCCTCTTGACATGAGAGTGTGAAGCTTTAGTAAACTGTTTGTCGACAGCCTGGCTCCCCTCCGGTTCCCAGTGAGGTCACCCACAGGCTGGGCTCCCCCTACCCCAAAATCCCTCTTACTGGAGGTTTGGGATGAGGGGAGAAGAGGGAATTGGATGTGTAGACTACCTGTCAGCAGCGTTCACCCCAAAATTTCAGCAAGTGGGTGCCAAAAGTGTGGCACCCTCCAAAGTTCAGGCAGACCCCAGCAGCGGTGACGAGGTCCTGGGGAGGCAAGTGGGATCGGGGCTTGTCCAGGATACCTGCCCATGCACAGGGAGCAGTGTCTGCCTTGGGATATCCATCCACGATCCCTCCTGCTTGCTCCAGGTTTCTCAGCTCCATGGAGCAACCTCGGCCCTTCCTTTCCTCCGCTTTTGGAAATCTGACTGATTTATTCAAACTTTCTTTTTTACGATCGCGCCACATGTTTTAAGGTCACAGCTCAAAGCAGCTGGAAAAGTTTCCAGCTGATGGGAAAGAGCAGGAAAAAAATGCTGAAAAGGGGGGAGAACACAAACTGGTATCGTGGGAATCGGGGAGGAATATTCTTGTCTCACTCTTATATTTAGCAGCAGAGGGCTGCGGGCAAATACATAAAGAGCGCATTCCTGCAGGATTGCAGGACAGGGTTAAGCTCACCCTGAGGAGCTCACGTCAGGTTGAAGGCTGGACAGGAACAGGGCTTGGGAGGCGGGAGGGAGCCTGCGTGCCTAAATAAAGCTCAAAGCACAGACTGTTCAACAGGCGTTGGCCCAGCCCAGCCTCAGCTCCCTGGGGCTGCTCCCGTGGCCCTTTCCAGGTGCTGGGCTCTGTTCATGTCCTTTTTGGGAAGCCAGCTTCCCCAAGTGCGAGCATCACCCCCAGCCTTCAGCTGGGACACTCCCAGAAACTCCTGTGCCCTTCCCAGCTCTCACCTGGGCATCCCGAGCCTCGTTTGCCACCAGCCCCTTTGCCACACCGTAATTCCAAACCTCCTGGAGACACAGAGGAAGGAAAGCACCCATCAGAGCTCCCTCATTCCCAAACCAGCCCTTCTCTGAGCTGTGTCCATCATGCTCTGTGTTTGGTTGGACATTTCTGCGCTGCACAGGGATGGGACACCCCTCAGACCTTTTCTGAGGTCGGGTTTTTATGTTATATTCACCAGTATAGCGGAATACTGTTAGATATCGTTATATGAGGATCATTTTTAGTCTGTTGTATTGATAGAATATCTATATTCTACACATTCTATATAGATTTATAGTCTCTCTCTCTATATATATATATAAAGTATATTCCAAAATATGTTCTGTGGAGTCAGAGAACCTTTCACAAAGCCTTTGCTTCTCAAAGCCGAGCGGAGAGTCAGGGCAGCATTGGACTCTGCAAAGCCAGGCTGAAATCCATGGGAGCGGGATTGCTGTAGCTCTTCCCGATCCCAACTTCCCAACGGATAGGGACGGATAGGGACGTTTGCTGCCTGATTTGTCACCCATTACCGGTGGTTTATCCTCAGAGCAGACCAAGCAGGGCCTCTCAACTGTCATCAGGGTGGGGTGGGAGATGTTTATGCCCTGAGCGGTGGATCCAAGAGGGTGAGAGATTCCCATTTTCCATCCTTCTTCCCCGGGGTGTGTCTCCCATTGTATGGCTCCGGGCAATACCTCTGGGAGCTGCCCTGTGCCCAGGGGCTGCTCTTGGCTGCCTGACAGACGGACTGACAGACAGACAGACGGAAAGCAGCCGGGAGAAGGGCGGGAGTGCCAAAAACTGCCGGGAGTGGAGAAAGTCATGGGGCAAGCAGCGCGGTTTGGAGGTGGCCGTGCCCATCACGTGCCTCCCAGACAAGGGGATGGAGAAGCAAATTCATCCCCGGCCGTGACTCACTGGCTGGAGAAGGAGCCGGCCTGAGCTGTGAGTCAGCTCGGGACGGCCCTGTGAATCCCCGCTGCTACTTTTGCCCAAATCTTGGCTTTCTGGAAGTTGTTTTTCCTTCTTGCTGCAGGCAGGCGAGGGAGGGCGGGTTTGGAGTCACCAACTGCTTGTGGTGCCATCCTCAGCCGTGTTAATGGGTGCTCCCTCCCCATCCTCGGCCATCTCAGACCCCTGGCAGAAAGAGGGGCAGGCAGCAGCAATTTCCCATTCCCTTTCCCAGCCTCCGGCCGGGCTTCAGAAGGGCTTCAAGGTTTTCAGCATCCCATCCCACAGAAATTTCTGAGCCCACCAGGGTCATTTCCTCTGGGAGCTTGGGAGAAGGGAGGGAAGGCTTGGCCCGAGGTAGATGTGGCTGAGAAAGCCCTGCAGCCCTGGGAGGGGATGTGAGTGCCTGCTTCCACACCCCCACAGGCCCCCCGGCAGCCGTGCCTCCCCCCGAGCTACAAATAGAGCAGGCATTTATTTTCTGTGTAAACATCACCCCGGCGGGCGTTTCTCATGGATGGAAAAGTCAGGGGAGAGCAGGAGTGGGGAGGGGGAGGCAGGGCAGGGAGGGATGGGGAGGGGAGAGCACAGGACAGGACGGGGCAGAGCTTTCAGCTCTAGAACAAGGGGAGAAAAAGAAAATATTAATTTTCTTTGCAGGCAGTTTAGCATGTCAGCTCCAGAGGAGGAAAAGTATCCTCTCTTTCCCCCATCCATTCTGCAAACCCTCATCTCTGTCCCTGCAGACACTTCTCTCTGCCTCTTACAGCCCTCAGCATCACCAAAAACTCATCCTGGCTGTGGTCCTTGGTGCCCTGTGGGGTGCAGGATGCTGTGGGTGCTGCCTTAGCAGCACAACTAAAGCCAAATCACCCAGATTTACACGTTTTACCCCGTAATTGCACGTTTTAACATCTCTGTTGAAACATTTCCCCATCGCTGAGCGCTGGACGCTGCAATTAAGGCGAGCAGGTATCTTCTGGCCAGGTTTCAACCCTCCCGCTCGTACTCATTGTTCCCTCCTGATTTTGGCTGATACCTGCCCCCATCCCGGCACGTCGGGAGCCGCTCGACACCAGCGGGGCTGGGAAACGTCAGAGCCCGGGCGGCTGGAGCCGGGCCCCTCTCCGCCGGCGGCTGCCGGGCTGTTTGTTGACACCAGGCGAGGATCTCTCCGGTAACATCGAGCCCTTCCAGGCGTGTCTGTGAGCATCCCCTGGCCCGGCTCCTCCAACCCCCCCGCCAGCTCCTTTCCCTCACTGGGTCTGCGGCTGAGCTTGGGAACAGGCACCGGCTCTGTCGGGCAGGCAGGGATGGGATTCCGGCTCTGCAGGTGGGATGTGCAGCCAGGTGCCCCACTCCTCCAGGATCCTCCGGCTCCTCCAGCACGGGGCTGGCTGGGATTGTCCCCTCGTATGCCACCCCGTGCACTTCTGCAGCTCTGCGAGCTGTTCCTTCACAGGGAGGGAAGCAGCGGGGTAGGGAACACAGTGACAGCGGGTGCCAGGATGTGCAGGGTGGGGCTGGAAAACCTACCAGAAACAGGGGAAGAGAGCTCGGGAGAGAGAGAGAAAGAAAGAAAGAAAAAAATAGAACAAACCCCGACTTCGAATGGTTTGGAAACCACGTCCTCTGGGGCTGATACAATATTTCCAGGCCAACTTCTCCTGGCAGCGGGAGCCTGAGCGAGCCTGAGTCACGCTGCAGGGGACGGCACAAAAGCCCCATTGAGCCTCCCGCTTCCCCAAATCCTCCCACTTTCTCCCCCCGCTTCCCTTCCCGGGGCAAACACTCCGAACACTGCTTCCAGCTTGGGCTTATCCCTTAAGTCCCTCCGGAGCCATCGAGCCACACGTCGTTAAAAGCTCTTCATCGTGCTCCTGCCCATGCCGGGCTTTGAGGGGGTGCTTGCTCCGGGGGTGCATCCCCCCAGCTCTTCCCAAAAGCCCTGTGGCCTCTGTGGGGGGGGTTTCAGGCTGGCTCCCAGCCCCCTGTCCTCCCCTCCATGGCTCTGCATCTGGCCGAGCAGGAGAGCTCAGGAAATACCATCAGCTTTAGGGCCGCGCTTGAATCATCGTAAAACCACGCTGGATAAGCGATGGAGCTCCGGAGCTCCAGCCAAGCCTCCTGGACCCTGCTTTATGGCCTCCAGCTCTGACAGCTCCTAATGCTGCTCCGTGAGGATGGGGAAGGCAGGCAGGAGCAGGCACAGGGGCTGGGCAGGACACCGGAGGGTCCCACCAGCCCCCTCCCAGACAGCACAGGATTAGCAGGGAGCATGTTCTCGTGTTTTCCCCTGAGCCCAGAGTCCGTGGGCTGTAAAAAAAAGGCTGTTTTTCCCCCAAAGCTGTCAGGCAGGAGGCTGGGGAAGGCGAGCGGAGAGCAGCTGGCCGGGGAACGGGAGAGAGGAACTGGATGGATAAACACAGGAGGTTCAAAGCGGCGCGGTGCTGCCAGAGGCCACCGGGGTGGGATGGGGGCGAAGTGAAGCACCCCTGGCCAGGACTCTCCTCCCTCCCACGCCCAAAACAAGGGTGATGGCGCTTCTGGTGGTCGGCAGGCTTGGGAAGGTGACCAGCCGCGGCTTTTCTGGTGTTTTTGTGGGTGCTGCTTTCCAGCAATCTCTGCTGGCCAGCAGTCCTGGAAAGCGCCGGCCCCTGGGAGCCCCGCCGTGAGGGAGGGCCAGATGGAGGGAGGGTGGGAGGCGACAACCAGAGCGCTCATTTCCATTGCTGGGGTTGGAAAAGCACGCACAGCCCTGGCTCAGGATGTGGGAGCAGCAGTCACTGGAATCAATGGGGCTGGGGATAAAAGAAGAACTCCTGCTGTGTGCCAGGAGCTATCACAGCAGGGATGGATCTGTGCCCGTGACACCCCATCCGATAAATCCTGAGACAGAACCCCGAGCTTTCCTGGGGCAGGCACAAGGGGACTGTGCTGTGACCCCAAGGTCCCCAGTGGGTTTGAATGCCCTTGCTGCAGACTAAACCCATCCCATCTCCATTGCACTGGGGTTTCTTTGCTCTGGAGACCCAGACGGGTGCTCAGCTCGGGTCTCAGGGCGTGTCTGAAGGCAGCAGCCCCCCATTTGTCCCCCCCCAGCCAAAGCCGAGGGCCACTGTGTTTGCCTTACCCTCCTTACAAGCTGCTCATTTCCTCCCCTGGCCATAAATAAAACCACACCGTAAAACGAGGGGAATGTGGAACATAATGAAGCCTTTCTCCAAAAGCCCATTGGATCCCTTCCTCCCGTGGCTCCTCCGCCCTGTGTGGGGACAGGGGCACAGCCCAGCCCCTGCTCCGGGGGGCTCCAGGTCCCATTGGGCATCAGGCTGGGGACAAGGGAGCCCCCAGGACCACCCAGGGCGCTGGCCCTGCCCGCCCTGCCTGCGCTGGGGTGGGACAAGGGAGCCTTATGCACACACTTGGGGGGAACAGGAGCGGATTAAGCCGCTGAGCAGCATCCCCGGGGCTGGGCAGACACCCCCGAGCCCCTCCAGTGTTTGCATCCCCCAAGACTCTCCAGTGTTTGCACCCCCTTGTACCCCTCTGATGTTCACATTGCCCAGCCCCTCTGGTGTTGGCATTCCCACGAACCCCCACAATATCTTCATCCCCTGGACCCCTCCCATGTTCACATCCCCCCAAATCTCTCCAGTGTTCACATCCCCCCGAATCTCTCCGGCATTTGCACAGCGGGTGGGGGTGCAGCACAACGGAGCTGGCAACGCGTGACCTCACTACCTTAAGTTACTTAAAATTAAAAAAAAAAAAAAAAGATAACTCAGAGGGCCTCAAAACTAGCTCCTGAGGCTGCGGAGAAGGAATGCTGCCCTTGGGGCGGCCCGGCAGCACCCAGCAGCAGGCACAGCCCCGGCACAGGGGCCGCTTGTTGGCACAGGGCAGGCGGGCAGGAAGGAGGGCAGCCGGCGGGCTGGGCTGCACCGGCGGCCGCACAAGCCCGAGGCTGTTCGGGCTACAAGGAGCTTTCACTCCCCGGCTGTTTTTCCACCCTTGGAAAACCGGTGTGGCCGGGGTGGGAAGCGGCTCCAAACACAGGGAGCCTTTCAGGGGGGCTCGTGTGTCTGCACGGGGCTCTCCTGGCACCCGCTCCGGTCATTAAAGAGCTGCTCTAATGAATTCCAGTCCCCTCCCTGCAAACACAGCCGGCCACCGGCTCGGGCCCCCACCTGCCCCACCGCAGCCTGAATGGAGCCTTGTTGAGCATCCAGCCCCTCCCCGGCCCCAGGCGGGGTTTGCCGCGCTCCTTCCTCCTCATCCTCAGCGTCCTCCTGCGGCCAGAGCAGCGGGAGATCCTGGGTTGTGCCCCAGACACGCCGATGCAGCCCCTCCTGCACACCCCAAATTGCAGCTGGCTGTCCTGCGGCAGGGCTGGCCATGCCCCAGGCTGGGGTAGGAGCCTTCGGGCAGGGCAGCATCCCCCCAGCAGCTCACACGCCCTCCCACACACCCAGGAGACCTCTCCCTGCTCCCAGAACCCTTCGTGTCCAGTGCCGGTTCTCTCTGAGCTCAGCTTCCCGAGTACTTCCCTTTGCCTGGGCCTGGAGTTGGCTCCTTCAACCTCCTACGTGCTGGGAAGGAGGTGTGAGAAGTTTTTGTGCTGAGATGTCTTGTAAAAAGACAGAGGAGAGCCCAAAACCGCCTCGCTGAGCCCCAAGCGCTGGGAGAGCCCCCAGCCCGGAGCCCCCCGAGCGGACGGGGATCCCCCCAGGCTCTGCTCCCCCAGCCAGAAAATTCCCTGAACATCAGAAAAACAGCAACTGGAGAGGCCAAAGCAGCGGTGTTTGCAGCTGGAGCAGGCAGGGGAAAAGGGCCAAAAGCGTCCCGGGGCCGGCGCGTGTCCGGCGGCTGGGGCGGGTGCCGGGGCGGCTCGCACAGAGCCCTCGCTTGTCTGCCGGCCCCGGAGCACCCGGGGCCTCGCTCTCAGACCCCTCCTTAGAGCTTTTGGCTCGTCTCCTTGTTTTTTTCAATGCGAAAAAACCACCCCAAACCCAAGTGACACTGCAGTCTATAATCTGCTGGCTGCTGGCTGGCTGCTCGGAAACTGTGACGGAGGCTCCTCTCGCCTCGTCAACGCCTCTCAATCGGCTTGGCAAGGCACCGAGGGTGATTTCCTGTGGGACGCAGCGAGCTGGGAATGTCAATTGTTGTTATCTGGGGTGAGCGGGACATCCGGGGTGTCCAACCCAACCCATGGCTGGGACACGGGGACCCGTGGCTCCCCGTGACAGGAGAGGAGAGCAGAGGCCACCTTGGGCACCTGCATCCAGGGATGAGGGACACGACACGCCTGTGGTGTGATCGTGGCATCCTTACATCACTTGAGATAGGTGCTGTTGGAGGATGGGAACCCATCCTCGTGGGATGATCCCAGGAGCTCACCCGAGCCTGCCCACAGATGGGGAAGGATGCGTGGAAGTCCCTGCTTGCTCCACGTGATGGACCAGGATGGGGCACCCTGTCCTATGGAGGCTCCTCCAGAGCAAAATGGGTTTAAAAATCCCCAAAAAATCCATGTTTTCTGCATCTTTTCCAAAGTGGAGGGCAAGGAAGAGGGGAGATAGAGGTGGGAAGCTGCAGGCCCTTCGTGAAAGTGAAATGTCACAGGCTGAGTGGCTTCACATCCTGTCTGGGCTGATGAGGGAGGAGGAGGAGAGTGGCCCTGAAGTAAAGCAGTAATTTGGGAAGACAAACAGCAGTAACTCACATGGCTCTGCTGCTGGAGAAAAATTCCAGCACCTCCTAGATCTGAGCAAGGGTCCTTCATCCTCCCCAACAAACTGCACCACTCCCCATGGCATCCGCACCTCTGGGAGCTTTTTATTAGTAGTGTTTTATGAGAGAAGAAGAAAAACATTTCTGGCAGCTTTGGGAGAGTGAAGGCAGGACAAAATGTGCTGGCTGCAGGAGCTGGTGCCCCCTGGCACAATGAAAACAAGCTGGTCTTGGAGCAGCCCCAAACCCTCATCCCCAGCACCCACGGCGAGACACTGCCCAGTCCCTGGGCAGGCATGGGAGCTGCTGGTGGGCCCAGCCCAGCCAGGCTTTCCCTCCCTGTGAGAGCAGCCGCTCAGAACCCATCTGAAAAACATTTTGTCAATTAGGGGAAGCCACTAAAATGTAGCAAAATCCCGGTGGGAGCTGGAGCACGGAGCATGCAGAGGGAACCTCGACGGGAGCCAGCACATAACGTACATGGATGTCCCTGGGGGCCACATGAGCACGTGTGCCTGTGGCTGTGCAAGGAGGGACAGAAAATTCCCTTTTCCACTGTGCCACGTCCCTCCTGCTCACCAAGCCCCAGGAGAAGGAGGTGCTGGGAAGCCCAGCACCCACCACCCTTGGCCGCTGGGCAAGGCTGGTTTTGCCTGGACCATGGGAAGGAGGGAGCAGGTCAGGGAAGGACAGAGCCCTGCAGAGAACAGCACAGCTCCTCTGAGTCACTGCCTGGGCTGAAGAGGACAAGGAAGCCAAAGTGCCCCATGCCAGCAGCAGGCACGAGGGAATGAGCAGGCACCCTGACAGCCTTGCCCCGGGCTGGGCAAAGGGCTCGGTGTTACAGCAAAGGCCAAATGTTTCCATGGGGCCATTTCCTCCCTGTGCAGAACGGGTGGGGTGATGGTCCTTGGGACACCCACGTCATCCTCCCAGACCACAGGGGAAAACTGAGGCACTTTTTTCTGCTGCCAGTGGCAGGAAATTATTTTTTTGTGGTGTCCTGGACAAGGAGGTTCCCCCGTTCCCAAAGGGCTCAGAAGAGCTTCCCCCATGCAGGGCACTGAAGAAAATGTGACAAGCTAAAACAGAGCATTCCAACTCTGTCCCTGCCACACCAGCTTTTGCCATCACCTCTACAGCTGGTCCCCTTCCAAATGCCTCCGTGACTGTGGCTGTCTTGCAGGGCTGGGTTTTCACTCTCTGGGTTGGGTTTTCACTTGCTGCACCAGCCTGTGAGCAGAGCCTGCATTGCCCATTCCCACCCCGGTCATCCCACAGAAATTTGGGCAAGAGGAACCTGCAACCAGGGAAGCAGTTGTAAGAGCAGCTGTGGGTGTTTATATGCAGACCTAGCTGTGCAGAAGATTGGTTTCACCCCAGCATCCAACATCCACCCCTGCCTCCTCCAAAAGAGGTCAGCGGTTGGGACCCTGAAAGTCAAATTCCTGTTTCTGTTTGCTCGTGGCACCTCAGTAGGACAGATCTGGGACCCCAAACAAAGGGTAGGTCGGCAGCTGGGTGGATCTGATAAATGCTCTAGTAAAGCACAGCAGGAAAACTTCACACAAATAAACTCCAGCAGAGCCTGTGACTACATATGGACTGAAAATGTGCGTTTGCCCCCCGTCCCTGACATATCCTCCCCAAACATTTCCAGCTTACAGGGCTGGAGTGTTTATGTTTAAGCAGAGAGTTTTGCCACAGGCTGAGCTGGAGCCAAGCGGGATGGGTGGCTGCCTGCCCCAGCCACACACATTTAACATGTGTGAGGTGCACATCCATGCTTTGAGTCAGCTAAAATCTAAAAGCGCTCTAAAATTAAACCTCGCCGCTCCCTGTACTCTTAATCCTGCCCTCTCCCTCCTCTGCCCTGTGGCACAGTCTGTCATTTCATGACCACATGCCATTGAGCTGAGTCCTCCGGGGCTGATGTGTGCTGGGTGTTGAACATGTTCCAGCCGCATCTCCGGGCGCCCTCTTTGAGACGAGGCTTCCGTGCGCTCTCACATCCACATATGGATCACTGGCACTCATGTTTATTCCTCCAGCACTGAGGAGAAACACGATTTCTTTAATCAGAAGGTGCTGAGGCCCTGGCACAGGTTGCCCAGGGAAGCTCTGGCTGTCCCATCCCTGGAGGTGTTCAAGGCCAGGTTGGACAGGGCTTGGAGCAACCTGGGCTAGTGGAAAATGTCCCTGACTGTAGCAGGGGACTTGGACTAGATGAGCTTTAAGTTTCCTTCCAACCCAAACCCTTCTAGGATTTCTTTAGGAAAATCAGAAAAACAGACTCCCCCAAGGGTCTTTTTAGGCTGCTGGACTCCACCGAGCTATCAGATGGCAAACAAGGGAAGGGCTGGTGGATGAGCTTGGGAGGCTCCATAGTAACAGCACCCACCTGTGGCAGGAATTGGGGGATTCAGGATGAGAATTTGGAAGGATTTGGGGGGATTTGGGATGGATTTGGGGCAGGAATTGGGGCATTTGGAAGTGGGAATTGGGATATTTGGGATGGATTGGGGCAGGAACTGAGGCAGGAATCAGGAAACTGGGATGGAAATTGGGGGATATTTGGGATGGATTTGGGGCAGGAATTGGGGGCAATTTAGGGTGGGAATTGGAGGAGATTTGGGGGAAATTGGGTGGGATTTGGGGTAGATTTTGGGTGGAAATTGGGGGAATTTGGGGAGATTTGGGGTTGATTCGGGATGCGAATTTGAGGTGGGGTTTGGGTGGGAATTGATGGGAATTCTCTGCACTATCTGATCAGATCACTGCTGGGATTTGGGGTCTCATTCCCAGCTCCTTTTTGGGATCTGGGATCTCATTCCCTGATCCATGCTGGGATGGGGGCTCATTCCCTGCTTCTTTTTGGGATTTGGGGTCTCATTCAGGGCTTGCAGGAGGTGTCCTTCCCTGCCTGACCTCTCTCCCTTCTCTGCCCAGCCTCCTTCTTCGGGGACAGCTTCGTGGAGATGCCGCTGGCGGACGCTTCGCGCACGGTGCGGCTCCACCTGCAGCTGCTGACCAGCCAGGGGAATGGGCTGCTCTTCCTGGCTGCCGGCCAGCCCGACCACCTCCTGCTCCAGCTGCAAGCTGGCCGCCTGCAGGTCAGCACCCCGGCACCCCAATCCTCTCCCCGGGCTCTGTGTCAGGGCTTCATCCAGTGAGGGGATGGAGGGGCAGCCCAGCTGCCAGGACCCCTGGCAGGGAATGCCAAGAGGAGAGTGGACACAGTGTTGGAAGATTTGGTTAAATCCAGAGGAACATCCCTCCAGGGAAGCTCCTCACCCGCTGCCTGGGTGTGGTGGGGGTGGTCGTGGGGACACCCTGGCACTGGCACCCCGTGTGCATTGTGTGCTCAGACACGGTGCACAACACCCTCAGGTGTGAGCAGGTGGGACGAGAGGATCCAGGGAAAGAAGAGATCTCCCTTGTCCCAGCCAGAACACGGGAAGGAATCAAGACAGAGGAATAAAATTCCCTGCTGTGGTTATGGTGTTGGCACCCACCACGAAGGAAAAGAGCAGGGAGCATCGGAGGCACACGTCCTGCCTCTCCTGCAGCCTGGGCTGGGCTAGCAACCACATCAAACCAAAGCAGAAGAGCAAGCGAGCCACTGGCCAGAGGTGTCCCTAATGCAGGCCGTGTGTCCCACCAGCTAACCCTCTACTTAGGCAGGCTCCAGGCTGCTGCCCACGAGGAGCAAAGACTGCTATTTCCCCTGCCAGTTCCCAGGGAAAGGGCTGGAAGCAGCCCAGGTTGCAAAGATGGAGGGCAAGTGGGCAAGAGAAAGCAGGGAAGGAGGAGCCAGCATCTGGCAGGGCTGCACTGAGGGGAGAGCAGAAGCCCAGCTGTGGGACTGGGAGATGGAGGACCCCAGCCCTGAGAGTGGGGTTTGCTGAGAATGAGCAAAAATGGAGAGAAATTCAGAGAGCAGGACAACGAGGGCAGGCCCACGGGGAGGGTGAAGGAGGAGCACATCCAGAGATGGAGGACTAAACCAAGGGACCAAAACCCTTGTGAGCACCTGGGTGTGGGTCCATGCTTCAGCAGGTGTTACTGGAAGGTGGCGAGGGATGACTTCAGCTGAGGATTTTGTGTCTTTCCCTGCAGGCCAGGCTGCAGTTGGGCTTGGAGGAGGTGACCTTGCAGTCCCCAGCAGGGCTGCAGCTCAATAACCTGGCAGTGCACGATGTGGAGGTGCTGGTGGAAGATGGCAGGATGACACTGACCATTGATGGCCTCTTCAACAGCTCTGCAGACATTGCAGGGCCAGCGAGGGAGCTGGACATCCAGCACGGCCTCTACGCCGGCGGGACAGGCAGCCTGGACCTGCCCTACCTTGCCGAGGCCAGCCCTCCCTTCAGGGGGTGTCTTCACTTGGTGACATTCAACGGCCTGGACGTCCTCTCCCACCTGTCTGCTGATGGCAGCTCCAAGACCTTCTACCACGTGCAGGAAGGGTGCAGCACACAGTTCTCTGCAGAGCCGGAGGACCCGTTCGGGTTCCCGGGGCCGCACTCCTACATTGCTTTTCCCACGTGGGACGCAAGGCAGGAAGCGACCATCGAGTTTGTAATAACGACGAGCATCACCCAAGCCCCCCTCATCTACCATGCGGGGCTGGAGAATGACTTCTTCTACCTGGAGATCTCCAACGGGCGCCTGCGAGGGTTTGTGGAGAAGGGGAACGGCGTCATCGTCCTGCACAACAACGTCTTCATCAGCGACGAGCAGCAGCACTACGTCAAAGTCCACACAGACGTCCACAAGTTTGAGATACTCATAGATTACTACGCTTCATCCACGTCCAACCGGGGCATCAACAACTTCCTGGACCTTCAGGGAAACCTCTTCATTGGAGGCATGGATGAAAAAGCCTCACAAAGGCTGAGGGAGCACCATCTGTCTTTCATCTCGTTGTGGACCATGACCAATCACTCATTTGTTGGCTGCTTGGAGGACCTCCGGATAAACCTGCAGAGGAGGAGCCTGCAGGACGCCATGATCACAAAGGACATCACAGCAGGCTGCGGGAAGCAGGACCACTACTGGGACTACGAGGAGGTGTATGAGCAGGATGAGGCATCCACCTCCCCGCCTCCAAACGGCTTTTCGGGAGCGCCAGGCCTGGTGGCGGAAGCGTGCCGCCCCGACAGCAGCTTCCCCCCGGCCTTTGCCAACATCAGCAGGCTGCTGCACGTCAGCCCCCTCATCGTCTCTGAGGGGGGCATGGCCTACCTGGAGTGGAAACACGCCCAGCCAACAGTAGACTTGAGCCTGGCCAACATCCGCCAGTCCCAAATCCTCTTCAGCATCACCAACGACCCCCGGCACGGCCAGCTGGAGCTGGACATTCCCGGGGCCAGGAGCAGAAGGAAGTTCACCTTGTTAGACATTGTGAATCGTAAAGTCAGGTATATCCACGATGGCTCCGAGGGGCCCATGGACCAGTTGATGCTGGAGGTGACAGTGACCACCCAGCAGGGGGTCCCGGAGTGCCTGCGGCAGGGGCAGGTGTACCTGCTGCCCATCATGATCAACCCTGTCAACGACGCCCCACAGGTGATCTTCCCCCGTGGGAACCACATGACGGTCCTGAGGCACACGCGGAAACACCTGACCACCGACATCCTGCAAGTCCTGGACGACGACTCATCCTGCGATGACCTCGAATTCCAGCTGCATGGCCAGCAGATGGAGGAGGGTTTTGTGGAGTTAGACTTCCACCCTGGAGTGCCCATTGAAGAGTTCTCCTGCAGGGACCTGGAAGCTGGCAACGTAGTCTACGTGCACCAGGGTGGGACAAACTTACAGCTCACCTTGCAGGTGAGTGATGGCACCGTCCCGAGCCCCGTTGCCACCCTGAGGATCCTCGCCATTGATCCTGAGATCCGCCTGCTCAATAACACCGGCCTCTCCCTCTCCCAAGGAGGGGCCACACGCATCACCACGGCCAACCTGTCGGCGGAGACGAACGCCGTGGAACAACGGGTCTCCATCCTGTATGTCCTCACGGAGCCTCTGAAATACGGTGAGATCCAGAAGCAAGGGAGCATGGGAGTGGAATGGAAAAAAGTCGAGTCCTTCCACCAGCAGGACCTGGAGCAAGGGCGCATCCAGTATTTTAGCACAGACACAGAGCACCGGCTGGAAGACAGCGTGGAGGAGGTGAGGTTCAAAGTCCAGGTGGGGCAGAAGGTCTTGCCCAACAACACCTTCCTCATAAGGATTAAAAGAGCGACCATTAAGATGAGGACCATGGCTCCCCTCCAGATGAAGAATAAGAGGCACAGAAACATCACCAGCAAGGAGCTGGAGGCAATGTTGGAAGATCCAAACTCTGCCCCAGTTCCCTTCCACTACATGATCATCCAGGCTCCCAAAAAGGGAAACCTGGAGCTGCTTGGCAACAGGCTGACCGAAGGCTTTGGATTTACGGAAGAGGACCTGCAGGGAAACCACCTAAGCTACAGCGTGACCATCAGGAACTCGCAGCAGGCCGAGGACTTCTTCCAGTTCCGTGTCCACGCTGGCGAGCAGCACTCACCTGTCTACACCTACAGAATCAGCATTGGGGGGGACCCTGACGCCCCAACTTTGACCAACGTGCTCCTGACCGTGCCAGAGGGCGGACAGGCCGTCATCTCCAAGGATCACTTGTTTGTGCAGAGCGTGAACAGCATGGACTATGTCTATGAGGTGATCGAGGGGCCAGCACACGGGAGGCTGGCCTGGGCTGCGTCCCACGGCTGGGCCTCCAGAGAGGAGATCACGGAGTTCACCAACGACGACATCCTGCAGCGCCGGCTGCTGTACCAGCACGACGACTCCGAGACGCTGGAGGACGATATCCCCTTCGTGGCCATCCGGCAGGGTGAGGGCAGTGCCGAGGCGGAGGCCGAGGAGGTGAGGGGCGTTTTCAGGGTCTCCATCCAACCCGTCAATGACCACAGCCCTGTCCGGGCAGTGAACAAAGTCTTCAGCGTGGTGCGCAACGGGCAGCACCTGCTGACCACTGACGACATTGCCTTCACGGACAAGGACTCCGGCTTCTCGGACGCACAGCTGGTGCTCACCAGGAAGGACATCCTCTTTGGCAGCATTGTGTCTGTCGATGACAGAAGCCACCAGGTCTATCGATTCACACAGGATGACCTGAGGAAGAAGAAGATCCTCTTTGTCCATTCTGGGGCTGACCGGGGCTGGATTCAGCTACAGGTCTCAGATGGCCTCCACCAAACCACAGCCCTCCTGGAAGTGCAGGCATCGGACCCCTACATCAAAATAGTCAACAACACCGGTCTGGTCATGCACCAGGGCACCCGAGGGAGCATTGACTCCTCTGTCCTCAGTCTGGAGACCAACATGGACATCAGGTCAGACGAAGAGATACGATTCCTGATAACCACCCCCCCAAGGTGGGGGACCGTGCTGAGAGGGGAGCAGCCGGTCATGGCCTTCTCCCAGAGGGACCTGCTGGCAGGAGAGATCTCCTACCACCACAACGGGAGCAGGAACACCCGGGATGAGCTCCAGTTCACTGTAGAAGCAAATGAGGTGGCAGTGGAGGACACACTGGCCATCAGCGTGTTCTTGGATACCCATCCCAGCCCCTTGAGCATAGTCAACCACAAGGAGATCTATGTTTTCCAGGGGGAAGCAGCTGGGATCAAGGAGGAGGACTTACTGGTGAGTATGCCCTTCTCTAAGTCATTCCCTGTGCCTGGCATGACTTCCCTGGCCACCAAACCAGGATGGCCACCCACGGGACTCCATTTTACTCCCACCTGTGCAGAGCCAAGGCCTCATGTTCTTGTCTGGCTTTGCCCGGGGGCAGAGAGGGCTTCAGGTGTGGCCTCAGTAAGGTGGTTCTTGAGGTTCATCCCACGGCAAAGCTTTGAGGGATTGATTGCACAGCAGGTGTGCAGTAGCACAGCCCAGCCTCAGTTACCAGCCCTCCCACTCATGCCTGGTCTCTCCCACACTCCCAGGTGACCCACAAAGAGATACCTTCCCAAGACATAGTCTACCTGGTGAGCAGCCCTCCAGCCTCCGGCTTCCTGGCCATGCTTCAGCACGGCCAGGACATGAACGAGCAGCCCAGCCTGGACCCCATCCAGTCCTTCACCCAGGAGGACATCAACAGTGGCAGAGTCCTCTACATGCACTCCAAGCCCAACGAGGAGCGTGACCGGTTTGTCCTGGACATCACAGCCCGCGGTGCAGACCCTCTGGAGGGGGTGGTGGTCAGCCTGGTCGTGCTCCCCATCACCGTCCCCTTGGATGTCCACAACATCACGGTGGCAGGAGGTGGCTCTGCCACCATCTCCTCGAGCATCCTCCACATTCCCAATGCCTACTACCCAGCTCTTGGCACGCAGTTCAGCGTGCTGGAACCCCCCCGGTTTGGCACCCTCCTGAGCAGCCAGCGGCCCGGGCAGGGCGGGCTGCACAGCTTCACCTGGAGCGAGGTACAGCACCCACCTGCCCACCAGGCGGCTTTCCCAAGGGTTTGGGGAGAGCCCAGGGTGGTGTCCAGCCCCTAGCCACACTGGGAGGTTGGGGAGGGCTGCAGGAGTCTTTTCCCCATCAGAAGGGATGGAGGTGTTTGGGGTGGTGGGTTTGTTGTGCAGTCCCTGGGGATACGG
>VZSR01003797.1:315337-326892 GCA_013398615.1 Brachypodius melanocephalos | reverse complement strand
GCAGCGCCCAGCCACGCTCCCGGCGCTGCTCCGCCGCCTCCCCGCCTGCTCTCCCCGAGAGCTGAGGCGACACGGAGGCTGAGCAAACACAATGAGCCGAGCAGGGAGCGCAGGAGCCAGGCGGAAGGCTTTAATAATTCAGGGAGGACGAAGAGCACGGAGAAATGGGTCAGCTCCGGCGGCGCGGGCTCTGGGCGGGGAGCAAAGCCACTCCAGCCACTCTGAGTGTCCCTTCCCAGTGGACAGCGATGCCCTGGGGCTGCCAGCCCCCACTGCTTTGGCCACAGGGAGCTTTCTTTGGCTGCAAGCTCCTGGTGTGATTGCAATTGCAACTGCTGTGGGTGCTGGGGAAAGAAAGCAGCCCAAAAAACTCAGTGCACGCACAGCGAAGCTCCCGTCCCGGCTGTGTGTCCAGCAGCACTTCCCCCACCCTGCCTCTCCAAAGCTGTGTTTTCCAGCCTGCCTCTGCCATCCCGTGGGGACTGCGGAGGGATTTAATTTCTCCGTCGGCACCCACACCCACTCAAGCAATGTTTTGGGTTAGGCTAGCTGAAAACAGCAGAAAAGAGTTCATCCAGCAGAGCACCTCCTCCAGCACCGGCCGGGGTGTTGTCTTGCAGATTGCCGAGATGCAGATTTCCCAGATCCCAGCCTCATGATGCTGTGGGATGCTGCACATCCCACCCCTCCACCCCACGTGAGCCACGGCACGGCTCCATCCGTGCACCCCACGATTTCCAGGCATCCTGAGGGCAAAGGGCAGCTCTGGGCTGCGTGGGCAGAACCTGTTTGGCAGCACAAGATTCATCCCTGTGGTCTGCCAAGATGGGGATGTGGCACGGGGTCATGAGCGGGGAAAATTGTTGCCTCCAGCTGGAGATGGGAGATTCCAGGGCTTTGAGGTGGCAATGTTCCCACGAGAGGGTCGGCAGCAATGGATGGGAGGAAGTGGTCCTGGGAAGTTCCTCAGTGGCTCTGAACTCGGCCACATATTTGTCATTCCTGGAGGGTTTGCAGGGACAGCGGGCCTTGCTGCAGCCTCGTGAGGGGGTGGAAGGATGGGAACTGGGACGAGCAGGAGCAAGGAGAAACACCCGGCCAGATAGAGAGAGGGCTGCTCGTGGTCACTGTGTACCCAGCAGCAGCCTGTGCACCCCACTAAAACCCCCTCCCTGCAAAGCAAGGTCTCAAAGACACAGCCCCTGCCCCAGGGCCCTCTTTCACTTCCAGGAGCTGGGGAAACTGAGGCACCCTGCCCTGCAGCCGTGCAGAGGCACAGAGCCGGCTGCGTGGCACGTGCTGGCAAACACGGCAGCGGTGACGCAGGGCTGGGAAGGGGCCAGATGATGGAGGAGTCACCCAGGATGCAGACAAGGCGCCCTTGTTGGGCTGGGATGTGCTCTGGCACCCAGCAGAGTGGTCTGAGCTGGGATGGGAAAAAGGGGAGGATATCCAGGGGTACGGCAGGGGGATGACAGCCTCTCCCTGTCCCCCAGTTGCGGGAAGGTGCCACGGCTGTTCTCAGCCCCCACATCCTGCGTGCCGAGGATGAGGACTCCCCAGCAGAAGAGGTGACCTACTCCATCCAGCCCCCAGCCAACGGGAAGGTTGTGCTGAGGTCAGCACCCGGCGCTGAGGTCCAGAGGTTCACTCAGGCTCAGATAGACAACGGCCTCATCCTCTTTGTGCACCAAGGTAGGGCAGGACTGAGGTGCCCCAGGGCCCTGCACCACCCCAGGGTGATGGGGACATTGTGCCACCACGGGGGATGCACCCCCCATCCCTGCTCCAAAACCCTGACAGGTTAACGGGGAGCTGCATCTCCTCTGGCCCCCACAAACGACCAGGGCTGTGCTTTCCACAGGACCCCTGGATGGCGGCTTTGCCTTCGATCTGTGGGATGGTGAGAACCTGTCTCCTGGGCACTTCTTCCTCATCAGGGCCCAGAGAGAGCCCGTCATCAGCCTGGCCAGGAAGCAGAGCCTCACTGTCTGCCCAGGTGGGTACCAGCACATTCCCCACTCTCCCAGTTCAAATGAGGTCCCCTTGGACCTCTTCCCCTTGCCCAAGCACTGCAGATGTTCCAGGTGGGTGGCCAGGTTGAAATCCATACTGGATGTGTTTTCCAGGTGCCTTGCAGCCCATCACCAGCCAGAACCTGCAGGCAGTGAGCAACAGCCCCACCAGCTCCACCACTCTGTACTACAGCATCGAGCAAGCCCCACGCCTGGGCAGGCTGACCACCTCACAGGGGGAGGAAATCAGGAACTTCACCCAAGCCCAGGTGAGAGTTCAATTCCTCCAGCCCCTGAGAACCCCAAACACAGCCCTTCATCACCCTCCATCACCCCCCACCACAGCCTGAGCCCACTGCCACCACAGGCACCTGATCCCAGGCAGGAAGCAAGGCAAGGCTCCAGCCGTGCCGTGACTTTCCCAGCTCTGCCAACAGCTGCTGAGAGGGATTAAGAGCTGCTGTCCCAGCCTCGGATTTAGCACTGGGGGAGGCTGAGGGAGCTATAATCTCTTCTCCTAGGCCATCTCCCTGCTGCAGAGGCAGCCAGCTTGGCTGCTGCTAAAGGGAAGAGCCAAGCATGATTTTTTCACCCCTGCTCTGAAAAAACCTTTCTCCTGTGGGGACAAATTTTGCAGAGCCCAGCAAGGGTCTTATTTTATTCCATCACTCAGGGACACATAGGTTTATGCTCCTCTGTGCTATGTTCACCCTTGGAAGATGCTGAACAAGCTCAATCCTTCCTCTGAGCCTCAATTCCCCTAATTGCTGGGAGAAGCATCATAGAGTCAGAACAGTTTGGGCTGGAAGGGAGATTAAAGGTCACCAGAGTCTCCACCAGACCAGATTGCTGCAAGCCCTGTCCAACCTGGCCTTGAACGCTTTCAGGGATGGGGCAGCCACAATTTCACATCCTGGCAAAGAAACACCATGAGCTCTCCATGATCTCCACGGTCGTGCCACAGCTAGTGAAAATCCCCATTTCTTACCTACTTAGAGCTTGGTTGCTCCATCCCGGTGTCAAGACAAGAGCTGATCAAGGATTTTTTTAATTTTCAGGTGGACAGCAACTTGATTTTCTACCAGCATGAGATGCCAGACAAGCCCTTCTGGCTGGCCCAAGATGCCATCCGCTTCCGTGTGGTCACTCCCACGACCATCTCAGATTCTTTCATCCTCCTCGTCCTGATTTCCTTTGAGGAAAATTGTCCCCAGCGCTTGACTCAGCTCTGGAAAAACGCAGGTAAGGGTAGGATGGGACAACCCAGCTCTTCAGCAGGGTTTGTTTGTCTGAAGAAGACACCACTGTGTTGTTTTCCATGGCTGATATATTACATCAGACATCTAAAACGGAATCCAATTCCTTCTTCCGTCATTGCATCAAACTCTCACCAGCTTTCATTAGTTGATTCTCATTCCTTTTCTTTCCAGGTCTGCAGCTCACAAGTGCTCAGCAGGCTGAGATTGACACCTCGGTGTTGGATGCCTCCAACCTCCTGAGCCAGATCCTGGTCCCTGAGAGGGCTGGATATGATGTTGTGTTCCTGGTGACGGAGCCACCGGCTCATGGGCAGCTCCTGGTGGCCGGCGTGCCTCTGGAGCAGTCACGGCCATTCTTCCTGCAGTCAGACCTGCTAGCGAGGCGTTTGGTGTATGCCCACAGCGGGGACAGCATCTCCAAAGACCATTTCAGTTTTAAAGCTTGGCTCCAGCCCCGGGAACAGCAGTCTGTCCGTCCTCCACAGGATGGGGTGGTCATCTCTGAAGCATTCAACGTGACAGTGACCGGCAGCACCCAGTCACCGCGGGTGGTGAAGCGGCAAGAAGTGCTGCGGGTCCCAGCGGGCTCCGTGGTCACCTTGTCACAGGAGTACCTGGACTTGGCAGACCCCGTGGTGCCCCCACAGGAGATGGTGTACAGCGTCCTCCAGAGAGCCCTCGCTGGCCACGTGGCCAGCGTGCACAACCCACGGGAGCCCATCGGCCGCTTCACCCAAGCCGACGTCAATGCTGGCCACGTGGTGTTTGTGGCCACTGGGAGCCGTGCCCCAGGCTCCCTAGCCCTGAGGCTCTCCAGTGGTCACCACCCACCCATCCAGACCTCACTGGAGATCGAGGTGCTGCCTGCCCTGAGCACCCCTGCACTGCTGGAGGTGCCCCAAGACCTGAACAGGGCCCCCATGTCCCACCATCACCTGCTGGGTGCCGTACCACGAGGGGCAGGGAACGTCCTGTACAGGATCACCAGAGACCCCAGGTTTGGACAGGTGCAAGTCAACCAAAAGCCGTCACGGGGCTTCTCACAGAAGCAGCTGGATCGCGGGGAGGTGACGTTCACCTTCAGTGACCTCAGGTCACCCGAGGATGATTTCCAGTTCGTTGCCATTTCGCGGGCAGGGAACAGGACCGGGGTGGTGAATGTGACTGTCCGTGCTGCGGTGAAGACACGAGCGGGCAGCCTGTGGCCCCGAGGCACCACTGCCCTCCTGGACACCAGTGTCCTCGATGCCAGTGAGCTGGCCAACCACACCAAGAGCGTCCCAGTCTTCAAGGTCCGCAGGGCGCCCCGTGCCAGCCGTCTCGTGAGGGTGTCCAGGGATCCAGGACAACCCAACACCCCAATCGAATCCTTCAGCCAAGGTGAGCTGGAGCAAGGGCTGGTGGGGCTGGAGGTGCTGGATGCTGGGGACACCCAACAACCCCTGCAGAGGGACAGCTTTTCCTTCGAGCTGGTGGCTGCCGGCGTGCCACCAGCGCTGGCATCCCTGGAGTACAGCATCGAGCCCTACAATGCCTCCAAATCCTACAGTGTCACCCTGCTCACGGTCCCGCTGGCACCCTCACCCCCGGTGCCCCACGGCACGGTGCGGAGCAGCCCCAATGCCAGCGAGCTGGGCATGCCCCCGACTCCCTGGCTGGCCCCCAGTCCCACCAGCCCCAGCCCCGGGGCGGGGGGCACCTTCCTCAGCTTCATTGAGGCCAACATGTTCAGCATCATCATCCCCATTTGCCTCATTTTCCTGCTCCTGGCCCTCATCTTGCCCCTGCTCTTCTACCTGCACAAGCGCAACAAGACCGGGAAGCACCACGTCCAGGGCACGCCCGCCTCCAAGGCCAAGAACGGGGCCGTGCCAGACCACGAGACCTTCCGGAGGACAGACCCCAGCCAAAACATCCCCCTAACGACTGTCACCACCCTGGAGGGCAAGGGCACGGGTCCCCCGCCCTCAGGGGCACCTCCAGACCCCGAGCTCCTCCAGTACTGCCGGACTTCCAACCCCCCTCTGAAAAACAACCAGTACTGGGTGTGAAGGGCTCAGGTGAGGCGGTGTGAGACCACCTGGGCATCCAGCCCCTCCTGCAGCACCACCGGCCTCCTTCTCCCGGCCCTCCTCCTCCTCCCTGGGAGCTGGCATCCCACAGATGCAGGAGGGGCTGCTGCTCCAGCTCACCTTTTAGCTCCACATCTCCTTTGGGCAGGAGAGGGGGACACTGCATAAGCAACTGGGGACAGGCAAAATTCCTGAGCATCGCTGGGAATCGCTGACTTTGGGTGCTCGTTTGGGCCGCCTGATGGAGGCCACAGCGCTGGGGGCACCTGATGACACTGGTCCCCACAGAGCCACCCAGGCTGGTCCAGTGGTGGCTCCTCTGAAGGCGGCACAGTCGCCACAGGGGTGCTTTTCACAGCTCTTGGTAAGAGAGGGAGGATGAGGAGCAGCTTGCGCTGAGTCAGGCTGGGGATGAAGCTGCCCAAATTCCCCAGGGCTAGGCGGGCTGAGACACTGGAGCAGAGGCTCGGAAAATATTCTGTGGCCAATGCCAGGGGAATTCAGGAGTCCCCACCCACTTGGAAAAATACCCGCCTCGCTCTTCCTCTACTTGCCCTGTGCTGCATGAAGCCAATTGCACCGAGCCCCGGGGGGGTTGCACAACAGGTAGGATGCCCTTGGCAGGGAGGGAGGGATGGCTGGAGCTCACCTGGGCAGTGTGAAACCAGAGAGGAGAGCAGAGAAGCGGAGCCAGCACGGTTTTCCACTGTATACTCCAGTACGGCAGAAGCAAACAGAATAAAGTGCCTTTTCCGAGGTGCATCACTGTTTTCCTGAGCTGTCTCCCTTGCCAGGCCTGTTTTAAGCTGCTGAGCGACATTTGGAGGTAATGGACCGTATTCTGGGCTCTTGCTCAAATATTCCTCAGCCCGGAGTCCTGAAAACTTAAATAGAAACTGTCTGAGGGAGGGCAGAGGAAAAACTGAGCGCTGAGCTCAGGATGGGTCCCAACAATAATACCCTGCACTGCTCCAGCTGGGAATCTCATCATCACAGGGCACATCCTGCTCACACACGCCCGATGGGAAGCTGAGATGAGCCCCCAGGGACCACGGGGGACCACTTGCACCCCTCTCACCCAAGATAAAATCCACCACACGATCCCTCCCTGAACAACCACCCTGTGTGGTCCCACTCCAAGGCTGCAGCAGAGCTGGGATGTTTGCCTGGATCATGCCAGCAGTTTTCCTGGCTGGGTTTATGGTGCCAAACCTTCAGTGAGCAGTAAATCACACCTGCCCTGCTTCAGCTGGTGCTGGCACATCTGATGGGCACCCAAAGCCATCAGGGTGCAGGCAGGCACCCCGTGTCCCCACGCCCCACAGGACAGGGCACGGTGGAAACCTGGCCCCTCTGAGCCTGTTTGGCCCAAGGGGGAGGCTGATGGATGTCTGTCTGCTCCCCACCTCCAAAACCCTCCTCCTGCCTCCTCTAGAGGGAAAAATGAGGTTTCCTTCTGCTCAGAGGCAAATTACACCCTCTCCCCACCGTGAAATGGGGTCAGGGTGACCGTGCTGCCCACGCCATGGCTGGGAGATTGCCAGGGCCATGCTGCTCCCCAAAGGCTGGGACAGCTTCTGCCACGGCCTCCAGATCACAGCTCTGCACCTCCCCTTCTCATTCAAACACACATTTTTATTATTTTCATTACTTTCATACCCCCAGTGAGGGATGGGGGCTGCATCCACCTCCAGAGGGCTGCCTTGGAAGCATTGCTGTGTTTTCCTTCCCAGTGATTCTTGTCTTGTGCCCAGGGATTAAACAGAAGGAATGTGGCCTATTTTGTAAGGAACACTGAAAGCGAACCAGGTTATTTTTAAGGCTTGTGGTTGTATTCCCGCTGCTGGGAAACATCCCCTTCCTGAGGTCAGGGGAGGACAGGCTGTAACCTGGAAAACGGCAGTGAGGACAGCAGCTCTCCGGGGCCAAGCTCTGCTGGCAGACTTTAAATCCTCAGAACCGAAGGACTGGGATATTCCGGGTCTGCAGGATCAGATGCAGCATCAGTGCTGCCACTGCCACCCACCCACCTGAGGAAGGGCTGAGGGCCCAGGTGGGCTCCTGCCTGGACTTGAAACACAAACCACAGCCCAGACAATCTCAGAAGTTTCCTGGCCAGGCCCTTTCCTGGCACCCTTCCCTGCCAAGCTGGCTATAAAGCTAGCAGAGGTTCAGGGAAGATCACGGAATGGTTTGGGTTGGAAGGGGCCTTAAAGGTCACCTTGTTCCACCCTCCTGCTATGGGCAGGGACACCTTCCACTATCCCAGGTTGCTCCAAGCCTCATTCAACCTGGCCTTGGGCACTGCCAGGGATCCAGGGGCAGCCACAGCTTCTCTGGGCACTCTGTGCCAGGGCCTGCCCACCCTCACAGGGAACAATTCCTTCCCAATGTTCCATCTATCCCTGCCCCCTGCCAGTGGGAGGGAAACCATTTGCTCCCTGTCCTGTCACTCCAGGCCCTTGTCCAAAGTCCCTCTCCAGGTCTCTTGGAGTCCGTTTTGGCCTTTGAAAGGGCTCTAAGATCTCCTCGGAGCCTTCTCCTCTCCAGGCGAACACCCCCAGTTCTCCCAGCCTGTCCCCGGAGAGCACCTCGGGGAGAAGGAGGGGGTCCCTAACCCCACGGCCATGCCACCTGTGACACGCTGGGTCCAACACCTCTGCTGGTGGATAACACCAGAGGCGCATCTCAGGTCAGGTTTCAGCCGGAGCTGGAGGCAGCGGGGCTCACCGGTAGGGATGGACGCAGAGCAGGAGGGGAGCTCCGGTGACATGAACCAGTTTCCAAGCACCTATTCAAATGCAAACGAAGAATCCACCCAGGGGAGGTCGATCCTTTGGCTTTGAAACGTCCTCTTCCCCCGGGAAGCTTTAGCCATGCAAACGCAGGGGTTCAACAAATGTGGGACTTCATTCTCACCCCAGCTTTAGGAGACTGGGACCCACGTAAGCATCCCATGACTCCAAAATCCTCCACTGCTCTGGACCATAGCAGGACCTTGGACCAGCATTGTCCACACTTCTCCTGGGACTGAGCACAGGAATCCCCTGAGCCCAGGCAGGGAACCCCTGCAAAACTCTGTTTTGGGGAGGCATGGTCCCAGGGCTCCAGCCTCTCTGTCCCGACCCCAAAACCTTCCTGTCAGCTCTCACCAGCCCCAGGAGATGCTCTGGACTTCACCGGGAGCCAGGAGCAGCCCTCGGGGGGCACAGGTCACGCTGCCTGATGGCAGGTGATGAGGAGCAGTCTCCTGGGAGGGCAGGAGGACACCGAGGCAGGTGAAGGGGGGCTCAGCTCCTCCTGGGAGCTGTCCTGTGTGGAAAGCTCAGAGCCAGACCCGAGGCTGACAGCTGCAGTGTGACGACGCTCGGTACCTCCACTCGGCTCCAAGCCAAGCCCGGTGCCCGGGATGCCGGGAGCCCTCCCTCCCTCCCTCCCTGCTACGTGCCTGTCTGATTGGGGCCAGTCATGCCCACAGCCTGCAGAACAGGCTCAGCTGGCAGCAAGCCCGGCAGGACGGCATGGAGCCCGGGGGAAGAGCTGGAACGTCACCCTGGGAGCACCTCAAACAAACCCACACAGGGACACTGCTGGCCCCGGGAAGCTGGCATCTGTCCCACCACCTGCCCTGTGAGATAAAGCACACGGATTTACGCTGCAGGGCCAGAGGAGATTCCCAGGTCCCAGGGAAAGTATGGAGTGGTGAAGACCTGGACACCAGACAGCATCCCCCTTGCCTGTTATGGCTCCCCAGCCCAGCTGCGATTTAAATTTCAGACAAATTGAGCCTGACCTCTGTTTCCACACCCAGCAACTCCAAGGCAGACAGACAATGACGGAGGGATAACCACATCCCAGAGCCTGGGCTCCCCACCCCTCCTGCACAAACAACACACCCAGAGACACAGCTCCGTGGCAGTGCAGGACCTGCCTCCTCGTGCTCAGCACCTTCCTAGGGACTGGAGAGAGGGAATCCAGGCTGGCACGGAGAGCTGGGACAGGGTCTGACCTGAGCATCACACTGGCTATGCCTAGCAGGGGGAACCTGGAAGGCTGACACACCCCATTAAAGCTGATTCCCTAAAACAGACACCACTGGTTCCCCATCATCTCCCTGGGCTGGGAGCAGGAAGGAGCATTTATAGCCACAGCCAAGGAACCAGCTGGTGCTCGTATCTTTGCCTGGAGGAACCGACTCAGGGTCACGCTTCGGAAATATTTGAGAAGCACAGCAATTAAAAGATTGGAGCTGGCAGGCTGAGCTGTCTCCCTCTGCCCTGATCCATGCCTGTGTCCTCCCACCTGCATCCGCCCGGGATCACTCCTCTACACGGGCACACACTCATCCACCTCCTGACACGGTGGGGGTGGCAGTGAAACTCCACTTGGCTCCATCCCCCGAGCTGCTGCTCACCCTGACGGGCAGGCAGGACTTCTCCCTGCTCCCCCAGGAGTGCTCCCTGCTCCCCGTTGGCAGCCGTGCCTCTCCACCCGCCCTGCCAGCGTGTGCCGGCAGCGTGGCGTGCACAGCATGCCCCGTCCTGCCCGCAGCTGCGCCCTGCGCTCCCCGCTGCACGGCAGGAGCTGGGATGGGTCGCTGCGCTCCTTTGGTGGCTGATCCCGAATTATTGAGCGCTGGCGGGTGTATCCGTGTGGCTGACAAGGCTCTGATCAGCAGCTCTGCTTGTCCCAGCATTCCCATCTTTCAGCTGTTTGGCTGCTCCCTGAGGGACCCCAGCTGATTCTGCCCACCCTGGAGCACCTTGCTGGGCTCGGGATACACACAGAGGTTGTCCCTACAGCCTGACAGCCTGGCCCACACAAAAACCCAGGGCTCAGAACAGGGATTCCAGGTTTTCTTCCCATGGTGGAGGGAGGCCCAAAGCGAAGAAACAAGACAAGAGCTCTGGGAAGCCACGTGCAGGAAGGGAGGCAGCCACGGGCTCTAGGGTGCTGGCTGCAGTGCTCTCCAGGGAGGATGCTCCAGGCACCACCGCTGCTGCCCCCTCCCAACCCTGCTGTCAGGAGTGGCAGGACTCACACAGGGCCTCCCTCAGCCTTGGCTTTCCCACGCAGGAGCAGCCTTGGGAAGTGGGAGGAGGAAACGGATCTGCTCCATGTTCCTTGTGCTTCCTCTCAGCCCTCTGTGCCCTGATTTTTTTTCTCTCGTGGGAGCAGGGAACAGCCTGTGTGAGAGATAACAAAGGTAGTGACAGACACTGCTGGGGCACATGAAGCACTGTGTACACCCCTAGCCTCCTCCCCACCATCGTCCTGCACCCTGGGACAGCCACCGAAATGTTCAGAGCTGGTTCTGTCCCCCAACCCTTGGCACATTTGCAGGATGCTGTCGGAGGTGTGGGGGGCAGCAGCAGGATGCTCAGCCTCCCCAATCTGGCCAAGGCAGACTCTGAAATGCCCACCCACGGGCAGTGAAGGCCCAGCTGCCTGCTGCCAGGTGGCAGTGGGAAAAGGCAGGAATGCTAATGGACAAGGGTTCTAGCCAGTGGATTTGCTATGTCCTGGGAATGTGGTCCAGACATGAGGGTGTCAGAGGGGGGTGGATGGTGCAGCAGGGAGACGTCTGTGGTTGCTGAAGGACCACAGAGAGCACTGATCCCCCTTTGGGGAAACTGAGGCACAGTCTTCCGAAGGGGTGCATGCAGCCCACAGGGTCCTTAGCCCATCCCTGTCCCCATGCCAGGACACCAGAGCAGAGGATGAACTGGGCACTGGGACGTCTCCCTGCTCCAGCTGCACACCCCATCTTCAGGATATCCCAGGGACGCAGCTGCCACGGGGCACCCCAGGCGGGGGATCCCCTTTCCCAGCCAGGTCCAGGGGAGCTGGGATGCTGGCTCAGCTCTGGAGGCTGCCTGCAGTGCCAGAGGCTGGCTGCCTGCCCGGGGACGGCGGTGGCAGGCTCAATCCCAGAGCCCATTGTGCTCCCGGGGGAGCAGGGCTGGGGGAAGGGACACGTTCTGGCCTCCATGTGGGGCCAAGGTCACCATGGTCATCCAGAGCATGGCCAGCAGGGCTGGAGACCCGCCACTCCTGCAGGATTAGCACAGGGTTAGACACCATTCCCACGACTGCTGAGCTGGGATGGGGCCAGGGTGGGATGGGGCTGGCATGAGGAGGGAATGGAGTGAGACGGTGCCAAGGAAGGACATGGTCAGGTTAGGATGAGGCTGGGGTGGGATGGGGCT
>VZSR01003797.1:298532-315237 GCA_013398615.1 Brachypodius melanocephalos | reverse complement strand
ATGGGATTGGGGTGGGATGGTACCAGAGAGTGCTGGGAACAGGGTGGGATGGAGCCAAGGCAGGATGCAGTGAGGGTGGGACTGGTGTGGGATGGACCCAGGGTGGAATGGGGCCGTGGTGAAGGGGCCATCCTGCCCTGGCTGTGGGATGCAGGAGGAAGCACGTCCTGCCTGGATGGAGGCTGCATGCCGGGCTGTACCTCCTGATGAGTGCAGGAGGGGGCTGCAGGCTGGGGCCGGGGTGGGCTCTGGGAGGACGGAGCGCAGCCCGCAGCATTCCCAGCGTCGCTGTTAGTTTAACAATACCCTGCTGGCCTGCATGCCGGGGCTAATTTTATCCCTGGAGCCAGGCCAAGATGGCCCTAACTTTCCTCGCTGTGATTTATCCCAGCCATTTCCCTTCAAAAACAAGGCCCCTGTGCCAGCCCTGCTGTCTCTCAGGCAGCGGCACACTGTCCCAGGCAGGGCAGCGTGGGGCAGGATCTGCCCCTTGGTGGGTTGTTTAGAGACCAGGAGGGTGGGAACCCCTCCTGGGGTCATTCCCCCCGCAGCTCAGGGACGTTCAAAGCTGGCTGGAAGCCAGGGGATGCTCAGGCAGAGCCTTCCCCGGGATCCTGGAGCAGCTCTCTTTTCCACAGACATCTCTGGGAAGGAGGTGGGTGTTTTTTTCTACCAACGATTTTATTGAAAAGGCTGTGGGGCTATTTTTTCCCCCTTTTTTCCCTTTTTTTCCCCCTTTTCCTAGTCAGCAGCCATACTTGAGAAAGAGATTTCTCTTTGCCTCTGTGCATCTAGTTAAAAACCGATCAGTAAAAATGCTGCAGAAAAATGGAAAATATTGAAAATATCTTGTGACAAACAAACAAAAAATCTCTTCTAAATAAAGATCTCTTTTCTTCTCTCTTTTTTTTTTTTTTTCTTTTTTCCACCAGAAAAGCTTTTAGTGTGCAAAATGTCGACCACCTGGATTTCTTCTCCCAGTGGGCTGGGATGCACCCAGGAGAGTGGGTTTTCAGAAAGCTAAAAATCACCGGGCAGAGACCCCAGCGCCGTTACCTCCACGTCTGTCCCTCCTGTGACTCCCCCACACTCCTGCCAGACCCGTGGCAGGGCAGGAGGTCCTCAGGGAAAGAAAGAGGCAGCACGGCCAGCCCAAGGGCGAGCCCTTCCCTGCCAGCCCGGGAAGGGGGAAGAAAGCCCCAAGTCATTTGGTCACTAGCGCGATGAGCTCCCGTCCGTTCCCAGCCCGTCGCGGGCAGACGAGGCCCGGGGGGCTGCGGGCGGAGGCCTCAGAGGTTGTCGTACATGCGCAGCGTCTTCTCCAGCTGCTGGCTGACGCGCTGGTAGAAGACGATCTGCTGCCTCAGGTAGGACTGCATCATCCTCTTGAAGTCGGCCACGCGGCGCTCGTGGAAGTGGTTCATCTCGGCCTGCAGGGCGAAGCCCACCACGCGGCAGCGCTTGCGGATCCCGTCCGCCTCCTCCTGGTCCATCCTGCCCTCGTCGCTCATCCGCTGGCTCTCCTTCACCTTGGCGAAGGCGCCTGGCGAGGCAGGGAGCGGCGTCAGGGCATCCCTGCGACCCTCGGGGCCCCTTCCCCGGGCAGCCCCGCTCGATCCCATCCCCGGGCACTGGCCTGGCCCCAAAGCAGAGGCACAGACCTGCCCCGTGTCTGCCTGCATCTCCCCCTGCCCATCGAACCCGTCCCTCTCCTCCAGGCAGGCAAACATCAGCAGCATTTTCCCCCTGGACTCTGGCATCCCCAGCTCTTTTTCCATCCCATCCCTGGGCAGTCAGCCTCATGTAGGGCTGGTTTTGAGTGTCTGGGCTCCTGGAGTGCTGTGACTCAAGGCTTGGGGTGCAAAGCTGATGTGGGGCAGCGTTAGCACGCTGGCCAAGCACCCTAGCCAAGCCTGCCCTCCAAATATTCCATGCCTTTCCTGAATGGGAGTCAGGAGCAGCCCTGAGAGACCCCAGCCCAGGAAACAGAGAACCAGGATGTGGCAAGGGCATGTGGTGCTATCTGGAGCTCGACTGGGAAAGCATCTCCCACTCCCAGAGGCAGCTGATGCTCTGACACCAGTTTTTCCCTCTCCTTCCATGTTTTTTTTCAGCTCGGTTTCGAAAGAATCCTGCCTGGCTCTAGCCCTGCATTCCTCCCCCTCATTAGCACAGAGGCTAAAAAACTAAAAACAGGATCTGGCCCGCATTGGGCTTTTTTTTTTTTCCTTCTCCCTGTCCCTTGCGGGAGCACCGGACCCGGGGTTACAGTGCTCCCACTGCGCCAGCCCTGCTCCCAGAGGGGAGGAGGAGGAGGAGGAGAAGGAAGAAGCAAAGTTTGGAGGCCAAATCCTGCCTTCCGCTCTGCCCACGCGGCCTCGCTTCCGGACGGGATCCAGCCCCTCTCCCTGGGTAAACAACACTCAGAGGAAAGGCAAGGAAGCTGCCCGGGCAGGATTGAATCCTCCCTGCCCCCTCTGCCTTCCCAGCCTCCCCCAGGGATGTGGAGTGATGCACAGACATCCCTGCATGCTTGGACACAGACAGCCCTGGCCTCACCCTGGGGAAAACCTGTCCTCCAAACCCTGGGGACACTGGTGTGGCTGTCCCCTCCCTGCTGCGGGCAGCTGGGCAGGGAGGAGCGCGTGGACTTCGGACCCACACCCACACCGGTGGCTGCCTGGGTGCAAAAGGACACCGA
The DNA here is from genome assembly GCA_013398615.1 of Brachypodius melanocephalos. NCBI lineage: Eukaryota > Metazoa > Chordata > Aves > Passeriformes > Pycnonotidae > Brachypodius > Brachypodius melanocephalos. The sequence goes on along the minus strand of VZSR01003797.1, from coordinate 312,536 downwards.
GCCCTCCCTCCCCGCCCCAGGGAGAGAACAGCAGACACTTCTCCCCGCCTCTGATCCCACCAAAACCAGGGAATCAGGACGAATGGGGCACGGGGAGCTCTGATGCCCTGGGGATGCTAACCCCCTCCTGCTGGGCTTGCAGGTGCAGGGATATACTCCCGAAAAGTGGGACCCCTGGTTGTTCGCAGAGGTTCAGTGTGTCCTCTATCCCACTGCCCTGCACAGCCCCCTTGGCCCCTCCAGCCGACCCAAGGCCATGTCCAGCCATGTCCCAGCCCCGGGGGAGCAAGCTCCGGTATCCACCACTGGCCTTGGCACCGAGGGAGGATGAGGAGGGACAGGTGGCAGTGGGTGGGGATGCACAAGAGGTGCAGGTCATCCTAGACTTAATGGCAGCAGTGCTGGCTCCTGCTCATGATCTGGGGGAAGTGACATCCGTGCTGACTCCCCGGCCAGCACTTTGGGTAGCACCAGCAGCAGTTACAGAGTCCACAGCATCCCTGGGGCAGACTCTGGACCCAACAGCCCCAGCAGCCTTTCCCAGGCTGGGGTGAGTGGAGGGCTGTGCCAGCAGGGACCACACTGCCTCCCTAAGAGTCATAGGCAGTGGTTCCCACGCCCATTCCCATCCTCATTCCCCATTCCCTTCATGGCCCCACAGAGGATTTCCTCATTGCATCCCCATCCCACTTGCCACACCATTCCCACTGACATGGGGCCATTCCTGGGGACAAGAACTCCTCCTTACCTTTCTGCAGGTGGATGATGTCTGGGAAGTTGGAGAGGAGCCCTTGGTACAACGAGAGAGTGTCCAGCATGAGGAACAGGTCGTTCTTGGGCTGCTCAGCGAACATCTCCCCCACGGTCTCGTACGTCTTCCCCGTGTGGGAGATGGCGTTGTTGAGGGCGTCCAAGCTGTAGGGAGGGTCCATGTGAAAGGAGTGGCTGATGGCCTGGAAGGCATTGCCCAGCTTCTGGAACTCTTTGCGGAAGCCCCCCACGTGCTTGCGCACCAGCTCTGACGCCACGTTGGTCAGCTGCAGGACGCTGTCATCCATCTTCTTGCTGAAGGCCTTGAAGGCATCCACGCGGTCCTCCACATCCTGCAGGTCCTGGTGCTCCGTGGGAATCTGGATGGTGAGGAGGAAGCTGGCGCCCACCATCTCGTCCTTCTCCGCCCGGCGTTTGCCCAGCTTCCACTGCTTCTCGTCGCGGCAGCAGAGGAAGTGCTGGAAGCCCTCGTACTGGGAGAGCACGGGGTGGCTGGTCATGTGCTCCATCCAGAGGATCAGCCGCCGCTTGCGCTTCTCGATGAAGTCCTCCTCGAAGCGGCCGGTGGCCTGCTTCTCGGGCAGGTGGGGCACCGAGATCACCGTGAACTTGTGCAGCAGGCGGTTGTAGAGCCAGTCGAAGTGCTTGTACCGCCGGTACACCGGCGAGTTGATGTTGCTGGGCGTCAGCTTGTAGGAGATGTAGCTCTTGATGCCCTTGAACTTGGTTTGCTTGGTGGGGTCCTCCACGGAGCAGATGAACGGGTGGGGGTTGGCCCTCCACTGCGGGCCTCTGGAGCCCATCTCGATGCAGTAGGTCTCGGCGATCTTGGACATCAGGGGCACGTCGCCCAGGATGAAGGCTTCCACCCCGGAGCGGACGAAGCAGGAGAAGCGGTTGAGGTTCCTCCCCACCACGCTGCCCCTCTTGGAGGAGCTCATGCTGTCCTGCCTCTCCAGCGCCGGCTTGGGCCGGTACCCGGCGTGCTGGTGGTGGCCGTAGGCCGCCGGGTACGGCAGGCTGGGCGAGGGGTGCCCGTTGGTGCCCGGCGCGCTCCGCGGCTCCTCCACCACCGTGCACGCATCGTCCCAGTCATCCCAATCGTCATCATCATCGTCCTCGAAACTGCCCTGGTAGGAGATGCCGGGGTTGGGGGATGCCGAGTACAAGGAGGAATCGTGCCCGGGGGAGCCGACCGGGCTGCTGGAATAGTCCGTGTAGTTGGAGCCTGCCCGGGAGCGGAGGATCTCGACGTAGGAAGCAGGGAAGAGGCCGGTCTCCCCACGGCTGTTTTGGCCCTGTAACCACCCGTCCAGGGAGTTCTCGCTGAAGATGACGAGCTCCTCGTTCTCCTGGATGCTGATCTCCTCTTTGTTTTCGCTCTGGAAGTTGTAAAGCGCTCTGGCTTTCAACGCCATGGCCGGTCCCGGGTCGGGAAAACGCAGGGGGAGCCAGCGGAACGCAATCCCCCCTCCAGCCAAAACAACCCCCCCCACCCCCGGCAACACCGCGGGCTCGTGCGGCTCCGGGATCACCACCACGCGCTGTGGGAAATGGCTTGGCCGCTTTCCCAGGAAAATTTAAAAAAAAAAAAAAAAAAGGTGGAGAAGAAATCCCTTACGAGGTGACGCCAATGTCCCTATGTCCAAGTGACTCCCCCCGATCCCGGCGCCCCGGTTAGAAAGAACATTCCCCGTTCAAAAACGACATTCCCTGGATAAAAACAAGATTCCCAGTCAAGCAAGCGGCGTTCCCCTGGCTCCTCCGGGATGTGAATCCCGGTCGGCCCAAGAGCCGGGCTCTGCCATGTCCACGCAAGGTTTATCTCTCCGGGAGGCTGATCCCGAGGTTTCACTCTCCGGGAGGAAAACCTCTGGCTGCCAACGAGGAAATAAATCCAAAGCGATTTTTCTCGGGGCTCCTGTGGATAAAACACCTTAAATTTCCCGTCGGTGGGCGCCGGGAGAGCGCCGGGAACGACCCCAAACCCTGCCCAACCTCCCGGTGATCCCGGGATTTTGCAATTCCTTTCCGGGCCGACTTCCCCGATGGTTGGTGAGGTTTGTTTTCTCCCTGAAATCCGTAAATCTTACGCAGGACGGAGGCGGCGCCGGCGGCGGTGCCCGTGTCGGTGTCGGGGCCGGTCCCGTTGCCGCTGGATATGCCGGGGCAGTGCCGGGGCTGCTCGGCCGCCGGTGCCGCTGCCGGCGCTGCTCCCGTTGCCGAAGGGCTGGCGGAGCCGGCCGCCAGCCTCCCGTGACGCAGGGCAGCGCTCCCCGCTCCGCCGCCCGGTTCGCGGCCGGGAGCGGCCCGGCCCGGCCAGCCGCACGCTGCCCTCTGCAGGCAGCCGGCCCCGAGGGCACGAATCCCCGCCCGCGGGGCCTGCGGCCGCTCCCGCGTCCCTACCGGGATGTCCCCCTCGCCCGTGCCCGGTGCCAGCCCGCAGCGCCCCGTCCCGGCGGGGGAAACTGAGGCACGGCACGGGCGGGCTGAGGGGGGCGCGGGGCCTCCCCGCCACACGGGGGCGCTGCGGGCCGGGCGGTGGCGCGGGCGGAAGCGCGGCCGGGCCGCGGGGTTGCCATGGAGGAGCTGAGCGCGGCGCTGGCGGCGGGCGTGGGGCTGGCGGGGCCCTGCAGCCCGGCCGCGCCGCACCCCCGGCTGGCCGCATACAAACCCCGCGGAGGCCCCGGGCAGGCCGAGCGCCGGCAGCGCCTCCTCCGCATCCAGAGAGAGTGAGCTCGGCGGCGGGCGGGCGGGCGGGCACCGCCGGGATGGGAGCGCGGGGCGCGTTAGGCCGGCCCGGAGCTGCCTGAGGAGAGCGGCCCGCGCTGGGTGTGCCGTGGGTGACCTGCCTCCCCGCCGGGTTCTTTCATCGACCCCAGGAGGCGGCTGGACTACGTGAACCATGCCAGGAGGCTGGCGGAGGACGACTGGGCAGGGGTGGAGAGCGACGACGAGGGCAGAGAAGGGGAAGATGCGGAGGAAGAGGCGATGGACGTGGATGCTGGCAAGAAGCTGCCCAAGCGCTACGCCAGTCAGGTGAGGAGCCGTCTGTGTCCCCGCGGAGAGGTGTGATTGTGGAGCAGGAATGTGGGGTGGTTTGAGGCCACGGTGGTGGCCATTTGGGGACTGAGAGGAGTGTGTCCTGCCCGCCTTGGTGCTCACGGAGAAACTGTCATCAGCTCACCTCCAAAACGTGCTAGGTTCCAAAAGAAAACACGTGGAGATGAGATGTGCTTTAGAATCACTTGGGTTGGAAAAGACCTCGTAGGTCGCTGATTCCAACCATTAACTCTGCATCACTGTGTTCCCCGCTTTAGGAGATTTCAGCTCAGCTAGCAGCATGAGTACCCTGTTAGGCAGTATTCAGCTAAAGACTTCTGTGTTTCCCTGTGTTTGGAAAGGAAAGAAGGGCAAACTCAGCTGGGTTTTATCAGCCTGGGTGCTCTATCAGTCCTAGATTACACATAGGCACTTAGGCAACCCCTGAAGAGGTCAACTTGTCCAGGCTCTTTACCCCTAACATTTTGAGATCTCTAAGCCCTGCTATGTTTTTAAAAATAAAGTGCTGGAATGGGGACCAAGGTGTGGGGTGCTCAGTCAAGGGCTGTGAGCCCTGCTGAGTCTGAAGCTCAGTCAACAGCTAGAATCAAGAGAAAGACTTGGGAAAGAATGTGTTAGGCAGTTTGAACTTCATGAGAGGGGAGGGAAGGAGCCCTTTTGGGGGTGACAAGCAATGCCAGCTGCCTCTAAAACACGCAGTGTAGCTGTCAAAGCAAAGCAAAAAACTCCTTGCTTTACCCTTGAGCTGTTTGTCGTCCATAACTTCAGGAGAGCTGTTACTGACTGGTTCTTCTCCCTGGACTCTCTGTAGCTGATGCTGTCAGAGTGGCTGGTGGATGTCCCCTCAGATCTGGAGCAGGAGTGGGTTGTGGTGGTGTGTCCCGTCGGGAAAAGAGCTCTCGTCGTGGCCTCCAGGGTAAGTAGGCTTCCCTCAGCTGCTAAAGGACATGTACCCGTTCATAGACAACATGAAACTGGCTTGACTGGGTTTTTTCTCTCATTATTTTCCTCAAAGGGTACAACAGCAGCTTACACCAAGAGTGGCTTCTGCGTCAACAGGTTCCCATCCCTGCTGCCGGGGGGAAACCGGCACAACTCAACCAGTGACAAAGGTACAGGTGTGAGGAGGCATTTGGGATGGAGAGAGGGGAACTGCCTGGGACTCTGTGTGTGCTGACAGGCCCAGTGCTGTTCCTCCAGCTCCCCCAGGTCCCACAGCTATGCCCCTTTTTTGTGCTGGGGGTGGTCAGCTTCAGGCCTGTTTCTGTATCTAGAGATAACTAGATGGGAACAAGATCAGATGCCTTTATGCTGGATAAGCACATAGAATCCCCAAATAGTTTGGGTTGGAAGAGACCTTAAAGCTCATCTTGTTCCACTGCCTTGCCAAGGGCAGGGAACCTTCCTGTAAACCAGATTGCTCCAAACCCTGTCCAACCTGGCCTTGGACACTTCCAGGGATGGGGCAGCCCCATCTGCTCTGGGCAGCCTGTACAAGGGACTCAGCACCTGCACAGGAAAGAATTTCTTCCTAACATCCAATCTGAAATTGCCTTTTTCCAGTTTAAAACCACTGCCCCATGTCCTGCCACTTTTTTTAATAAGCTTCCTGTCTGACTGACACTCTTAAAGCCTGACATACTCTCTGTCCTCTAACAAAGACCTTTGTATGGTGTCATCTTCCTTAGTACCTCTTGGAATTCAATTTTTTTTTGCCCGAAAAAGAGAGGCTTATTGTGTGGCAAATGCCATTTTCTGAAACATGCTCTTGCTTGTTGTGCCTCTGGCTGGTCCCTTTGCAGCCTCGTGGGACTCCTGAAGCTCAAGGCTTTTTGTGGTTGCAGTTTCTCTTAGCAGAAGGGGCTCCCTCTGCAGTCTCACATCAGGGCAGGATTAATGTTGGAGAGCTGGGGCCTGGTGTTTGCCAGGTGGGTTGGGCAGTGTTTGGAGCAGGGCTTGAGCTCCCTGTGCTTGTGTGTGCAGTGTACAGCATCCTGGACTGCATCTACAATGAGGCCAAGCAGACCTACTATATCCTGGACGTGATGTGCTGGAGAGGACACCCCGTTTATGACTGCCAGGTGCTGCGTCCCTGCCCTCCCTGCTGTTCCCTGGGCTGCTGTGCTCCAGCACTGCTGAGCTCACTCTGCAAAAGGCAGATATCTCTCCTAAGCACCAGCATCTTCACAGCTTTAGGGCTGCTGGATAACTGTGTACGTGTTTTGGGGGGGAGCACCAGGGTTGGGGTGCTGTTTCTGCAGATGAAGTCAAGTTTGTAAATCTCCCAAGTGAGTGCAGAGGAGCAAAGACATTTGGCAGATGCTGTCGGGTCATGCGTGGTGAATGGTCACTAACTCTGCCTCCTTTCACAGACTGACTTCAGATTCTTCTGGCTCTCCTCAAAAATCCAAGAGGAGGAAGGGCTGGGAGAGAAAAGCAGGATTAATCCGGTAAGTCCTTTTGTACTGAGGAGGAGGCTGGGGGGGTGAGCTCTCCTGTTCAGCAGGCTTCAGCAGTTTCTTTCACAAGTGAAAGCGTTTTCCTTTTTTTTCCTTTCCCCTCACAGATCAGGCTTCAAAGTGTAGATCTGATGAAATGGGATGCCGTGTCAGGATGTAAATGGAACCAATGCATGTTGTAAATGAGTGCACTGGGGTTTTTTCCCCCATCCAAAGCGCTGAGGGAGATCATCACACTGCAGGGTATCAGCTAACTCCCATGCTGTTTTTAGCTTTCCCTTGTAATGGAATGGAAAACCAGTGTGGTTTCTTCAGGAGCGCTGTTGGTTGGCAGCCTGACTACAATGGGGTTTATCCTTGCAGTCTTGTGGGTTTATAAAGCTTTAAGCCTTCCCTCTGTTTGAACTGATCATTGAAATTGTCGAGGTGAATGCTGGCCTGCCACCCGCAGTCCCTGCTGAGCCAGAATAAAAGGCCCTCCTTTGAAGACGTGCACATGGGGGTCAGACCTAGAGCCCACAGCGGCTCGGAACGTGATTTTTGGGCACAGACATGCAAGATTTGTCTGCTCAGGCATGGCCAAGCAGAGCAGCTCCTGTGAGCTGAGCATCTCAGTGATAAATGGGGCTGACTGCAGTGAGGGTGTCCGTGTTCAGAGAACATCCTGTCCTGACTCCCAACAGGAATATCCAGAAGATAACTGCCTAATGAAGGAGGGTCGTTTCAGCTTTCATTTCCTGGGTGGAAAGATTGGCTTGGCTGAGCCAGCAGCCTGGAGCAGACGTCTGTCTGCTTTGCATCCTGCCTGGAGGTTGTCATTTTCTATTTTGGTTAGAAGAGCATTTCTGGGTCAGGTCTCCTGAAAAGTTCTTCCTGCATTCTTAGGTGCTTGGGAAAAAAGGTATCAGGAGTATGTGGGAGCTGTTCCTCACCCTTTCCCTCTTATGCTGCATCCTTCCTTCATAGCTGCCTGCACACCAGTGCTGGATTCAGCAACTTGTTCTCCTGTAGACCAGAGAGTTGCCTCTTCTAACCCTCTCTTACTCTTTCAGTACAAATTTGTGGGCCTGCAGAACTTCCCCTGCTCCTCGGACAGCCTGTGTGAGCTGCTGGCTACAGACTTTCCCTTTGAGGTGAGAACACACAGGAGGGTCCTGGACCCCAGCCTTGGCAACAGCTCTGCCGGTGCTGGGAGGGAGGTGCATCCCCTCTCCTTGGGAATTTGCTCTCCTGAGGCTGCAGAAAGCTTGCCAAGTTGCTGTTTCCTGTGTGTGGGATGGATGCCTTTATGGCCATGTTTGATCTGTTGCCTTGTCACCAACCTCATTCAACCACAGAAACAAGCAAGAGTTAAACCATGGCACTCCCTGAGTTTGTGCTGCCCTTGCTGCAGTTGGCTGTGTCTGAAAGAGCCTTTTGGGATGAGAGGACACTCAGGCTGCCTCCAGAAGCAGCACAGCTCAGGTTCATATAGCAGTGTGGTGGACAGCTGACTTTTTTAGGGCCAAAATTGGTACTGACCACTTCCCTGCATGGGCTTGTGTTTCCGTGGTGTTGGTGCTTCCAGCAAAGCACCTGGCTGTTCTGTGGGGAGAAAGGAGAAAGGTTGTGGTAAGATCCCAATGGTTTCTGGGGTGTTTGGCTGTTCATGATGGGTGCCTGAGGTGCACTGGAGCTGGGGGGAGTTGGCTGTGACAGAAATGACTGGGCAGGACACCTGCATTTGCTTCATCAGCTTTAAAAGTAGAATCACACAATACTGAGTGGAAAGGGACCTGCTAGTAGCATCAAAGTCCAGCTCTGACCCTGCACAGGAGTGCTCCAAGAATCCCACCCTGGGCCTGAGAGTGTTGTCCAAAGGCTCCCTGAGCTCTGGCAAGCTTAGGGCTAATGGCTGCTGCTCTGGGGAGCCTGTTCCAGTGCCTGACCACCCTGTGGGGGAAGAACCTTTTCCTAATATCCACTCTAAACTTCCCCTGGCACAGCTGTTATGCTGTTCTGACCTTTGGGGAAGGCAAATCCATGTGCCACCCAGCTCGGTTCCGTGTGGTTGTGAGCAGGGAGTTGCAGGCCCCTGTGGAATCGGCTCTGGCTGCTTTTGGCTGCTTTTGTCACTGCAAGGGAAGGGGATGGAGGAGGCAGTGGCATTCTGACCTGGTGACAGTGACAGCATCTGTAAGCCAGAAGCTCCTGCAGTGGCTGCAGCTGTTCCTGGGAGTGCCCAGTCTCCACCCTGCATCAGGAACAGCCTCCACAGAGATTTCTTGTCCCACAAAGCCAAAAGCCACGTTGATGTGACAGTGTCTCTCATGCTCTCCCATCCTGAGTTAGCCACTAAAATTGGTGTAGGTTTAAGTTAAGGGCACTAACTTGGCTGTGAGGCCCAACTTTGCTTTCTGCTTGTGAAAGCCAGGACAGTCATCAGAGCAATTTGGAAAGTCCCAACCCCTTGCTGGTCTTGCCAGACCCTGCTCTGAACATGGATTGAAGGGGCTTCCCAGCTTTCTTACAGCTGGCTTGCTCAATGATAAATGCTCCAAGTGCCTCTGTGGACATAGTCATTCCTGGCTTTCCCGAGTATAGTCTCATTCCTTCCTGAGGCATCTACTCCCTTGAGGAAAGGCTGAGGAGCGTTTGCCCGCTGCAGTCAGAGCAGCAAACTCCTGGGCTACAAAGGCGGCCATTGCAAAACTCTGGAGCAGGAGATGGAGCTGAACAGACTCCAGCTGTGTAATCCAGCTGTGATTTGCCCCCCAGGCCCTCTGCTATATCAGGGTGTGACCCCAAGAAGCAAAACGTGGTGTATGTTGGCTCAAAGCAGCCTCAGCACCACAGAAACCATGGTGCTTTTTCCAGGAAGAAGGGAGCTGTGGGTCTCTGCAGTGTGCCACAAGAGGGAGCCCAAAAATCCCCCAAAACACCACCTACTACCAGCACAGAACAGAATAAACTTCGCAGGAGGCAAAATACATCCTGGCTGTGGATGAAGGGCAACAGAGGTGGTCTTAGGTCTGGACCCAGCATCTTTTTATCCTGACAGGGATCTCCTGTGTGTTTGGTGGCCACAGAGGAGGGCAGTGCTTTCAGATCTGGGCCTTCAGGGTTAATCTGTACCCTCAGAGCTAGGGCTTGATCCACTGTCTATTCAGTGGACTCTTATTCCTGAGAATTCAGTAGACTTTGGATCAGTCAACTGGCTCTGAATTTCAAGTGGTTTTTGGAGTGGATCTCAAGAGCTACTGTACTTCTGACAGATGTGAGTAAAACCATGATTTCCACGAAGGCAGGGGAGCCAAAGCTTCTGAGAAACCCTGATGTTTGGGAATGGGACGACTGTTAAGCACCTAAAATCTGGAAAGCATGGCTGTGGAATGTTAAATCCTGCCAGGCCAGTCTCTCCTCAGGTTCGGTCGTTTAGGGACAGTGTCAGTCCTTGCTCTGATGTGGCCACTGTCATTGTGGTGACTCAGGGTAGGGACTCAGCCAAGAAATTAAATAAATGGGAAGGAATATAGGAGTCACTTAAATCAGGGAATGGAGAACATGACCTAACTCCACCAGGCTGAACTCCTTTGAATTCTCTAGCTTGGGGAAGGTATTTGGAGTGATCTGGAAGGCCTTTCCGGGCTCTGATCTTTACCAAAACATTCCTGTAGGTGCCAGAGAATCCCCGTTGCTCATCAAGCGCCACACACCCCCAGGAATGGGCTGGATGTGCTGGAGTGCTGCAGAATCTGATTCTTCCCGGGAGGCAGGGTGGAAAAGCTTTTCCCTTTATATATCCAGAGGGGTTGCACAAGCTCGTCATGTTGTTTACTGTTCTGGTTTTATGTTTTCCTAGCACAGAAATCCCCCTTTTTCTGGGATTATTTTGCAAGATGTTAACAGTGACTGAAAATTGTGGACAGGATAGTGCCAGAAGCTTTACCCTCTCTGCCAGAGGTTAGCATCTGTGGAGCAGAAGTGGATATATGCTGCTTTGTGCTCAGCCAGTGTTCTTGTTCTGGGGGCTGTAGGATCAGGGAGGGGCCTGGGAGCAGTTCATCCTGAGGGGGGCTCTTGTTCTCCTCTCTTTTGCCCACTCAGCCACTCTTCCTCGTAGCCAAATGGCCTCTTAAGAGCTTGTGAAGCTGAGCTAAGAGGAGCACCACCTCCAGCATTAGTCAGCCCGACAGCAGGATCCAACCTCGCAGAGCACACCCCTGGGAAGCGTGGGAAGAGGGGGGATGAGAATCCCTGAGCACGGTGGGGAAGTGGGGAAAACATCAGCCAGCTGCAGCACTGCAGAGTGTGGAAATAGTAGCAAAAAAGTTTGGGCCTAAACCTTTGAAGTCCTGAGTGCCCTTAACTGTCACTGATTGCTGGGAGAAGTTCTCTCCTGGGAAACATTAAGAATTTTTTTGGCATAAGCCAGCTGAAAGAGCCGTTAGGAATCGGGGCTCCTTGGCGTCACACGCTCGAGCTAATTACTTTCCAAATGTATTATTTAAAATAACCCTGATCCGGTAAAGTGGGCTGCCTCATTCAGAAACTCTGGCTTTTCTGCAGAATGGGATGAAAGCATCCAGAGGACATTGCTCTGTGCCGACACCAGGCTGGACTCATTTGCCTTTGACAATTTAAAGCCATCTGGGAGTCGCTGATCTTTCAGGGCAGGAGCTCTGCAGGTTTCTTCTTTCCCTTCCGCTGTTTATTGCACCGCTTGAGGAAAAATGATCCGGCTGGTGGTTTTGGCCTGCAAACAGAGAGCAGAGCCATTGTCTGGTGCCTGGTCATTCACCTGCAGCAGCCTCAGCTCTGCCATTCCATTCATTCTCTCTCCTGCCCACAGGTCGACGGGCTGCTCTTCTACCACAAGCAGACCCACTACACCCCGGGCAGCACCCCACTGGTGGGCTGGCTCCGGCCCTACATGGTCCCCGAGATCCTGGGGCTCAGCGTGCCCCCCACCCTGCTCACGGCCAAGCCGGACTATGCCGGGCGGCAGCTCCAGCAGATCATCGAGAGCAAGAGGAGCAAAAAGCTGGCGGGGGAGAAGGGCCACCCCAGCGGCCAGGAGGCCGCCAGGAACGGACACTACGAGCTGGAACACTTGTCCACCCCTCAGCCAGAAAAGTCTCCGGAGGGCCGGGATGGAGCAGTGAGCCAGATGGAGAGTTAAAGCTGCTGGGACAGGCCAGCTGGGAGCAGGGAAAAGGCTCCCTGCTTCTCACTGTGCTCCTGAGAGGGGCAGAGTAATGATGATAGGATGGCTTTGTTTAAAGGGCATGACAGTGGAATACTTTGCCCCAGGTGCTGCTGGATTTTTTTTTTATTTGTTGTTATTACATACTTTTTGCCAGGACTTCTGTGAGGCTTCAACAGAATTGTCTGGTTCTTTGCTCGAGCAGTCATGTGTTGGGAAATCATCTGTCCCCATAGCTCAGGGATACAGTTCAGCTTCCTGACCCTGCTCCTGTTAGAGTCTTGGCAAAACTCCAGCATAGGAACAGTGCTTGGACCTCTGAGGTGCAGCTACTGCTTGTGACCCTTGCAGCAGCCCCACCTTCCCAGCCCTGGAAATCAGGGCTTCTCAGCCTTTGATCCAGCTGTTTTCTGAGGCCTTTCCAATCAAAGTTGTTACTAACAAAAAGTTTGCAGCAAACTGCTGTAAGTCCAAAGGCTGGACTTTCCACACCCACGCGTTCTTGGGAAAATCTAAATTTCCTTGCCTTGCAGCAGGACCTGCCTCGGAGCAGGGCTTTGTGCGGTGCAAGCACGGCAGAAGCCTCTCTCTCTGAGGCTTTTCTCAGTGGGGGGAGGAAGGAATGCATTCGCTCTGAAAAACGCTACCATTGATCGTGCCAAATAAAAGGTTTCTCAGAAAGACAAATCCTTGAGCGTCTTCCTGCTACCTAAGGGTGGATGCGTGCTGTGCCTCCCAAATAGGGATTGAAAAATTGGTTCCAGTGCTGACTGGAGCAGAGGAAACACTTGTGTGGGTTTAATTCTGTGCACATCGAGGTACTTCAGTCTCTTGTCTTTCTCATCCCAGCCCAGTCCCACTTTTTAAGCACTGGCTGCTCCCCCTCCCTGGTTTTAGGGAGATGAAATGATTGTTCTTGCTGTCCCCAGGTTGGTTTCCAGGGGGGGGTTGAAAAGGAGGGAGATGAAACATCAAACTCAAGGCAGCGTTGGGGACTCTCCTCTCAGCTCTCAATGGAAATGCCCTTGGAGGAGACACTGACAGTGGGGATGGCCACCTGCAGATAGTGGGTGCACTTGCATCCTGCCCTTGCACCCCCCTTTTTTCCCAGAAGCAGCCTGGTATCTGTGCCAGGCGTGTGGGCTGCGTGTGACCATCTGGCTGTGCAGCCACTCTTGGTGACACCAGTGGACAGCAGGAACTGGCCAGGCTGTGGGACAGGGCTGCCCTCTGCTCCCCTTGCCTGGCAGGGAAGTGGCACCCTGGCCCCGCAGTGTTGGGAGCTGTCTCCTTCAAACAGCTGCTTAATTTACTGTTTTCAGTATTACTTCTTTATCATGTGAAGCAGCTGGCCCAGGGAAAGAGGATGAGCACCTGGACTGCCTTAACCTCCCCATCCCTTAAAGGTTCCCACCTTCAGCCTCCCTGCTTGGCAGACATCTGCGGGGAGAGCGTTGAGCAGGAGACTGCATCCAGCCTCCCGTCAGCACAGCTTTCCTTTCATCAGGCAATTAAACCCGGAGGTGAGCATCTGGATGGAAGATTTGTGCATCTCTTAGGGCAGAGAAAGCTGCAGCTCAGGTTACTGCCCTCCAGCAGCCTCCCAAGGTCCTCCAGCGAGGGAAGGAGGGGAAATACAGCCCAAGAGGGGCTGTATGCGCTGATGCAGGAGAGCAAGAGGGAAGCGACTGCAGCTTCCCGCCGGCTCCAGATGATGCCTCATAGTTTCCCTTTTAAAAAGCATGAGCTGGGCTGGAGAAATAAATATTTGCGTTACGATTCCTGTTGGGAACGAAAGGCTGTTTTCGGAGGGAGGGTGTCAAACGGAAGTCGCAGGGGCCAGCACAGTTTGGTGCCGTGACTGTTGTGCTTGCTGGGTGCGATCCCACTCCCAGCTGGAACAGGCAGCAGCTCCGCTGGAGGGGTCACCCCACCGGGAGCTGAAATACGGCCTGGAGCAGGAGACCTGAGCGGGCAGCTCGACCTGGAGACGTGGCTTGGGGCGCTGGGGGACAGAGCCAGCCTGGAGCCCTCATCCAGCCGGGGCTCAGCCCCTTCCCTCTGCCCTACTTCCATTTTCTCCCAGTTAGGTGCACAGGCTCCGGCTGCAGGCACGCTGCCAGCACAGTGCTCCTCGGCTGAACAAAATGTCCCCTTGTCCCAGGGCCTGGGTTTTTGGAGTGACGGGGGCTGTGCTTCTCGGGATCCCCGCTCCTTTCCGGAGGAGCTTCGGGACTCTCCATGCAGGCGCTGACACCTGCGCTCAGCTGGGAAATGCAATTTAGGGATCGCAGAGGAGGGAGCGGAAAGAGACGCCTGGAAACCTCGGACTCCTGCTCGTGGGGGGAAGGCTGCGAGGCTGGAATCCCGGCAAGGGAGACTGCCGTGCCGGGAATTTTATCCAGTAACAGCAAGGGAGGATGCGGCTGCCGGGAATTTTATCCAGCACGAGCAAAGGGAGGAGGATGCTGCCACCATTTTAGCGGCGGTGCTCCCGCCCGCCGCGGCCGGAACCGGGGCTGGGGG
>VZSR01003797.1:285416-298432 GCA_013398615.1 Brachypodius melanocephalos | reverse complement strand
ACCCTACAACCCCCATCCACGCACCCCCCCCCAACCTTCCCGTTCCCTGGGAGCCCTGGCAGGGCGTGGGTCCCCGGTCCCCGGAGCGGCGTGTCCCTGCTGGCAGGCCCCCCTGCCGTGGGCAGTGGGGATGGATGCGTGGGGATGGATGCGTGTGCACGCGCTTCCCACGCCCCAGGCCTCCCGTGACGTCCCGGCTTCCTCCGCCGGCCTTGCGTCACCGCGGGAGGATGTTGCTGGGCTCGGGGAACGCGGCCCTGGAGCCGGCCGGGACGCCTCGGGTGGCCCTGCCTGTCCCCTTCTTTGTCCTCTTCCCCAGGCTTGCCCACCCGCAGCCGCTGGGCTTCCCTCTGGACGGGGATGCGGAGCCTGGGAGCGGGGCTGGGCGAGCTGCCGGGTTCCTTCTGCCCCCTCGGGCTGTCACATTGGCCACGTTGGTGGCGCTGGGGACTGCAAAAGTTCCTGTTTTCCTTCCAAAATGGTGGGGGTTTCCAGTTGGTTGGCCGGTTGGTTTTCTCCTTTAAAAATCCTTCGTTTCTGCAGGGAGGTTTAGGAGGGTTGGGACGAAGATGCCGGGTTCTCAAAACCTCCATGGAAGAGCCCCTCCTGCAGCCTGCACTGGTGCTCAGTAAATGCAGAGCTACCAGGCTTTTTCCTCCTGGGAGCAGCACTGCTCTCTCCAGGGTGATAAAATCCCAAGGAATGGGGAGTGTCCTTGCCCTCTGTCCCCGCAGGTGCCTGAGATTTGCGTTTCTCCTGTGTCATGGAGGGGGCAAAGCTTCCAGAAACAGGGTTTTTGGAGCTCCTGCAGTGGCAGGGAAGGCTGGTTTGCAGCGGGAGCAGCGTCCTGGGAGAGAGATCTGAGATGTTTGGTTTGTTTGGGAATACTGGATGGAGAAGGTGAAGAGATGTTTGCAATAATGGTTCCAGGTTTGGATCATCAACTTGGTGTGGGGGAGGCTGCCTTTTGTGCTGCCCTTGGTGGCTTGGAAGCCAAAATCACGGAAGTTTCCTTCTTTTCATGCATGAGTGGTGGTTTGGGCTGGAAAATGCTCTTCCTGCCATCCCTTCATCCTTCTGGGGGCCAGCAAGTTTTCCTCCACTCTCTCCTGTTGCCAGCAGCAAGCCAGGGGGAAATTCACCCTTCTCCTCTTAGGCCAGCCTTGGGACATCTCTTCTGCTGGCTCTCTACAGTTCCCTCCTTAGCCTGTCCCTGAGGAGCCAAACCAATTTCCCTTGAAGTTTTTCAGCCCAGCTGCAATTCTCACAGGTTTATCCCCCACCTCCCCATGCTGGAGAAGGAGGGTAGGTTTGCTGCCTGGGGGAGGAGGGCTGGAAGAACCCCTGGATTCTGGCAGCGGTGCCTTTGTCACCACCCTGCTCCAGCGCAGCGGAGCGGGGCCATGGATGACGCCAGCACTCCAAAGACCTGCATTGTTCCAAACGCCCGGCCACGGACAATTTCACTCCCAGTGCTGCCAAAACAGGACTTCTTGCTGCAGCTCTGGGTCACAGGCTTTGTTTTCGGCACGTGGAGCGATCCCTGCTCCGCTGGGATGGACGTGTCTGTAAATCCATTTGGGACTGGGGCTAGGAATGATGATGAGACCCAGTGGAGCGCACAAAGGGGGCAGAGCTGTGGCTGGCATTGATGCTCAGCTCTGTAACGCCTGGCTCCCTGCTGTTGAATGGCAGCACTGGTAAGTTTGGAATTTGGTTTTGTTCCCAGGGAAAGCTGGAATTCATGGCTGAATTGCCCTGCAAAGTCAGTGCTTGTTGTGCATCTTCCCCTTGCAGAAAGCCCGTCATCCCTCGTGACTGCTGCTGGAAATGGGATTGTGTGAAGTGTGACGGGTTAGCTGTTGAGGAAGCAGACCTGAACCACAGGTTGCATCCTCTCCTCATTGCTGTCATGCCCTTTGAGCCCCTCTTCCCATCATCTGGGGACACCCTTCCCATCACGTTGGAGTGTTGCATCCATCTCAGGCTGTGGTGTCGGCTCTGGTCTTTGTCCGAGGGAGGTGGAAGTTGTGCCTGGTGCTCACCCCCATACCTTGACTGTCCTGCATGTGCTGGGCAAGGATCATCTGCACTGTTATTTTGGGTTTGCATCTGTAGCCCTGGATTTTGGGCAGCTGGGCACCTCGGGGGATGCCCTAGCAAAGTGGAGGTGTGCCCCGGTTATATTGGATAGGATATGTTTACGGATAAGATATATTCCTATATGGAATGTGGATGTGTGCTGTGTTAAGGCTGAAGATGGTTCCTGTGTTGCCCCACATATTTTCCTGTGGTGCTTTGTGCGACTCTGGAAGCAAGTTAGGGAGCTTCTGGCTGCAGTGTGCTGGGAGACAGACCCCTGGGATGGGCTGGGCTCCTGTAGGTCATCCCGTGAGAGGGGCTTGCTGTCCCTGCCGAGCCTTGCGCTGCTGATAAACCCCGGCCCTTCGCTTCCTCCTGTCGGAAGTCATTAACACCGACAAGCTTTTCTGGCTCAATAGCTCCCAGTAACTCTGAATAGTTCCCGGTAACTTCGTGCCGCTGCCTGACATCCTACACCACTGCCTGCCTGCGCTCTCTGCTCCTGGAGCCAGCCTCCAGCACTCCCTGTCCCTCCTCCACCTCCTTGGACAGCATTGCCATCCTCTGCTCCAGGGAGCATGGAAGCTGTTTGATTTTGGTGTGTGCCTGAGTGGAAGCAAGGCATTTTGGTGTCTCCCTCCATCCTGCCTGCATCCTTTGAGCAGGATGCAGTGGAAGACTGGGCTTTGCTGTCCTTGGGGCTCCTGTGTGGGACAGGGAATCAACCCACAGCAGAAGGCAAAGCTATGTGCTTGCATGCTCCTGGTGTTCCCTGTATGTGTGAAACTGCTGTTACTGGACGAGCTGCTCCTTATCCTGTAGCAGGTTGAAGTGTCAGCCCTCCGTGTTCATTACCTGTGTTCCCACAGCCAAGTTCGCTGCTCCGTGGTGGAGCTGCAGCCCCAGGAGGCCACTTCCAACTGATGGGTCTGTGCTGGGGATGGTGTGTCTGAATGGGAGTTTGTTGCCTGTAAAATCCTCTTTTTGTTCCCCCTCTCCTTTCCATAAGATTTTCCCCAGCTTCCAGGCCATCTTTCCCACTCCTTGACTTCTTTCCCATGTGGTATTTCTGCCGTCTCCATCGCCACTGCCCGTACCCCTTTTGTTGTGGAGCTCCCTGCTTTGCCCCGAGAAGCTGCTGGGCCTGTTGAGGACTGTAGCTCCAACAATGACCAGGGGTGCTCCTTGGGCACCCCTCCTCCTCCTCCTCTTCCTCCTCTTCTTCTCACCTGGTCCCACCCCGATCTCTCCCGCAGGCAACCAAGCAGTTCCTGGAGGAGATCAACAAGTGGACAGGCCAGTACAATGTGTCCCCTCTCTCCTGGAATGTGGCTGTCAAGTTCCTCATGGCCCGCAAGTTCGACGTCCTGCGGGCCATCGAGCTCTTCCACTCCTACCGGGTAAGCCAGAGGGGCCAGGCCCCCCCATCTGAGGGGTTCCTGCTCTGTGGGAGATCCCTGCTCCCGAGGATCACCCTTCCCCTGCTCCTTTTGCTCTCTCCCTTACAAGTTTTATCCAGCTGGAAAATCCTTTTTCAGCCAAGGCAGGTTGCCATGGAGATCTCGCCGATCCCAATCCCTTCCCCTCCTCTGGGAGGCAGCTCATGGGGTGCCCTCCTGGCTGGTGTGTGCTGCCCACAGAGCATTTCCCTATATATTGAGGTTATAGATCCATGCGTGCCTTTTCCAACCTGGTGTTGCAAAGACACTCCTTCCGTTTCTGGGGCTTGTGCTGGAGCAGAGGTTCCTTCAGAGGGCTGGGTGCCCTGTGGGGCAGAGGTGGGCCATGCCTGTGCCCCCTGTCACCCCCTCCCTGCCCCACAGGAGACACGGCTGAAGGAGGGGATTGTGAAGCTGAAGCCGCACGAGGAGCCGCTGCGCTCGGAGCTGCTCAGCGGGAAGTTCACCATCCTGGTAGGTGGGGTGTCCCCCACAGAGTTATCTCAGCTGGGTGGCTTTATCCCAGCTCTGCTCCACGTGGGTGAGCCTGACCCTGTTTCCTCGGCAGAGCGTGCGGGACCCCTCCGGAGCCTCCATCGCCCTGTTCACAGCCAAGCTGCACCACCCCAGCAAGAGCGTGCAGCACGTGGTGCTCCAGGCACTCTTCTACCTGCTGGACCGAGCTGTGGAGAGGTGAGCCTGCCTCTGCAGGGGTACCCTGTCTCACACTGCAGGGTCCCTGCGGAGCACGTTCCCTCCCAGGGAGATCACTGCTCCCCATGGCTTGAAATTCCCTGATTTGAACTCCAGCCAGCCCTCTTTAAGGGGATGTTCAGCAGGGGAGCAAAATCCCCCAAGGCGCTGAACCAGGCACTTTGCAGCCTTACCCTGTCCACGCCCTGGGTTCAGTTTAGCAAAGTCCCAGATTCCTGCAGGCTTTGGCTGGGGAGGAGGCAGCCCCACCATCAGCCAGACGTAACGTGAGCCCTGCCAAAAATATAAACCCAGGACATTCCCCTGCCATTTATCTTGCTGGGCTCTTGCTGTTTTTGCCCTTACCCATCACAGATGATGCTGCTGAGGCAGACTTAAGGGTGGAGTCAGGCTTAAGTGAGAGGTGTAGGAGGACGTGGTGGAGCAGCTGGGAAGTGCAGAAGCAAGGTTTGGATCTGTGAGTCCTTCTGGAAGCATGGGAAGGGATTTTCTGGGCATCAGTGTGGGGCAGAGCTGGTGATGCAGGAAGCCAAGTGCTTGCGTATTGTGAGTTGACATTGTTCTTTTCCCCCTCTCAGCTTTGAGACACAAAGGAATGGGCTGGTGTTCATCTACGACATGGCAGGGTCACAGTACACCAACTTCGAGCTGGACCTCAGCAAGAAGATCCTCAATCTGCTCAAGGTGGTGCCTGGGGGTTAACTGGTGTCTGGGGACAGTGTAGGGGCCACTCGTTCACCAGGAACCCAGAGTGCTGCGGTTTTGGGATCGATTTGCACCCCAGACCATGCTGAGCATGTCTCAGCCCAGGAGCACCGGCTCCAGCCCCCAGGAGCTCGGGAAGGCACTGGGAGCTTGCCAGGCTGGGCTGGGCTGTGGCTGCGGTGTCGCGCGGGCGGGACGGATCAGCTGTCCCCGGGCTGGATTCCTCTCACAGCTGCTGGCAACGCTTTTGGGAAAACAGATGCAAATTATTTTTTAATCGTGCTGGCATTCGGTGCCTCCTCCCTTCTCTGGAAAAAAAAAAAAGGCAATAAGAGTGAATACTGGCCGGGGTGTATTCTTTGCATAATCCCGGTTCCCAGTCTTCACCTCTCCCCCACAGAGCCAAACCCTCTGCTTACCTAATTCCAAGGAGGTAATTTGTTTCCTTATCGACTCATAAAAACGAGCACGGCTGTGAGCGTGCGAGGCACGCTTCAGATGTGGCGTTGCCATCACGCGGTCCCTTTGCTGGTTGTCACCTCTGCTGGGGTGCAGGGTTCCACCACCCCGCCGCAGCAGAGTGGATCTGACCCCCTCCTCACGCCCACAGGGTGCCTTCCCAGCTCGGCTCAAGAAGGTTTTCATCGTGGGAGCACCCATGTGGTTCCGCGTGCCCTACTCCATCATCAGCCTGCTGCTGAAGGAGAAGCTGCGGGAGCGGGTGAGTGGGGACTCTCCTGGCATGGGACTCTCCTGGCACAGGACCCTCAGTGGGCAAGGCTGAGGCTGCTTTCCCTTTGTGACGGGGTGGTGGAAGCAGCTGGTGCCATTCAGCCCCATCTGCTGGAAGCTGCTGAGCCCCAGACCTTTGGCATCCCTGTCCCTATTCCCAGTGAATCCTCTCCAACCATCTTGGAGTCACCCCTGCCTTTCCTCTTCCTCTCGCAGGTGCAGATGGTGAAGATGTCAGAGCTGAAGGAACACCTGCCTCGAGAATGCCTCCCTGAGTACCTTGGAGGGTCCCTCAAACTGGACCCTCTGAGCTGGAATTGCCGGTTCCTGCCCCAGCAGAACGGGCACCCCGACCCCCTGGACGAGCTCATCCTGGTGCCGCTGGCAGCCCCCAAAGACAACGGCTCTGTCCACGTCCCCGGGCCCAAGTCTGTCACCCTCCAGGAGCTGCTGGATCATGTCAGCCACAAGCAGAAACGTGGTATCTACGAGGAGTACGAAGACATTCGGCGCAGGAGCCCAGCCGGCACCTTCATCTGCTCTTTGTGAGTCAGTGGGAGGGAGCCAGGTGCCCCTCTCACCCCAAAAAGCTGCGTGCCCCCCGACCCCACGCTTCTGCTGCTGGATAGGGGTCCATCGGCCTCTTTATGGTGTGGTGCTTTGGGTTAGCAACAGAGAACCTCGGCCTAGGGATGGTGTGAACCCCCTTTGTGGGTCCTGCAGCCTCTGGGAATAGAGGGGAGCCGCAGAGGACAGCAGGGACCGGGACCTGGCCGGGACTCTGCTTCCCGAGGCTGTGGCCAGGTGATGGCAGCAGAGCCCAGGCTACGGGCCCCAGAGGCTTGCACAGAGGGAGGGATGCTGCCTTTGCCTTGCCTGGAATACATCCCTGCTTCCCTCTGCCCCGCCTTCCAGAGCACCCTACAACCAGGACAAGAACCGGTACGGGGACGTGCCCTGCCTGGACCAAACCCGTGTCAAGCTGGCCAAGCCGTACAGCCGCCCCGAGGTGAGCCAGCCTGGGAGGGAAACTCACAGTCCTGTGGGAAGCTGGCACAGCTGTCCCAGGGTTCTGGAGGCCTTATCTCTTCCATGCTATTCTTCCTGCAGCTGACTGACTACATCAACGCGAGCTTCATGGATGGCTACAAGCAGAGGAATGCTTACATTGGCACTCAGGGTATGGCTGAGCCGACAGGGCTGCTCCTGATGCACCCATGGGTTCCACCTCTCTGCCCAGTGTCAGCCACTGGCCATGGGGGACATCCCAGGAGCAGGCTGCTGCCCAGCAGATTCCTTTTCTCTCAGGGTGTATTTACTCCTGCCTGGGTGCATTTATTTCCCTCTCAGTTTCCAGCTAGTGGACTGAAGTTTTTCCTGGGAGAGAGCAAGGGGATCCATCTTCATCCATGATAGCAGCCCTCTCCCTGCCCCTCTCCCAGCTGCCCAAGGATGAGCAGAGAGGCGGGATCAGTGCTGAGCCATAGGGACTCGGTGCTGGGAGTGATGGCTCCAGGCTGTGTTCATGGAGGCACACCTGGGTCAGCCCCTACAGGAAGGGGCTGTGGTTCCCTGTGGGGGTGATGAGGACCTGGGCAAATCCATGAGGTTTTGGGCTGATGTATGAGTTGTCCCTGCAGGGCCTCTGGAAAACACCTACGGTGACTTCTGGCGCATGGTGTGGGAGCAGAACGTCCTGGTGATTGTGATGACAACCCGGTGAGTGCTCATGGAGGGATACAGGCCTCTTTTTCTGTGCAAAATGAGCATTTTTGGTATGGGATGAGCAACGCTGGGCTTGGTGCAGTGATCCTGCAGTGGTGGTGCCAGCCAGAGCCCCACAGAGGGGGGCATTGGGTCAAGGACAGATTGTTTGGTCCCTGTGGGATCCCCAAAGGACCAAGGTTGGGCGACGTGGGAGAGGTCTCAGGCAGGGCAAGGAGGACATTGGCAGCTTGTCGTTGTCCTGCTCCCAGGCTGGAGGAAGGAGGCAGGAGGAAGTGCGGCCAGTACTGGCCCCTGGAAAAGGATTTCCAGGTGTGCTTTGGGGCCCTGACCATCACCAACCTGGGCGTAGAAAACCTCAACCATTACAAGAAAACCATCCTGGAGATCCACAGCTCAGAGGTGCGTGGCCACAGCTGCGTGGTGGGGGAATGGCATAGGGGCACCGGGGTTCGGGGGTGGAAACAGGGTCTAAACTCCCCACTGCTTTCCCCAGACCAGGGAGCGGCGGTTGGTGTCCCACTTCCAGTACCTGAGCTGGCCAGATTATGGTGTCCCCTCTTCTGCTGCCACTCTCATTGACTTTTTGGGGGCTGTGAAGCAGCAGCAGAGAGTGGCTGTCAGCGCCCTGGGACCTCGCTTCAAGGGTCACCCCGGGGGCCCCCCAGTCGTGGTGCACTGCAGCGCTGGCATTGGCAGGACAGGTAATGGGCGTGGGGGTGGTTTGGGGGCGGTGGGGTGACAGGTCCAGCTTCCCTGGGGCATTTCCATCCCAGGGATCCACGGTGTGTTTGCAAGCTGGTTGGCCTGAGCTTCAGGACTCCCCACAACCATCAGATCTGAGAGAAGTCCCCACATGAGATGAGTGTGGGGCTGAGCACCATCACTCCAGCTCTCACACGGGGCAGTGACGGTGCCATTGGTGTGTGACGCCATCCCCTTCGCCATCCCTAGGTACTTTCTGCGCGCTGGACATCTGCCTGTCGCAGCTGCAGGACGTGGGCACTCTGAACATCTACCAGACGGTGCTGCGCATGCGGACCCAGCGCGCCTTCAGCATCCAGACCCCCGAGCAGTATTACTTCTGCTACACCGCCATCCTGGAGCACGCCCAGCGTGAGGGCCTGCTGCTCGCCAACCACAGCCGGCCTGCCCAGGAGAAGAGCTCGCCAGGGCACTGAGAGCCGCTGCCTCCCTGCAGACGCCGCTGCCCATCCTCGGGGGCTGCCTGAGCCGCCTCGGTGCCCGCCAGGACCCAGCAGAGCCGTGGGGGCGGCGGTGCCGGAGCACCTCAGCTGTCAGCACTGCTATGGAACTGTGCCTTATTCAACCCAAACGGTGGCTGCCACTTTGCTGGCACGGGAAGGGGCTCTCGCTCCTCCCCGTCGTGTTTCGGTTGGGTTTGGTTGGTTGGGGAGGTGGTTTGTCTTCTCTTCAAGTTGTTGGGGTTTTTTTGTTTTGTTTTTGGGGTTTTTTTGTTGTTGTTGTTGTTGTTGTTGGGACCACCTAAGATGTACCTAGAGAGGGACTTTGCAATGTCCTAGGAAATGTATTCCCAGTCCTGGGGCTTCGGTCTCACCTGATGCTCCATCTCTGTGTCTGTATGTATGTGTGTATATAATATACCCCTGCTGTGACCCCCCCGGCTATTATATATATACATATATACAACCACCCCTTTAGCAGCTCCCAAGGGTTCCCGCTGTCCTGCCACCTCACTGCTGTGATCTCTGGAGCGGTGAGTTTGGTCCTGGCTCTGTCTTGTCTTCCCCCTTCCCCTTCTTTCCCCTCATGGGCAGCATTGGAACCCGGTACCCATTCCTGTGCCCATCGCGCTGGAGGCACAAGGAGACTTGATGGTGTCTCCCGTTTCTTTGTCTCATCTCCCCCGTGGAGAGAGGTAGCAGCTGTGCTCCTGGGAGGATCTGGAGGATTGGGCTGTCCAGGGGGTGCTGAGCTCACAGGCATCCCCTGCTCCTTGGGAGTCACTAGGTACGAGATGACGGGGCCGTGGGGACCGACCGGCTCTCCAGGTTGCCCGGCTTTCCCAAGCTACCACTGGGAGCCCGCGGGCCCAGCCCTGCGTTGAGTCATGGGCTGGGAAAGCGCTGAGCAACAATAAACCCCAAACCCTGGAGAGGCAGTGAGCCTCTGCCCTGGCCCCAGCCCCCACCACTGCCTGGGCCTCCCCAACTTTATACTGTAATAAGCTCTTTGAATGTGTATATTCTTATTTTTTATAATCTTGGGGGAGGGGGATGCAGGGTTTGGGAGGTTTTGTTTTCTTTGGGTTTTGATTTTTTAATGTTGTTTTTTTTGTTTGGGGTTTTTTTTTTTGTATTTAACATTAACTTGATCCAAGCCAGAGCCGTATTTGTAAATGTTCCTATTTTGCTCTCAGAGAAACTCTCTTTTTGTTGTCATTACTTTTTTGGGAGTTGTTTTGTTTTTATTTGTATTGATATATAAATATACCACCAGTGACCAGTCCTCTTTGCTGTCGTGGGGGCACTTGGCAGGACAGAAAAAGGGAATTCAGGGCTTTGCATGGGCTATGACTCTAAAAACCAGCTGGCCCCATCCCTGACTACACATGGACTTTGAGGAGCACAGGGCTGTGTTTAGGGCTTCTTCTGGCCTGGGTGAGGCTGAGACAGAGATAACCATGCTGCAGGAAGCTTTCCTGGGCAGGCAGGATAGTGTCAGCACGGAAGGCAGCACAGTGGGCTGGCGTGGTCAGGGGGGACACAAGCCACCCTGCTTCTAGCTCCTGCCTCTTTTCCCAGGGCCTTGACAAGCCCCAGGACATCAGTCTCCTGTCTGGCCGTGGTATCTGCCTGCTGCTACCTTTTGCTGCAGGATTTGGGGTGCAGGCATCGCCTCTGTGCTCCTGGATCCCCTCAGAGCAGGCATGGAGGGCACAAAAATCAGGGACAACTCCTGGGCTGTCAGGCAGTCCCAGCCTGCAGGTGCAAGTGATGCCAGTCCCAGAGCAGCAGCCACAGCCTGAGGCTTAGGGATGAGGGAAGAAAGAAAGGCAGCTTGTGCAAATGAAGCCCTAGAGCCAGCGGGAGAGCTTGTGCCCCAGAGCAGGGCAGCTGGCGGGTGTGAAGAGCGGCACCTGTGTTTGCTCAGCTGGAGCCTAAGAAAGTGAGAGATGCCAGTGTCTTTCTAGGACTAGCACAGGGAGAAGCTTTCCCCTGTGCTCTGGGTGTGGACTGGCTTGGCTGTGCCAAACCGAGGTCAGACACGAGCACTGGAAGGCTGGAAAAGAACCAGAGGCAGCAGCAGGGAATGCGTCTGGAAGGGCTGCATGTCCCAGTGCATACGAGTGTGCCAGAGGTGGGTGTTGGGAGCATCCCTGGGGTTGTGCACGTCCTGCCTGCAGAGTAGTTCTGGTTCAGCTGCAGTGTCCTATCCTTCCAGGTACCATTTTCCACCCAGCTGTCTCCTGGAGGACCATGAGCCCAGGCAGTGTGGTCTGTTCCTCCGGCTCAGGCTGCCCCAGAGTTCCCCTCCAGGCACCCATTGCAGGGTGGCTCCTCCGAGAGAGCTCTCACCCTCTGAAGGAAAGCTCCCAGGGCTCTCCCTCCTCACTGCCAAAACTTTTTCACCCAGCAGGGCTTTCTTAGCACACGTGCAGGAAGGGAATATTTGAAGTTTATTGTTAATCCTGTGCTGTCAGCAGCAGCTCTCTGTGGCTCAGCGGGGCTTTTGGCAAAGTGTTGGGTCCAGATCCAAAAGCTGCAGGTGCTGCCAAGTGTCCCACGTGGCCCCACAAATGTGCCCAGCCCGTGTCTCTCATCCACAGGCTGTGAAATCCCAACCAAGCCTGCTCTGTGCACACAGTAAAGGTGGTTTTGCCTTCTAGCTCAGTTCCACATGATGTGGGCACAGAGAACCAAAACTTTTCCAAGACTCATGTCCTGGGTGTCTGGTAGGAATAACCAGAGGAGAGGGATGGAGATCGCTAACTCTGGCTCTGAATGAGAACAGCTCGGAAATGCTGCTTCCTTCGAGGAGGGATGAAGATCCCATCTGTGCTGGAGGTGGAGGAAAAGGTTGTAAATCTTTTCCATGGAAAAACAACCCAAACACTCGCCCTCCCTTACTATTTCCAGGGTTACGTTTCTTCTCAAAGCCAGCGTTTTCAGTCCTCTTGCACAACACGATGTTTTGCTCTATCCATTCCTTCTGTGCCAGCAGGTCCTGCTCAGCAGCAGAAATAAGGATTTCTCTGGAAATGGTCACACAGACAGCCAAAAGTTACTGGAAAGAAAAACTTTGTATTGTTTTGGACAGTGATGGGAAAAATGGGATGTTGAGTGCAAGCAGCCTGATGCCTGTAGGACCTCCCTTTCCCTGGAGTGGCCCAGAGAGGGGGATCAGCCAACACGGGCAGAAGTAACAACACAGGCAATTCCAAGAACAAAATCCAAAGTTCCGCTGGAGTTTGGAAACGGGGATTTAAAGGCATTGCAGGGCAATCCTAAAGCAGCGCTGCCATCGCTGTGCCCACCTGTCTCATTTGGCTTTCTCGGCTGCATGCACGCTGCCTCGCTAACAACGATTACTTTAGTGCTTGTAATTTTGCGCCCTGGGAGTCTGGAAAGAGCCTAGCTCCAGAGCTGGGCTTCATTTCCCAGGCCTTCTGCTTCCTTGCCTCCGGTTTCCAAGGCTCAGGCTCGATCTCCAGTAGCACTGCAGCCTGTGCAGGCTCAAACCCCGCTGTCGAGAGCTCTACCAGGGGTTGAACCGAGCTGCAGCTCGCAGCTACGGAGAGCCTCCTCTGCTGTGCTCGCTTGTCCCGGCACCACCTCAGTGCCCGCGCCTTGTCCTGGCACCACCCCACCGCCTGCCCTGCAACGCTCTCCCGCTCGGGAGAAAGGGAAGAGCAGCTGGAAAGGAAAACAAAACAAACAAACAAAAAAACCCCCTAGGAGATTTAGACCTTGTTCGAGCGAAGGTGCTTGAAACACACATTTTAAGAGAAGCGTGGAACATGCGTGTTGGTATTTCACCCTTTCCCGAGCACGCTCTAGACGCCCAGATGAGCACGAACGGGCGGCCAGGCCCTAGCTCCTCCAGCCTGCGTCTGGGGAACCCAGCAGCCCACTCCACAACTTTCCAAAGGGAGAGAAACACGATAATCGAAGGCGTTAACCCCCATCTCCATCTCTTGTTTCAGCGGAGGCGAACGCTGGCTACCGCCGCGGGGGTTCCGGCTCCCTCAGCTCCCTCCCGCCCTCCGCCGAGAGGCCTTTCCCTCACACCCCCCCTTCCCCGCGCCCCCCCTCGGGCCGTGGGCGGCGCGGCCGTGACGATCGGCACCGCGAGGCCAATCCGCCCCGGGGGGAGTTCCCCCTCCATTCAGGGCTGCTCGCTTGCGCGTTGAGGGTATGTAACAGCTGCTTCCCCCACACACACTTTCCCAGTTTTGCCCCCCTTCACGGGAATCGCTTCCCGAGGGGCGGGCGGGCGGGCAGGACCTGAGGGAAAAGGAGCGGGGGCTGGGTAGGAGGAGACAGAAGCGCGCGCGCGCTCCGGATCCCGCCGGCGGGAAGCGCGCGACGGGCGGCGGGAGCGGGCGGGGGGAGGCGAGTGACTGAGTGTGTGTGC
>VZSR01003797.1:252288-276134 GCA_013398615.1 Brachypodius melanocephalos | reverse complement strand
CCTTTTCCATGTTTGGGACTCTATTGAATGCAGAAATAGTCTTCTCTTTCTACTGACGCCCTGTTGTTTCACTGTGATGGTTTTACACTGGCTGAATTTGTTTACTTAAATGTCAGATAAGACTTTTGGGAGAAAAAGGCAAAACAGGCTCAGCTTAAAAGCAAAACAAATAGTTTATTAACAAACACATTAAAAGAAGAAGAAAGAAAAAAGGAAAAAAAAACAGATTAGAACTTTCAAAACCTTTTCTTTTTTTCACAAGACTCTTCAGTTTCTATAAGCGATGTAAAGAGGCAAAACTTAAAAACTCTAGGTCAATACTACTTGCAAAATAGTCACTCATTCAATTTTTTTGAGAGAGAGAAGTTTCTCTTATTATTTTAGTAACCTCACACAGCAGCAGCCCGCCCAGGAGAATTTTGCAATTGTGGAAACCTCCCATAATTATGTAGCCTTTGCCATGACCACGCATATGGGTTGCAGACTGCAGGTTAGGGTAGTATCTGGAAGAAAAAGACAAAAAAAATCAAAGAACCTCGAAGGCAAAGGGTCCCTTATCCCAGAGAGCAGAGATGCTTCTTCACTTCTTCACTTGCAGAAGGCTTCTGTTCATCTTTCTCTGTTTAAGCCTCTCATGGGATCATCAAATCACAACTCTTAGTTCAATATTCACACAGTAAATCACCGATACCTTTGCTTTAAAATCCACAAATCATTTCCCTAATGTGTATTGTCCACGATTTAAAGGAATCACAGTCTGTCACTGAAAACTTCTAGGAGATTTCAGCCTAAACTTCAGACAACTTGTCATCTCTTTCAATTAAAAAGTCACTCTTCATTTACTGACTTAGATCTTCATATTGTCCCTTTACATATCCTTCTTTGCCTTCCTTTTTTTTCATCTCAGAGGAAGGTTAAGAAAAAAAGTTTCAATCATCAAAGTTTCTCATCACCAGCCAGGAGAAGAAAAGGGCCAAACAAAACTCGAGCTTGGGTTTTATATGGATATCACCAAAGAGTCACATTTCGTTCCTGAGTGGTCAAACTGCATGCCAATCAGAAAAACTGACCTCTGATAAGTCAACCCACAACATTCACCTACCGTAATAAAAAGAAATTGGGCTCGTCACGAAAAGATTTGTGGCAGGGAGGGAAAGGAAAAACGTGTTGCTTAGAGTATTTGGATGAATGGGTTAAATTACCAAAACATTTGGTGCTTTTCTGAACACATGGCATATGTGGGCGGTTGTGTGGGAGTAATTTGGGAGTAAGGAAGGCTCTATTCTCAGATTATGTGATGTAAAATCCTTAAACAAAGAGAAAAGTGCACCAAAAATAACCCCTTTAAGTTGCTACATTTGGAGAAGGCACATACATACAAATTGATGCCTGTTTCAGCTTCTTCCAAATACGGTGTGAGCCTTTCCCAGTTCTGGTGGAAACCACTGCCCTTTCCTTCTGCTGAATGTGGGAAACTTCATTTCTACAAACCTCTGAAAACCAGTTTCAAACCAAGTGTTTCTTCCTCACAGTGAAATCCGTGGAAAATCCTTGCCTGGTGCAAGGTTGGGGCTGTACAGGAGTCTTTCTTCCGTTGCTGTTGTTTAATTTCAGCCGACAGAGAGGTCCCATGTGTAGCTCTTGCAGCTGCTGAGTGTGTGGCTGGGCTGCTGGAGGCACAGGGACCCAGAGCTCTTGCTTGAGGCCGTGGCTGTTCTCCCAGTACCTCTGAAAATCGGCTGTTGGTACAGGAATCATGAACTTACTGCTGTTGGAGGTGTAAAACAATTTGCCGCCCACAGTTGCCGTTTTCGAAGCCCTTCTATGTCGAACTGAAACGTCTGGCTTTTTGAGAGAAGCGCAAGTGTGTACCTGGCAGACATCTACTACACTGAATATGTCATTTCCACTTTGCTTATTCTTAGACTTTCATAATAATTTCCACATATGAATGCAGGAAAAATGCTCAGTCTAGTTCTGTTTATCCTAGCAGTCACTTCAGTGATGGCAAATTTGGAGTGTGTTGGCTTTTGTTGGCTTTTTTTATTCTGAGTAATTCTGCTGATCTGTGTTGCTTTTTTTTTTCCTTTTTGGTACAATTTTATCTTGTGGGCCAGGAGTGGGGAGCGAGTACCTCTTACTCAAACAGTATTGGTAGTACACTAACTAGGCTCATGAGCTTTTTGCTCCTTAATTCCCTGCTCAGGCTCAGGGCTAACAGCTGTGTTTTCAAATAGTGAGTGTCTTACAGAACAATGGGAGGTGAAATCAAATCTTCTCTGCTAATATAACCTGTCTGGTCTATCTCCAGGTGGAGGATGCATTGTCGTACCTTGACCAGGTGAAGCTACAGTTTGGTAGTCAGCCACAGGTCTACAATGACTTCTTGGATATTATGAAGGAATTTAAATCTCAGAGGTAACAAGCTGCATTTTGCTTCTTCCTTCCAGCTTAGATAAGAGTGTGAGTGGACATAGGAGCACAGGACAGGAGCTGAATTCTGTCCTTTGTATACAGAATAACACACCTGGGCAATGATGCAAAAGCAGTTGTGGGCTTTATTTTCTGAAAATTAAACACATCCCCTCATTTGTACTAAATCTCTGCTTAGAGTGGGAGTTCACAAGTTCAGCCTTGACAGCTGATTCATCTGGCTGTCTGGTTGTCTGCCCATTAATAATGATCAGACTCGGGACTGGATCTTGTGGATATAAAACACTGTCTGGGCTAATAAAATAATGCTAATGTCACTCTGGAGTTCAGCAGTGTGTTTATAGGACTCAGTTTTGCGTTGTTTCATACGTTAGAGGTGATAAGGGAAAAAAAAATCTTCTGGAAGATTGCTGTGTGGAGAACGTTGTCCCACTGAAAGGTCCCAGAGGATGGTGAGCATTGTGATCTCCTTCCTTCCTCAGCATCGACACTCCAGGGGTGATCAGCCGCGTGTCGCAGCTCTTCAAGGGCCACCCAGACTTGATCATGGGTTTCAACACCTTCCTGCCACCTGGCTACAAGATTGAGGTGCAGACCAATGACATGGTGAACGTGACAACCCCGGGGCAGGTTCACCAGATCCCCACCCACGGGCTGCAGCCCCAGCCGCAGCCGCAGCCGCCGCATCCGTCGCAGCCTTCGGCGCAGTCCACCCCAACACCAGCACAGCCGGCGCCACAGCCCACCCCTGCCAAAATCAGCAAGGTGAGAGGCTTTGGGTGACCTGCACTAAGAGCACGGTGATCCTCCTTCCTCCAGCTGAAGCTGCTGTGCAGCTAGAGAGGGAAAAATTACTTCCGTGCTGCTTTTCCGCAGTATTCGTGAACCTTCACGTGTTCCCCTTCTGCTGCTGGATTAGTTTCTCGTTTTCAAACTTGAAGATGCAGTCGTAGTTAATTTGACAGCAATTCAAATAAGCTTTCCAAAACATGAAGGGTTTGGAAAAGCCTCGTTGCTGGCAGTGGGAGCTGAAAGACAGTGAGAGCATCTGGTAAATGGCACACACATCATTCAAGAAGCTATCCAGCAATCTCAGGGAAAAGGTTCCTGGTTAAAGCACTGGGCACACATTATCTGCCTGCTTTTGTGTGTATTGTCTTAGACCTAAAGTCCCAAGAAATTGCCCATAAAACAGAGGTTATGATAAAAATGTTCTTTTTGGTGTGAAAGCGTGTATGTCATTTCAAATGCTTGAGGCAATTAAGCCTTTAGGAAACCTTCATTTGTTACTTGGTGGATTCTGCATTGCTTGAAGTCTCGTTTTCAGATTGAATGGTTTTTGTAGAAGGGTCTGGTTCAGCTGTCAGCTGGAAGGGTTCAGGAGTTACTGGCAACATCTAAAGTTTAGCAAGATGACCATGCTGTTGCCTGTAGGTATTGGTGTGTGTGCCCAAACCAGAGACCTTTCAGTAACAAAGGAAATTTGACTCTGGTTTAGATATAATCCAGATGCTACTGTCCAAAAGGTGTATTTTATGTGACACAGAACAGGATAAAAATGTTCAAGGAGATTACTCCAGGTAAAATATTGTGTATTTTAGCCTCAAAATGAGAAAATATTTCAGAGCCTTAGGGAGGGAATCTCCAAAGTTTCAAGGGTTAATCCCTAAACTGTTAGATAACAATTGCCTGGAAAAGGTAATACGCAGTTAAAAAGCAGCAGGGTTTAAAATGCGGCAGTTAGCTGATCTCTGGACAAACATTGTTGGGACATGCAACTTCCTGCTCAGAAATGGCAAACAAAAACATGCTGAAAGATTTGCTAAAAGATTTGCCAAACTGGACACTGGCAGATCATTCCAGAATGCACTTGCCTGTGCCAGATTTCGAGGATTTTTTTTTCTAAAGAAGTACATGCTCTCAGTAAAGATGTGACAGTGTCCTTCTTAACGCCGTGGGATAAGTGGTTTTCTCCCTATCAACCTGCAAAATGTTGAACCATCTTTGCTGGAACTTTAAAATGAACCTGAGGGACAGGCTAGACAACGAGGTAAGATGTCCCTGCCAGGCAGGTAAAGCTGTAGCTGAGCAAGGCAGGACCTTATAACAGGATATTTATGGCCATCCTAGGACAGTTACTTACACTGTCAGTCCTGAAAACTCTGTAATGGAAGTTTGGAAATGTAAAACATGAGGGGAATAAATACTTCCACTTCCATTTAAAATTGCCACCTCAAAACTAAATTTTCACCTGGCTGTTCGATGTCCATCGAGAATATTCAAAATAATTCCTCACTGCCTGTCTTTTTGTCACAAGAAACCCCAGTTTTCCCTTGCTATTGCCTTCATACATCCCACAATTCTTCACTAGTGCCAAAGTAACTTGCAGTGTTGGAGCCAGCCATACCTGTGCATTTTGGCTCTGTTAAGTTTTTGAGGTAGTTTGTGTCTCTTGTCAGGTTTCAATCCAAAGCAGTTAGTGAGGAAAATCATCTTAATAACAACAGCTTGAATGGCCCAGGCATCTTGTCTCCCTGATGGAGTTTAGTCTCTGCTGGCCCACTAAATATATATCTATCCCTAAACGGATTAAAAGTGTCTTTATCCCGACCATGAAGGGACCTGCTGGTTCCTGACCCAGCCTGTGTTCCCCCCAGCCATCGCAGCTGCAGGCTCACACTCCTGCCAGCCAGCAGACGCCGCCCATCCCGCCGTACGCGTCGCCGCGCTCGCCGCCGGTGCAGCCGCACACGCCTGTGACAATCTCCCTGGGCACCACACCATCCCTGCAGAACAATCAGCCCGTGGAATTCAACCACGCCATCAACTATGTCAACAAGATCAAGAATCGCTTCCAGGGACAGCCAGACATCTACAAAGCCTTCCTGGAGATTCTCCATACGTATCAGGTGAGCGTTAGAAATGGGAATTTGTGTCTACGTGTGGTTATTTCTCTTGCTTTGCTTTGGGGGAGCATCTAAAACTTACATTCGGGTCTTCTGCTGTGCTAGCAGTGGCCAGCAGGTAATCATAGACTGGTTTGGATTGGAAGGGGCCTTGAAGATCATCTAGTCCAACCTTTTGCCATGGGAGGAGCACCTTCCACTAGGTCAGGTTGCTCCAAGCCCTAGCCTGGTCTTGAATTCTGCTTGAAATAAGCAGAAGTCTGGCAAGTTAAAAAGATTACATAGCAGTATGAAGTAATTGATTTCAATTCATCATCTTTCTTTGGAAGTGTCTGAAATGCTTGTTTAACAGCTGGATTTGGCTTTTTTCTATGAGCATGTGTCAGGATGAGGCAATGTGGCTGTAGCCCTGCGTTAAAAGCAAAGAAACCACTTCCTTGGTCGGTGTCCTGCTGCTCCAGGGCCTGTTGGGCGTCTAGGATGTATTTGTAGTATATATAAGTATAGATATTTAGAAGATATGAGAGTCTTATTATTAATACAGTATGATGCTTTACATAAGAAGCTGACACCTTTGCTTTCTCATTATTTCCATCACTGAAAGCTTATTTTTTCTTTGTCACTTGAGTAGTTTATGCGTCCTTTCTTCTGACACTTCTCCTCTTTCCTCTGGCAGAAAGAGCAGCGTAATGCCAAGGAGGCAGGAGGGAACTACACGCCAGCTCTGACAGAGCAGGAGGTCTATGCCCAGGTGGCTCGCCTCTTCAAGAACCAGGAGGATCTGCTCTCAGAATTTGGGCAATTCCTGCCTGATGCCAACAGCTCTGTGGTGAGTACCCTTGGATACAGGATAAAATACCTAGTGCAGACTGTTCTGTATGAAGGCAGTGTTCAGAAAAACGTGCTTTTGCTGTTACTTTCTTGGGGTGTAGGAAGGAGGTCAGGAGGGTAGACTGTGTTTTGCGGCTACAACTTGTCTCTTAAATAACTTGTATTTTAAAAGCAGTTCCTTTGCCTGAAAGGGTTGTTCTAAGATAGTGCTGTAACTGCACTAAACTCCATTGATCATGTAGAGCCAGGAGGAGCAGCAGACCCCCCCGGACTGCTGCAGCCAGCTTTGGGGTCCCCAGCACAGGAAGGACATTGATCTGTCAGAGCAAGTCCAGAGGAGGTGACCAAAATGATCATAGGGATGAAGCACATCTGTAAGGAAAGGTTGAGAGAATTAGGATTGTTCTGCCTGGAAAAGAGAAGGCTCAGGGGTCTCCTAATTGTGGCCTTCCGGTACCTGAAGAGAGCCTCAAAGAAAGATGGAGAGAGACTCTTTACAAGGGCAGGGAGTGACAGGACAAGGGGGGAATATTTTCAAACTGAAAGAGAGTAGGTTTAGATGAGATACTAGAAAAAAATTCTTCCCTGTGAGGGTGGTGAGGTAGTGCCACAGGCTACCCTGAGAAGCTGTGGCTGCCCCATCCCTGGAGGTGTTCAGGGGCAGGTCGAATGGAACTCTGAGCAGCTTGGAACAGTGAAAGGTGTCCCTGACCATGGCATGGCATTGGAACTGAATGATCTTGAAGACCCCTTCCGACCCAGACCATTCTGTGACATTTTGTGTGGAACATAGCCCTGATGGTTTATGGTTTTGTCTCTGAACAAGCTGTTAAGTAAGACAACTGCTGAGAAAGTGGAATCTGTCAGGAATGACCACGGGGGCACAGTGAAGAAGCCACAGCTCAACAACAAGCAGCAGAGACCCAGCCAGAACGGCTGCCAGATCCGACGGCACTCGGGCACCGGAGCAACCCCTCCGGTGAAGGTGAGAGCCTGTGCTGCTCCTTCAGAGCCCTCTTTGTCCCAGGAGGCTGGGGCACAGCAGGATGTGTTTTCCAAGTCCTGGTGATTTTCATGGCATGGGCTGCAGCTTGAGAACGTGGAAGATAATGTTTGTCTTTAAACCTTTCAGAAGTTTCCAAGCACAAGTCTTTGCCTCTGGTTTTTGCAAACTGGTGGTGGTATCTGTTCCTCAGGGTGGGACATAGTTACTTTAATGGCTTGGGGAAACAGAGTTTTCATCACTTTATTAGAAAGATGGAATTTTACAAGCAGTGTTTAATGAGGGGGAGTTGTAGAGTGTGGAGACAAAAGTCTCAGTAATGCCACAGAATAAATTTGTCCAGAGTTTGTAGCAAATGTTCCTAAGACACGTAGGAAATGACGAGCTGAAAAGGTGTGCCTGAAGGCTTTGTTGTAGTAGAACTTGGAGCAGATGCAGTAGTATCGTGTTTGCTCATCTTTCCTGTGATAAAGCTTTTAATACAATGATGAATGATTATTCCCTCAGCAGAGTTTGCCCTTTTCAAATAACGCACAACTTGGGAGAGCGGCGAGGCTTTGTAGTGCAACAAAAATTCTCCTTTGGCCGGGTGGCTCTGTGTTTGTGCATGAAGGATAAATTTGCCTGGTGTTTTTTTGAAGCCAATATTTCTGCCTTTGTCATGAAAAGCATTAGCAGGCATAATTTTGTACCATTTAAGTCCCCTTCTGCCCTTTCTCTTCCTCTTCAAATCAAAGACACCGAAATAAAGCATATATTGGAGGCAACTTCCAGCCTTTCTGAGGATGGGGAAAATAAAGCATCTTGCAGTAGAATGCAAGAGAGAAAAAAAGTTGTCGTTCTGGGGAGGTGTAGGACTTGTAGAACTGGATGAGTGATAGGAAAAGCATTTATTCTGGCAGTTTTCCAAACTAGTTATCCAAGTAAGATATGCTGTAGTGTGATTGAAACAATCAGCTAGTTACAGGAAAGGGTGCAACAATGTATTACAAGTATTTGGAGGGGCATGCTACTTATTAACATTCAGTAAATTAACTTGTAGCACATGTTTTAATAGACTTTTCTTTCAAAAAAGCCGCCTTTCCTTTAATGGGAAGCACATGGTGGGATGAGGGAGCTGGCACTCATGTATGGTAGATAATCAAATTATCTCAACTTGCTGAACACCCCCTTTATTTTTAATTGCCTTTCTTTTTTTTTTTTTTTTTTGATAACAGAAGAAACCAAAGCTGCTTGGTTTGAAAGACCAGTCTTTGGCAGAAGCCAGCAAACATGGTGTGGGGACAGAATCTCTCTTCTTTGAGAAGGTGAGAGGCAGGATGCAGATGCTGCATGTCCTTGATGAATGTCCTTCCCGTATACACATCTGGATTTCTATCACAGTGAAGTGTGTGAGATTTACACCACCCTGATAACTTCTCTCACCTTGACCTCAGACGTATCCTGCGACCTCTAAGTCGGATCCATTGAATTTCTTAAAAATCGGTGATATTTTTTACATGCGTGTTTTCCCCAAATTCCTTCTCCAGCTTTCCACCCTGCTGCTGCAATTTATTTGAGAGAATGGGAATTTTTTTCCTGTAAACCCACCACACTCCAAATTGTTTTTCCCCTTTATGAGATCTCCATACAGCTGATGATGTGCGTGGCGTGTCTTGCTGTGTCGGCACAGCTTGTACCCATCCACAGCCAGCTGGCTGCAGTGGGGGAGCTCAGTTTACAAAGCACCTGATTCATATTTACATTGGATTGGGGTTTTTTTTATTTCCCCTCAGAGATTAATCTAATTAATTGCACGATTGTTACCTGTTGCTGGTTTAGCACACAGATGAAGGGAAGGAGATATGGGATGTTTCCAAGTGGTACCTTGGTGTCTTCTCTGAGATGTCCATACATTGCCTTATAGCTCAGAGGGGAGTATGGAACAAGCTTAAAGCCATCCTTTTAAGCAATATTCACATACTGATGACAGTCTTGGCTGCTCCCTGCTGAGCTGGTGAATTCTGCAGCATGATGGGAACCAGCTAATGGTAACTGGGAACCAATTTATTACTTGAGGGATGTGTAGGTGTTAACATGAGTAAACCTAGAAATCCCTGCTGTGGGATTATAACCATAATGATGAATAACAATGATAGATCTCAGTCTGATGTGTAGATCCAACTGTTCTTGTGGGAAAGGTAATGGTGTTGGGGTGAATAGTTTGGCTTCCTCATTCTGCGAAGATCAGGATTACAGAAGGAGGATTGTCTGTGATAATCCAAGCTGGAAGCAGGCAGATGCTGGACAGGTGTTGCCCAGGGCATGGGTCTCATACCCCCCCACTCCCTACTGGAAATACTCTCTGGAGTTTAAAACCAGCCTGGGTGGGTTTGTGGTGCTGCAGTTGCAACTGATGTTGTCCATGATTCCAGTGTTTTTTAATCCAGCTGTTACAGGGTTCTTGGAATGATTTAGTTCTTCACTTGCAACTCCTTTCTTGGAGTAATGCCCCAGTGCTGACACTCCAGGGGGATCCCATCAGTACCAGTTTGTCTGGCCCTGTGTAAACTCACTTAAAGATGTGTGTGCCTTGGTGGGAAATGCAGTGTCAAATCCAGGTCTCCAGGACCTCTCCCTGCTTGGTCTGACCCTGAGAGCTCCTCTTCTCCTCTCTCCTCTCCCTCAGGTGCGCAAGGCTCTGCGTAGCACAGAGGCGTACGAGAACTTCCTGCGCTGCCTGGTCATTTTCAACCAGGAGGTGATCTCCCGGGCCGAGCTCGTGCAGCTGGTTTCTCCATTCCTGGGGTAAGTGCAGCCCCTTTCCTGCTCTGTTTCTGTTGTGGAGCCAGGAAAGAAACACTCACCTTCATGGTCTTCTGCACTGCCCTTTCCTGTTCCATATCCCAGAGAGATTCCCAGCTGTGCCCTGACAGGCAGCATGCAGGAGCAGTACAGATGTTTCTTGCTGTGTGCCTTCCCTTTCCAGCAGGGCAAACAAAATTATTAACAGCCTGGTTTTTCAGTTTCATGCTCTGGAATCATGGGTTATGTCATTTGAGAAAAGATTGACTGTCTAATTACATAGGAAATGTCCCCCCAAAGAAGCAGAGTGCTGATATAAACTCACTAAAGTTTCCAAAAAGCAGCTGAATCCTATCATGAAGCCAAAAATATTACGGAACTCTGTACTTTAAATAGGAATTTATGACTTCCATGATTGTTGGTAGTGTACAGAACAGGTCTGTTAATTGGTTAAAACTAACAGATATCCTCTAATCAACTTTGGGCAGCAGGATTAGTGTTTCTTTTCCCTGGGCACTGAATTGCTGGTTCCAAGAGAGAAGGCAGTAGCGACATAAATTGGGTTCAGGACCCCATTGCAGTAGGTACTGTGCAGAGAAACTGCCCTAAGGACCTTCCACTATTGCTCTGTAGGTCCATTGGAATTAGTCAGGCATCAGCAGGATGCCTGACTTTAGGTAGAAAAGGTGCAATATTTGACAAGAAAATTCTTTACTTTTCCCATCTACTGCCTGTGCTCCTAACTGTAGGGAAAGATAAAATACAGGGCTTTTTTTATTCTGGAGTTGGACTTTATCTTTTGCCATGTAATGAAAAACCAATGCATAACTAGTGATTCGATTAGTAAGGATCATTTCATCCTACTGCTGGACCTTTGCATGAGAAAGAAGACTTGAACAAGTGCTGTATTTTAGATAAATAAAATTTTCAGGAAACTTTGCAAACAGGCAAAGGCTTCTCCATAGTTTATGCTGCTCTGTGAAATCTGGTTCAAGCAACTGCTTGGCACTGAAACCTTTTGTTGTGTAGTTGCAGAATTGCCTTTAGGTTTCTTCTTGCAGCCTCTGGAAAGGAAAGGTCTGATTTAAGGTTCAAACCATAGGCAAACAACAAGAAATCTGGCCTGAGTTCTCTACCAGGGTAGTTTGGGGAGACCCAGATGTGACTGTGCCATGAATGCAGTTCCTGTAGTAAAAGCTTTGACAGCTAGTCCTTGCTTGTCACTAATCCTAAAGCACCTTGGTTGCACCAAGAGAGCAATCCCCCACCTGATCAACAGCAGGGGCTTGCTTCCCATTTGGTGAGGCTCTGTGGAAGTGGGGCTGAGCAGAGAGGGTCTTCTCACCAGAATGATAATTTAGGGGGTTGTCTGTAGTAATCAGTTCTTGCCTCAGCATCGCAGCTCAGCGCCGTTTGCAATCTGCTTAGCTCGTTTCTCACTTCATTCCTTTTATTTTAGGAAATTCCCAGAACTGTTCACTTGGTTTAAAAACTTTCTGGGATACAAGGAGTCCGTTCACATGGAGACGTATCCGAAGGAGCGGGCTACTGAGGGGATTGCCATGGAGATTGACTACGCCTCCTGCAAGAGGCTGGGCTCCAGCTACCGAGCCTTGCCCAAGAGCTACCAGCAACCCAAGTGCACAGGGCGGACTCCGCTGTGTAAAGAGGTGAGGCAGAGCCACGGGGGAAAGCTCTTCCCAACCTCTTCAAAGCATCAAGAGCAAAAGAGAGCGGGATGGGGAATTTAGCTTGTGTTGGAAAGGTTCCTGGGGATGTCAGGGCGCGTCTGGTGGTGATGAGCATAGAGCTGGGGCCGGGCAGCTGCCTGCTCAGCACTGCTCCACACTGATCCGTGCTGCTCCTGCACCCAGGCGTGCGTGGGCACAAGGCGCTGGCTCGGGATCGCCGCGGTGCGTGTGGCAGCCCGAGGGGAGCACGCCTAAGGAATTCCTAGTGGCGCTCCCGTAAACATCTGGATTGTATCCAGAAGCTGTTGCACAGGGTGAGGCGTCAGTCTAGGAACTGGGTTGTGCTGGAAGCTGGCTGGGAGTTGTGGTACCCACGTGGCTTTGATGGCTGGCACCAGCTCTTCTCCGGCATCGTTTGTGAAAGGTTTTGTGTAGAGCGTTGGAGGGCACCTGGAGGAAAACCTACTGAATAGTTATGATGGTTAATTACTGACATACCTCATGCTCCTACATTTTATTTATGATGTGTAACATAGTACAGCCTGTGAAAGGAACATTAAGATTGCAAATTTAAGTAGGAGATGACAGAACTGGTTTTCTGTGTGGTCTTAATGTGATCTCAGAGGTCCTTTACAAGGTAGTATGTAATTCAGGGTTATTGCTACCTTTTTACCTGAATTCCCACTTAGCCTGCTTTCAGAGTTGTCTCAAGGCCAGCTTTAAAAGAAAATCATGTTTTCTGTGGACAGATTCTCCCACGTGTTCCCTCAGATGCATCTTTCTTTCTCCCTGAAATGCTGAATTTTTAATCTGTATCTTGACACGTCTCTCAAAAGCTTCTCATGTGATGCAGTTAAAAACTTTTCTCCCTGTGAGAATCTAATGACTCAGTTGTTCAGGCTTTGGGTTTATGAAAACTAGACCTGGCTTTCAAGACTGCCTGCATTGTTTCTTAGCCTTCAGCCTCTTTGAGGTTGTTGGGGTTGTTTGTTTGTTTGTTTGTTTGCTTTTTGATGTTCTGCTCCTATATTGAACGCTGCAGGTGCTGGGCTGTTTGTCCAGGAAAGGTGGTGCTGGGGTATGGTTTTATCCTTCCAATTAACCTTATTTGGAGGCAGCAATGGTGTCCTGTCTAAGTCACATCTGCTGTGGTGGCCACACGGTGCTGATGGTGAATCACACACGGGGAACCAGCTGGTTGCATCTGACTGATCCAGAATAGCAGAAAAGCTCCCTTCACCTTTATTTTCCTCTTCTCTCACAAGTTTCTTCCTCACAGCCCCAGCCTATGAATTTTTCAGGCTGCCTGGCTGTTTGGGGTTGCCTTGTGCATGCTGGGCTTCGAAAGGGGCGCACACTTTTTCCAAGTGGGAATTAGATTGTCCCATTGGAAGCCTGCTCTTGAAGCTGGCCACGTGTGATCCCCTTGAACCCTGACCATGACTCTTGTTCTCCCTCTGCCTCCCTCACAGGTTTTGAATGACACCTGGGTCTCCTTCCCATCCTGGTCTGAAGATTCCACATTTGTGAGCTCCAAGAAGACACAATATGAAGAGCACATCTACAGGTGTGAGGATGAGCGTTTTGAGGTAAATTGCTTGTTCTTGGTTCGTGTCTCAGAAAGCTCTGTTCTGTGAACAGTTAGTGAACCTCATGTAATGATACCTTTAGCTCTGCATCTTTTATTGTCTGCCACCTGGTTTTTGGCATAAAAGTTTGCTTTCTCTTCATGCAAGATGCCTTTGGCTGCATAACCACTAAGCTGACACCCCTGCTCCTCACCTTTTGTGCGAAGCTCTTCGTTCACCCCACTCCACGTGAAACTGTTGAATGGCCAGCATGGAATTGTTGCATCTTTTCTGTTCTTCCTGCCCATGTAGTGTATGAGAACATGCATTCATCCCCCTGTAATTGTCTGCAAAGCAATGTGTTCAGGATTTTAAATGACTGACATTTTGACTGGCAATGGAAGTTAGCTAGGCAATTACCTGAATCTGCACAGATTTGGCACGTCCTTTTGTAGAGTAACTGTCAATTGTGTTCTATTCCCAGCTGGAAGATGTAATTTCCGAACAGTATCATTCTGGTAGCCTTTAAATTCTTACACAGTATTATTTAGGTAGCGGATGAAGTATAATTGGATTATTTTAGAGCAGCTGAACACCAAAGTGCTCAAGTACACCTTGTTAAACAGGCGCAGCCTCTCGTTTCGTGTCACTCGAACGTTTGCCTCGGTGAAGTATCATGTTTTGTCTGTTCAAATGCTACGGCTAATGCACTGTTCTCTCCAGCTGGATGTTGTCTTGGAGACCAACCTGGCAACGATCCGTGTTCTCGAGGCAATCCAGAAGAAGCTGTCACGCTTGTCTGCGGAGGAGCAGGCCAAATTCCGGCTGGACAACACCCTGGGGGGCACCTCGGAGGTGATCCACCGCAAGGCTCTCCAGAGGATATATGCTGACAAGGCAGCTGACATCATCGATGGGCTTCGCAAGAACCCCTCTGTGGCTGTCCCCATTGTGCTGAAAAGGTACTGATTGCCCCAGCACCCTGCCCTGGGGTCCCTTCCAAAGGGTGATGCACTGTATGCAAATCTATGGAAAAGTGGCTAATTTCTGCCCCTAAGGAGTGTGCCCTCCACAAGGCTGGAAATCTGCTCCAAAAGGTTGTGGCTGCCCCATCCCTGAAAGTGTTCAGGGCCAGGTTGGGCAGGGCTTGGAGCAACATGGTCCAGTGGAAAGTGTCCCTGCCCGTGGCAGGGGGGTGGAACAAGATGAGCTGTAAGGTCCCTTCCAAACCATTCCATGATTCTGTTATTCTGTGAAACTAAGAATTTCATTTATATTCTGGACAGTTGATGTATTCCATAATCATCATCTAGAGGGAATTGCCCTCCTGAAACAAAATCCTTATAGCTCGGTTGGAAGGATATAGAGCTTTTGTTGTCTCCTCTTAAACTTTTTTCTTCCCTGGTGTCAGCACTGTGTGTAAGATAAAGGAAATGTTGTCCCAGGGCTGAATGTGATCACTTTTCCAAATCCTATGGGTGTGTGTGCCCAGATCATGGTGTCTGTGCTATCCTCAGATTCGCAGTGCTGTTTCTGTTGTCAGCCTCCCCTTCCTCAGTTAAAAGGGAGTGGATGCTACAGCTCCTGGGAGAAGGTTGAGGAGATGTGCAAGCAGTACATGCTGGTTTATCTCTCTGGGACTCTTGGTCCTGTGTTTTGGAGTTCTGGAGCTGGGTGTAGCAGCCTTCCCAGGATACCTGCCAGGTCCCAGTTTCCCTGCCCTTCTTGTGCTGAATCAGGGGTGCTTTGCTTGGGATGCTGAGTCAAGGTTCAAGAGTGCATTCCCAGGATACTCAGCTGTCCATGCTTTGTTCATTGTCCAAACTAAGCTGCACCTGTTCCACAGGTGGAGCTTTCTGGGGATTTCTGAGAGACCAGGGCCAGCTTTTTTGTCTTCCCTGTCCCTTTATTCCCTCTCCTGGAGCTGCTTTGTTCCTGTGTGGTTTTGCCCAAATGTGAAAGAAACACAGAGTGAAAGCTCCTTTCTGTGGGATATCTTTGATCCATGCCCATTTCATTGGGAGTTCAGCTCTTGTCAACACTCGCCAAGAACCGTGGGCTGAAGTATTTCTTGTATGCTCACCTCTTAGCTCACCTTTGTTTTCTTGATCCAAGGTTAAAGATGAAAGAGGAAGAGTGGCGAGAAGCCCAGAGAGGATTTAATAAAGTCTGGCGAGAGCAGAATGAGAAGTATTACCTGAAATCCTTGGACCACCAGGGCATCAACTTCAAGCAGAACGATACCAAGGTCCTAAGGTCAAAGAGTCTCCTCAATGAGATTGAAAGCATCTATGATGAGGTGAGATGGTCACCAGTAGTTTCCTTCCCTCAAGTTTATGTACTTTGCTAGTGCAGTTTCAGTTCCTCTTCCTCACAGCTTGATGAGGGAAGAAATCTGTTCCACTGGCAGAGCTTTCTAGCAGGCTCTTGGGTGGTGGAGGAGGATTGTTTAGGCTGATTTTTATGCTGTTTCTCCTTTGTAGAGGCAAGAACAGGCTTCAGAAGACAATGCTGGAGTCCCCACAGGCCCACACCTCTCACTAGCCTATGAAGACAAGCAGATCCTGGAAGATGCTGCCTCTCTCATCATCCACCACGTGAAGCGGCAGACGGGGATCCAGAAAGAGGACAAGTATAAAATCAAGCAGATCATGTATCACTTCATTCCAGACCTGCTGTTTGCTCAGCGAGGTGAACTCTCGGATGTGGAAGAGGAAGAAGAAGAGGAAATGGATGTGGATGAAGCTACCGGGGCTGCAAAAAAGCACAACGGTGTTGGGGGTAGTCCTCCCAAAACCAAGCTGATGTTCAACAACACGACAGCCCAGAAGCTGCGGGGCATGGATGAGGTCTACAACCTCTTCTACGTGAACAGCAACTGGTACATCTTCATGAGGCTGCACCAGATCCTGTGCCTGCGGCTGCTGCGGATCTGCACCCAGGCCGAGCGGCAGATCGAGGAGGAGACGCGGGAGCGGGAGTGGGAGAGGGAAGTGCTGGGCATAAAGCGAGACAAGAGTGACAGTCCTGCCATCCAGCTGCGACTGAAGGAGCCCAGTGAGTGACTTCTGGAGGGAGGCTGTGGGGGGGAAAGGTGCTTCTGTTTTGTAGTGTGGTGACAGGGTGTTTGGTGTTTTCATGACCCTTTAAGATGGGCTCTCCTTTATTATCCCTGGGCAGATGGGAAGATGTGGAGAATATGGGACTTGGAATAGCGGAAGGATAATACGCAGCAGTTATTTCATAAGAGCTTTCATTTTACACTTGTATACCCTCAAGTTCCCTAAGTAAAAGCTTTCAGAAATAAAAAAGTTCATGGAGGAAGCTAGAGCTAGAAAGCAAGAGGTTATGAAAATACCTGTGGCCTTAAAAGGGACTTATTTGTGTCCATAAAAGACAAGTTGAAGTAACTCTTTACCTTAAGTGGGTCACCTGAGGACCAGAACTCACAGGAACCCTTGCTGGGGGTGGTGTGCCCATCTCTTCCTTCTCTCCTGTGGCAGTGGACATCGACGTTGAGGATTATTACCCGGCCTTCCTGGACATGGTGCGCAACCTCCTGGACGGGAACATGGACTCGTCGCAGTACGAGGACTCCCTGCGCGAGATGTTCACCATCCACGCCTACATCGCCTTCACCATGGACAAGCTGATCCAGAGCATCGTCAGACAGGTGCCTGCTGCCAGCAAGGCTGGGGGCTGCCTGGGGTGGGAGAAGGTAGACAGCTTGGATGCTACAGGCTCACGTTGGAGGCAGTGTTGTGTGCCCACGTGGGGAATTTCAGGGGTCAGCAAGTAAATTCAGGGTATTTCCTCACCCAGCTCTCTAACCCTCATAGTAGAGGGATGATAGAAGGTGGTTTCTGATCTGTTGGAATTATTGAGAATATCCTCTACGGAGTTCACCTTGTTTTCCAGATGTTTTAGGATGTAAGTATTCAAAGCATGTCCAGAGCTAAATTTGCTTTAGCTTTTTAAAGGAAAAAAAAAAGGAAATGACATCTAAATAGTTCCTTTCCCTCGATGCTGTAGGAGTGCACACTTTTTCTAAAAACCTTTTGTCTCTTTTATGTGGCTGCTGGAGTAGCTCATTTTGGCTGTTACACTCCAGTCCTTTTATTGGGTTGGTAGGAAAGGAAAGGAAAATTTCTTGTGCCTTTTTGTAGCATAAAGAACAAAAACAGACACAAGGGGCTGGAAGTGGAATAACTTGAAAGGCCTTTCCTCTTTCAGAAGGATAGAGCTGCTCTTCAGAAGCCCTTCAGTCCAGAGATTAACTGAATTCAGAAGACAGTTGGGGGACTTTTGATTTTTAAACTTACACAAAATACAGATTTGATCTGAAGCCTCCCACCCCTCTCCTCAGACACAGCAGCAGCCCCTTGGTGAGGAGAGGACACGCTGTGTCAGGGAGCTCTGGCCCTTCCTCCCCTGCTGCTGATCAGAATGTTCTCTGCGTGTAGTTTTTCTCTGAGTTGCTGTGCTTTGCCCCCTGCTAACTTTTCTAAAGATATTGTGGGTTTTTTACATAGTAGCAGAGATCATCTGCAAGTG
The DNA here is from genome assembly GCA_013398615.1 of Brachypodius melanocephalos. NCBI lineage: Eukaryota > Metazoa > Chordata > Aves > Passeriformes > Pycnonotidae > Brachypodius > Brachypodius melanocephalos. Next base: position 258,364 of record VZSR01003797.1, on the reverse strand, counting down.
GAAGAAGCTAAGGGTTTTTTGCTTGAGCTCAATCCCGTTGTTACACCCTTACATTATTCTGTTCTGGTGGGGGCTGTATGCAGCAGCCTCCCTGACAATCCCCTTCCCCTGTGGCTCCTGTTTGCAGCTCCAGCACATCGTGAGTGATGAGATCTGTGTGCAGGTGACAGACCTGTACCTGTCAGAGAACACCAACGGAGCCACCGGGGGCCTCCTGGCCTCCCAGTCCTCCCGCACGCTCCTGGAGGCCGCCTACCAGCGCAAAGCCGAGCAGCTCATGTCCGAGGAGAACTGCTTCAAGGTAAAGCCAGGCTCTGAACCACGGCGTGGAACCAGCAAGAGCTGAGGGGGATGCCTTTTAGGAAGGGAGAGGCACCGGTCCTTTAAAAAAGAGCCTTGTTTAGGCACTCAGAAGTGAAGAGAATTAACTCCATCCCAGCCAAAAGCAGCACAGCTGCTGACAGCTTTTGGAACGGTGCTTAATGCTTCTGTAAGGGCCCCTCAGGAATGAAGTTTCAAGGAGGAATATATTTCCTGGAACAGCAGTGAATATCCCCTGTGCTTTACAGCAGCTTTGGGCTGTATCATACTGACTGCTTGGCTGCCACTGCTTTTAATTTGTTAGCTCCAACTCTCCTGTTTCTCTGGTGCCTCAGTTTTGTCAACTGTTGGGAGATCTGCCACTACTGACTGGGCATTAAATCACTGCTGCCTGTGTACGTTGCTAATAAACCTGTGGTAATCAAATCCATACTTCTTTTGCTGAAGAGGCAGGAAGTGGTCAGGCCCTTTCTGAGCCAGAGAAGTACTTTGGATAAAAGCCTGAGTGTATAGAATCTCTTCCCATGCCCTCAAACTTACTTGGGGGGCTCAGGAAGGTTTCCTTTAAAACTGCCAACTTGCTTCATTGTCCCTTTGCCCCAGTAAGAAGTGAAGGTGTTTGTTTCTATTTCAAACCTCCTCTTACTGGAGTTCCTTCTGCTTTTTCTTTATAGCTGATGTTCATTCAGAGCAGAGGTCAAGTTCAGTTAACCATTGAGCTGCTGGACACAGAAGAGGAAAACTCGGATGACCCTGTGGAAGCAGAGGTAAGGGCAGCTTGTCCAGAGAGCTGACTGTGATAGTCAAGGTTGCAATGGACCAGAGTGTCCAGTTGACTGGTGGCGTGGTCCATTAGCACAAGGCAAAGGAACATCAAGGGCATGCCTTAAAGCTTTCAGTGATGTGAGCAGGCAAATCCTTCCAGGTTTATTTTGTACTAGAAAATACTCAAAATCACGTGAAGAAACACTGTGCCTGCCTTTTTGGGCATAAGATGCACAGAGCCTTTAGAAGGGATGTCGTGTTCTTCCAGCTTAGTCTCCTTAACCCTCGTGTGTTGTTTGGTGGGAGGGAGTGGCTGATGTGTGCTCTGTGCTTGCTTCCAGCGCTGGTCTGACTACGTGGAGCGGTACGTCAACTCCGATTCTACCTCCCCCGAGCTCCGCGAGCACCTGGCTCAGAAACCCGTCTTCCTGCCCAGGTGAGTGGCCAGCCCGTGCTGGGAAAGGCCCATAAAGCTCATCTCATTCCAGCCCTGCTGTGTGCAGAGATACCTCCCTCTAGACCAGGTTGTTCCAAGCCCTGCCCCAGCTTTGCAGTGCCAGGGGCTGGGCGCCAGTTCCAAGAGGGGTTCTCTGGTTTGCAGGAATCTGAGGCGGATCCGCAAGTGTCAGCGTGGTCGGGAGCAGCAGGAGAAGGAAGGGAAGGAGGGAAACAGTAAGAAGTCCATGGAGAACGTGGAGAGCCTGGACAAGCTGGAGTGTAAATTCAAGCTGAACTCCTATAAGATGGTGTACGTGATCAAGTCGGAGGATTACATGTACAGGAGGACCGCGCTGCTGCGAGCTCAGCAGGTAGGAGCCAGACAGAGAATAGGGTGGGCTGCTGGACTTTTCTGGGACCCAGGGGAAGGAAAGAGGTGTTGCCTCTCTGGCTGTTTGAGAAGCTCTAAAGGTTTGGGTTTATCCAAGATGAAGAGAGCTTGTGACTCCAGATGGGTGAAATTTAGGACGATTGCACCGGAGCAAACCAATCTGGTCATCTGGATGCTTTAACATTTTCCATCCTATGGAAATACTTCCATCCACTTTTATCGTGTATTTAGATTTATAAAACAACTACTTACCATGTTTCTTGCTGATGAGATACAGATAGTGGCTTTACTTCGTTAGTTGTAAAGTAATTCTCCTAAACTTTGCGTCCGCATCAGTTGAGAGCATTTTATTTCAGCCCAGTGACTCTTTGAAATGCTGATACTGAGGATTTTGGTTGAATTCCGTCTATCTCATCCAACTGGCACAAACCTCAAGGAAATGTAAGCTTATAAGCAGGATACTGTGTGCTAGTGCTCTTCACAGAGAATCTGAACATAAATTCTTGGAGTGTTAAATATGTATTGTGCAGCTTAGCCCTTGGTTACTGGAATACACTGAGGGAGCTGTAGAAGCTACATTGGATTTTGGAAACAAATCTATTGGATTTAGCGGTTAACACCCCAGAGCAGTCAGTCTTTGGGAGAAGAACAAATAATAAAATCCGTAAGATTTAATCTGGAGGCTTAATTATATTGCCTGTTTTCAATTATAACTGTAGCCATGGCCTTATACCATCTGTCCTGGATTTTACATTCCTTTGGCAGATGCTCTTACCCAAAAAAGTTCTTCCTCTCCTGATGTTTCTGTTAAGTCAGAGCTTGTTGAGCCTGTTAGACTTGACCTGGCTCTTAATTTGCTGTAGCAATTGTGTCCCCAGTGTGTGTAATGCGTGATGAACTTGCTCTTTCCCGGGACTCTGGGGGCTGGAGACAGACCCTCGAGGGGTGGGAAGAGCAGGGCTTGCCTGTCCTGGGTGCTAACAGAGGAGGCAGCAGCATCTTTTGGGCAATGCAGAAGGGCCTCTGAGCTGGGCATGCAACTTTCAGGCTCCCACTGGATATGTTCTGTGTCCCCAGCCCCTGAACTGCTGTATTAAACAGAGAGCATAAACTTTTTTGTATTTCTGAGCTCATTTTGCTGAGCGAATTTTCTTGGAGAGGAGACCCAGGGGACCTTCTTTCCCTCAGTCCAGTGTCTGCATTACGAATTCCCTCTGTGTGTGATCCCCTTGCCAGTAGCCAAGCTTTGTGTTACGCTGCACTTTGGGGCCCAAAGCCGCCTTTTCCTAACACGTCTCCCTGTTTCTGCAGTCCCACGAAAGGGTGAGCAAGCGGCTGCACCAGCGCTTCCAGGCCTGGGTGGACAAATGGACCAAGGAGCACGTGCCCCGCGAAATGGCAGCCGAGACAAACAAGTGGCTCATGGGTGAAGGGTTGGAGGGCTTGGTGCCCTGCACCACCACCTGTGACACAGAGACCCTGCACTTTGTCAGCATCAACAAGTACCGCGTCAAATACGGCACGATATTCAAGACACCCTAGGAGTGCCCCGGGGCGAGGGAAGAGCCCGGGAGATGTGTGTGTGTATGCGCATCCAGGGAAGGAGGAAGATGCCTTTCTCCCCTCACTGTGTATCTCCGTAACATGGCCACTTGACTAGTGCGTGGCTGGTACAACCCGTCCCGGCGGGATTCCCCGTGGGGACGTGGATCTCCGCCCGGGGCCGTGGGCTGCCGGCCCTTTCAGGGCAGGAAGGACCCTTCTCTGAACTGAGCCACCCCAGAGAAACACCACGAGCTCGTACACACCAGCAGCGTTGAGGCTTTGACTCCCCGAGCGGCGAGGGAGGGGAACGGGATGCTCTCCACCACCGGACCGCTTGGATGTGTCCCCAAAATCCCCAGGTGCCTGTCGCCACCGGATTCTCCTCTCCTTGCGGGCTCCGGCACGGGGCCATGGGGCAGCGGACCCCGGGTTCCTCTCGCTCCCTCCCCTCCCTCCCAGGCTGGACTCACCCTGTGCAGATCGGTCTGTCCTTTCTAGTGCCAGTGGAACTGTTTTATTTTTATTTTGGGTTTTTGTTTTTGGTTTGTTTGTTTTTGGTTTTTTTTTTTGTACCTGCTTGTTTACTAGTCTCTCCTAGTGCCATGCACCAGCTTTTCACACACATGTACGTACACACACACAGCAGAGAACAACACGATTTTAACATGTTCCCCTCCTTTTTTGTAAATAAATGTACAAATTGTCAATTTTTTTGCTTTTTTTTTTTTTTCCTTTTGGTTTGTTTTGGTTTTTTTTTTTAATTAAAGGAATTATGCTTGATGTGCTAGCATAACTGTACTAGCTTCTTGTGTACCATAGTACCAGGTGGCTTGAGAATTAGTACCGACAGACAGACCGATGGAGACATTTATTACACTTTTTACCAAAGGGAGTTATCATTGTAGTGCTTTTGTGTGGAAACTTTTTTCTCCTTTTTTTGTAAATAAAAAAAATAATGTCTTTGTTCTTAACTGGAGGAAGACACTCGCTCACCCACAGCCGTGTTCCTGGTCTGAAAGGCGCTGTTGCAGCGTGCAGGTTCTGGGGTGGGAAAGGGGAGGGAAGAGGGAGGTGTAACCCAACCCCTTTTCTAAGGCTGGCGAGAGGAAACAGCAGAGGCAGCGTGTGCATTTTGGGGGTTGAACAACTGAGGTATAAGCAGCATGAAAGAGATTATAAATACAGAGTATATAATTGTAATTTTTTTTTTAATTTTTGGCTTTTTTCCTGGTGGGTAATTTTTATCCAGCTCGTCTTCCAGCTCCAAGGATCTTCGCTTTTCGGAAGTGTTGCTGAGCAACTTAGCTGCAGCTGATTGTGCTGATGTGTTTTTCCCATTCTGTGTTGCAGAAAACATCATGGGAAATACCAAGACAGTGTTTGCCAGAGCTGCTCTGCGTGTGTGCGTGCATGTGTGCAAGAGGAGGAGGGGGGACGGGGGAGGTCTTGGTGTGCATTTCACTCCAGAAATCCACATATGGGATATATATTTTTTTTAAGTAGAGAAATCTAACGCTGGCAAATATTTAAAACGCAGGGGGAGATTCTGACTCTGAAAGTAAAGAAGTCAGCACGGATTTTGTGAGCCACGCCAGCCACCACTGCACTGTGTCTCCTCAAAAGGAGGCGGCTTTCCTTGCAAAAATCCACGCTGCCAGTCCTACACACCTGGACAGGGAGCCACCAGCAGGGCTTTGCCACGGCTCCAGCCTCTCCCAAGGATTTACTTTATTTTGAGACAGCAGGTTCACAGAATCATAGAACGTCCTTGTGTTGGAAGGGGCCTTAAATATCATCTAGTTCCAGGTTCTCTCTTCCTGCCACCACAGCTCCTTCCCTTCCAGCAGGGCTGGAGGGAGGACCTGGAGCCGGGGTGGAAGGCACAGCCCCGAGGGGCCACGAGTCATTGGCAGCCAATGCACAGCAGGCAGGTCAGGAATGGGAGCCTCCTATGGAGAGAGGGAGAGAAGGAAGAGCCCGGCAGGGCATTTTCACACTTTGCTAGCAATAAATCACCCGTCTTCTTTCTCCTCCTTTGCTGTAACCAGGCAGGGAGGGCCTCTCACGTGTCCTCTTCCATTCCAAAGGTGTCATGCACGCTCCCCTAGTATTTCCCCCCCTTTTTAATTCTGCTGTATGCTCGAGGTGATCTGGAAGGGAAAATCCTTGGTGATTTAGGCTTTTGGCCAGCTTGGAAGTACCAGGACCCTGTGCCTGCACGTCATTGAGCCAAGTGGGGCTGGTGCAGGTCCTGGGGGACACCTCTGCTGCTCCATCTGACATCCCAGCTCTGCTCCCAGCCTGTACAATAGCAGAGGTTTGCTTTTTAAAAAAAAAAAAAAAAATTTGATCTTGCTTTTTGTATTCTGTAACATGATCCTCGGCCCACAACCCATGTGATTTCTACACTGATGTTGTAAACTTGACTGTAGCGCAGTATTTCCATTAAAACATCAGGGCTGAGCATCGTGTATAGATTCTTCCTTCCCTCCTGGTGATAATGACATTTTGGGGCGATTTGGAGCCAAACCAGGACCTGGAGAGGAGGCTGCAGGATTGCTTAGGCTGAGGGGCAGCAATGAGGGGGTTCTGCCTTCCACTCATCCAGGGAGCACT